>CM061920.1:3173378-3622246 GCA_031002005.1 Vandiemenella viatica
CACTAGCCCCAGTGGCTTCTGGTCGTTCCAGCTCATCTCCAGCCAGCTATTCTCAAGTATTTCCACGACGCTCCAATATCCGGTCATCTGGGATTTGTGAAGACCCTGGACCGAATCCGACGCAGGTATTACTGGAAGGGTCTCTACCGATCTGTCAAGCATTATGTGAGTCACTGTAAAGAGTGCCAGCGACGGAAACATGTGCCGCAATTACCTCCAGGTCATCTAGTACCAATTCCGCCTGCAGCAGTTCCATTCCACCGAATTGGGATCGACCTTTTAGGGAGGTTCCCGAAGTCGACAGCCGGTAACCGATGGATAATAGTCTGCACCGACTACCTCACGCGCTACGCTGTCACCAAACCTGTGCCGACTGCAGAAGCTCCAGAGGTTGCAAAATTTCTAGTAGAAGACATTATTTTGAAGCATGGAGCACCACGTGTGATGATATCCGATCGTGGAAAGGTATTCCAGTCAAAGACTAGTATCAGAGGTCATGTCAAGATGCGACGTTGTCCACAGGATGACAACTGCATACCACCCTCAGACAAACGGTCTCACAGAACGCTTCAACAAGACATTAGCCGATATGCTGTCGATGTATGTGGATGTTGAGCAGAAGGATTGGGATACAATACTGCCAGTGGTCACATTTGCTTATAATACAGCAAGGCAAGATACGACAGGCTTCACTCCGTTTTTTCTGCTCCATGGCCGTGAAGCTGAGACCACGATGGATACGCTGTTCCCATTCCAGCCGGACGACACTCAGGATGACTATATAAAACAGCTCATTACCAGGGTCGAAGAAGCAAGACAGCTGGCTCGCATACGAACACTGGCCACCCAGGAGAAGGACCGTCAGCGGTATGACGGCAAGCACCGACCTGTTGCGTACAACCCAGGAGATCTCGTATGGATTTTTACCCCTGTCCGGAAGGTTGGGCTATCAGAAAAGTTACTGAAGCGGTATTTTGGTCCGTATCGTGTCATACGCCGCCGGTCAGACGTCACATACGAAGTCGAGGATTATGAGCCGTCTTCGAAACGACGAAAACGAAGGGACATTGTTCACGTCCTCCGCATGAAGCCTTACTACAATCCTGACGAGCAGCTAGGCACAACCAGCTTCTTGTTCAAGGACTCTGAGGACGGTTTGGATACTGAGGAAGTCGGACAGGAAGATAATAGTACAACCGGGAGGGGCCCTCCAGAACTGCCATACAGAGGACCCACGACAAGATCAAGATCCAGGACACTTCAGCGTGCCCCAAAAGAAATCTAACAGCGGGACGCTGTTTTCCTCAGGAGAGGGAGCAATGCCGCATGAACGCCAGTGTACCGTCTGCCAGCATGGCGCAGCGGGTAGCGTCACGAATTGCGGTACCGAAGGTCGCCGGTTCAATCCCGCCCACTGACAAAAATTATTTAATTCTGTTTATTATTTCCAGAAGATTCTACATGTTTCCTAAGGTCACTTGTAACTTCTACACATTTCATTTGTTAACTACTCTTGTAATCTCTAGTACGTTCTATCTGTGTATAAATAGAAGAGCATTCTGCCCAAGAGGCAGTCAGTGCTGCGTGTATGTTTGAGTTCTCAATAAACCTGTTCTCAGTTTAAGTGCTGTGTTCATTGACAAGTAACCTTCGAATTCACAACCTGCCCCGGTTGCAACGCGACAATATATATAATATAATGTAAAATATAAATATAAATAACAAAAAAATTACTACTAGCAGAGTAGCATGTAGACACAATGAATTTATAATTGACCGCAGCCGCCTCTCGTGCGTTGAAGTCTCCACGTGCTGGCCTCGTATCGATCGCGTGCTGTCTCGCGCCTCAGGACGGCTCTTCCCTGTCAGAGTAGACTTCACTCCAACTACGGAACTAACGGAGCTGCGCTTCCGCAAGTGCAGAACTTTCGTATGAAATCCTACGTCCACTTCCGCATCCGAAACTTCTAATGCGGATATTTTGTTTACATTGCAATATACATCTCTCTTTTCTCTTAATACGAGAATCGCCACATCGTCGCATAGCAACAGCAACTTGGTTGTTACCTTTCTTACCATGCTGTAATAAAACTAACAATGAACTGAATGGTATTGTTACCTAAGCGAAGAATATACAAGTTTGAACTTGCGTGTAAAGTTTATCGACCTATTCACGGTCCAGCTTACAGGACATCCGTGTAGAACTACCGAAGGATGCGCTTACCCATTCACCCCACTAGAAGGCCCAACAAGATTACCCAAGCAGTCCTTTCCACTCGTACTTTCTCGCGGCACACCATGTGTCCTTATCGCACACTCGCAGCTTGTTTCCACCAATCACGATACAGCACTACAGCTTGTTCGACGGCAAGCACCCGTGTTGGTTGTCTAGGAGTCCAATGTCATGCAACACGTCCTACGTGTAGTCCTGTAAACCCTTTCACGGCCCAACAAGAGTCCTACATTAGTCCAGTGACGCAGAAGTTTAACCTTGCAGTATCTCACGTAGATTATTTTGTCTTCTTTATCTCGTGTGTGTTGGTGAGAGTATGCAGGAACCAGGTATTCGACCTCCTACGCCCTCGGCACAATTTTGTGTCCATAAAAAACGTAAAAAATTTTGTGACCTTTTCAGTTTTTCGTCTATAACTCCTTCGTGGTGAGTCCTAGCAAGAAATAATTTTATTTCCAATTTCAAAGATCGGGAGGACGGCGGTTCGAATCCCCGTCCGGGCATCCAGATTTGAGTTTTGCATGGTTTCCCAAATCACTCCAGGCAAATGCCGTGATGCTTGCTTAAAAAGGCCATGGCCGAATTCCTTCCCATTCCTTGACCCCCCATCCTTTCCCGTCTCTAAAGACCTAGCTGTTGAGAGACGTAAAGCAGTTAAAAAAAATTCAAACAGGACAAAATTTACAACAACTTTTGTAGTGCAAAGTTTCTTCTAAACTCAAAACTAAGCGATATGCTGCTCTTCGAAAATCGGCGAAATTTCACACATTTCCAAAATGTTGGGTTTCCACCTACTTTGTCGCTCTAAATGACCTGGAACACCTGTAGTAATTGATATGCATCTATTTCTGTATGATAAATTATACGTATCATGCTTTCATTACTGAAAGTAAATTCAATAATCATATGGCATTGTTGGCCAGGAAATCCCGAAAGATTGTTCGGCCGCCTGGTGACAGTGTTTTCGATGCGCCCCTTTGTGGCTAACATAACAAAGTAATCCCACCGGGTGTAGGGAACCTACAGCTTACCATGCAATCCAAACCACAGAAGCGTTCTGGATTACTTCATATTACACAGCAAGATGCGGCACAGCTCAAGGTCGGGTTAATGGGCTATGAAACACACAGCTGAGACCGGGCCTTAACCACTGAGCTACCAGACCGCTCTATTACTGATGGTATTTATACTTGTTGCAAAAATAATTTGAATAAATAAAATTATGATAATTCGTAATAAGTTAAAAATTGGTCATAAATCATTTTCTTTTCCAACAAAATCTTCTCGGGTGTCCAGCCGGATGGTGGTGTAAAAACAAAACGTTTCGACAGCTGACTCTGCTGTCTTCATCAGGTATCTGTAGTTGTTCTCAGCTGACTGTCTCTTCCTCGAGGTAGACACAGTCAGCTGAGAACAACTACACATACCTGATGAAGACAGCAGAGTCAGCTGTCGAAACGTCGTGTTTTTACACCACCATCCGGCTGGACACCCGAGAAGATTTTGTTGCATCGATACGCCGGGAAAGTCTCCACTCTCCGTTTGCACTGTCCCGGCTCTTCAATGTCCTCACCTAGAATTGTCGTATTCATCCCCACTGCATCAGGATCAGCTTGCTTGAGGTCGAAGAACGCTTTCTCTGCTTCATCTACTTCAGTCTTTGGAATGTTTCCACGGGACAGGCCTGAGTAGTTTCTGCAAGCAGCTGAGCAGTGCAACCTTGGTTTCCGAGAGCTGCGCTGTGGAGCACAAGCCTTTTTATAGGAGCGTGACACAACCATCGGAATAAACTCGGTTGCAGTGTCTTTTGTTATTGTAACTGGAATAAGACTGGACGAGCCTTTCCTTCATCTCCATGACAGTGGGTAAGTTTCTGGATCCAGCCGTGCTTGCACTTGGTAGGACGTGCGTATTGACTGAAACGTTGCCGCATCTCATTTTGTTGGCAATCGTGCTGGCTGAATGCATTGTTTTGGGCCGATTTCGTATCTGAGACTTCTAATGTTCCACATCCAATTTATCCGTTCCGTTTCACGACTGGGAGAATTGATAAATGAATGAAAACTGTTTGCCTAAACCTTCTACAGTCAACGCTCACGTGTCTAGCCTTAATAATCTTAACATGTGAAGAGGATGCATATATCCAAAAATGAACAGTTTTAACAAAAAGTAAAAGTAGGGCCAACTGGTAGGGAGAAAAAAGAAAAATAATTCAAACCCTTCTTCAAACGCGGTGGCTTCTTCTGATGTAGACAGCAGCAGAACTGATTTGATTTCATCTCCATCTGCTAATAAAACTTTACGTCAATGAAACATTTGGCATCGTAGCTACCAGCGTCGTATTCCAAGCTGGTGTGGACCGATGTATCGTAAAAGTTTTCATTGCGAACATGATTCCACTACATGTTGAAGAATCCGATACGTTTGAGAAACTGGTAAAATGTTGAATCCCTGTAAAAAACTGTTTCCAAAAGGACCTTTGGCAGACGTATTGATTCACATCACTGTACATAGCACCTTGGTACTGCTTGCAGTAATACGTATTGCAAAATATATACATCAACTGCACTTTTGGATGGTTAACTTTTAACTGTTAATTTCAACCAGCGTTAAATTTGCAAAAATGTAACGCTTTAACGATTATCGAATGTGATTTTTTAGTAGAGGATTTACGATTAACGAAGTTAACTTTTTGGCTAACTGTGCCCATCTATGGAATTCGGCTATAATCTTTTGAACGAAGCATCCCTGCATTCGCCTGGAATGATTTGGAGAAACCATGGAAACCCAAATCTGGATGCCCGCACGGGGATTCGAACCCGCATCCTCCCGAATGCGAGGCCAGAGCGTTACCGAGGTGTGTGGTGGGCACTGAGATGTGCGATGGCGTGGCTTTGTGCTTGTCGCTCCAATTAATCTAGCCGCTAACTCTGCAAGGTTTATTAATTTTTTTTATGAGTGCGTAGTTATATAACTAATTTAATTCACTTGTCAAAACATCCCACGTTTTTTGTAGTTGCAAGAGGAGGCAAAACATGATTTTATTAGATATTTTTTGCTGTCGTCAGTCTTTCGACTGGTTTGATGCAATCCTCCATCCTTTCCTATCCTGTGCTGACCTACATACCCCTTACAGCAAATTAAACCAATCCTGCATGTCTCAAAATATGACCTATTAGCCTGTCTCTTCTTTCTGTAAACTTCTTCCACAAACTTCTTTTCTCACCCATCATTTCCAAAACTCGTTCATTTCTTACTTTCAGTCCACTTAATTTTCAGCATTCTTCTGTAGCACCACATTTCAAATGCTTCAATTTTCTTTATTTCCGGTATTCCTAAAGTCCATGTTTTGCTACCATAAAGTGCTGTGCTCCACACAAAGAGTTTTAAAAAGTTCTTTGTAATTCCTAGATCAATATTTGAAACTAAAAGGTTTCTCTTTTTCATGAAGGCTCTTTTTGCTAGTGCTATTCTGCTTTTAACATCATTCCTGTTTCTGCCATCGGTTGTAATTTTACTTCCCAAGTAATAGAATTCACTTCTCCTATTGCATCCGATCCTATTTTTATATTTAATCTACTAGTATTGGCATCATTTCTGCTACATTTCATCACTTTAGTCTTGCTTTGATTTATATTCAGTCCAAAATCTTCCTTCAGTATTTGATTCATGCCATTCAGTAACCTCTCTGCTAACAAGACAATGTCATCAGCAAATCGTATCATAGTGATTTTTTCTCCCTGAAAACTTATACCACATGGAAATTTTTCTTTGACTTTCTTCATTGCTTCTTCTACATACAAGTTGAATATTAACGGGGATAGACTACAACCTTGTCTCACACCCTTTTTAACTGATGCATATTTCTCGTGATTCTCTACTTTTATTGTAGCCACTTGATTCTTATATAGTTTATAGAGTATTCTTCTATCTCGATATTTTAGCCCTGACTTTTTTTAAAAAATTTTAACATTTTGTCCCACCTAACTTGATCAAAAGCTTTTCTAAATCAACAAATGCCATAAAAGTATCTTTGTTTTTCTTGATCCGCCCGAAATATAAAAAACTAAATACTATTTTTGCACCTCCGCTTCAGCACTTGACATGCGCTGAGATGACCTCCGTTAGTGTGCACCTGACGTGTCGTGGATTCGCAGTGTCTGTCGCGCGTATTAAACCACCAGACACACTCCACATGCTGGCATTCCTTCACACGCAGTCTCACATTTATGACTCTAACCCCCTTGCAGGATTTTTTGTTTTTCCTAAGTGAATAATTATTTTTATATTAATGTGTTCATCAATGTTCTGAGTATAAGAAATGTAAATAATTGTAATTAAATGTAATAGGGTTTCCACAGGTGGTAGTGCGTTGTGCAAACGGAGCGTGCATAAACCACGTAGCTCCATTTTGGTCTAATGTCAACCCCCCTCCTCCCCCCCGTAGCCCTACGTGGCTTTTGCCTCTACCCCCCCCCCCCCCCACGTAGTACGTAGCTTTTTTCCCTTTTAATTCTAGAAGACATTTTGTACTGTTTTCTCCTGCCAGACTATTGTAAATTACATACGGAGATAATTAACTGAGCGAAATAAATACTCACATGCTGTTATGTGTTCTGTTCCTCATTTTAACTGTGAAAAATGTTATGAAAAGAAATCTGTGGCCTGGCTCATAAACTCCCCCCTCCCCCCACGTAGCCCAGCTTGACTTTCGATTTGTCTCGTCAAGTTACATAAGAATCAATCGTTAAATTGCATCGTCACGGTTCCGATAGTGCTGTCCACCTCAACACCCAAAATTCATCGCGAACTAAATTGCCAACTCCAGGATCCCTAGTTCACGTAGCATAAATGATGACAGTTAATTGTATCGTATCCCTTTCGGTGTGAACTGCATCAAACTGACGCAAGTGCCGTAATAAGTTCGCCGTATCGCGATGTAATCTTGACCGGAAACTTGTGTGCTTCGTACTAATAGTAGATTTCTGTAGACTCTTCGGAAGATACTGTACTAGCAGTAGATAGGCCTATACAGGGTGTTACAAAAAGGTACGGCCAAACTTTCAGGAAACATTCCTCACACACAAACAAATAAAATGTTATGTGGACATGTGTCCGGAAACACTTTCCATGTTAGAGCTCATTTTATTACTTCTCTTCAAATCACGTTAAACATGGAATGGAAACACACAGCAACAGAACGTACCTGCGTGACTTCAAACACTTTGTTACAGGAAATGTTCAAAATGTCCTCCCTTAGTGAGGATACATGCATCCACCCTCCGTCGCATGGAATCCCTGATGCGCTGATGCAGCCCTGAAAAATGGCGTACTGAAATGTGCAGGAGCTCCATCGTGCATGAACCACATGTTGTGTCGTACTTGTAAAGACACATCTTCTAGCAGCACAGGTAGAGTATCCCGTATGAAATCTTAACGTGCTCCATTGAGCGTAGGTGGAACAACATGGGGTACATACTAACGAAACTAAAATGAGCTCTAACATGGAAAGTAAGCGTTTCCGGACACATGTCCACGTAACAAATTTTCTTTGTTTGTGTGTGAGGAATGTTTCCTGAAAGTTTGGCCGTACCTTTTTGTAACACCCTGTATAAATTTGACAGCAGCATCACTGAATTTGTTACCATACGTCAAGAGTCGGAAGCTTAAATTGGACTTTAAACATTCGTCTAGAATAAGGCTAGACTATTATTTGCAAGATGTAAAAAATTTAATGTATGCTGGTTGTATGCAGTACGTCAACAAATATTTGAGAATGTCATCCTACTGAGAGCGTTGTAAATGTGTAATGGTAGGCCCTACTCTTGCAGGTATTGTATGCAACACAAGCTGGCATTATAAAAAAAACTTTGAATATTAGTGAATGAAATGCCGAGAGCAGCAAACACAATGATAAAAGCGGGATGTTTTGGGAAAAGCAACATGGCCGCGGCGCATGCGCTGTGTTTCGTCTCCTTTCGGGTCGGCGGACCACAGCACTCAACTCATTAAGCGCAATGACGTGCGCGATAAGATTCCGGCGCGTTCACCTCCTCCGCCACGGGGCGCTGCGATATGCCCAGGCCAGTCGAGTCTTTGTCCATAATCCACGTGGACGGTGGAAAGTCCCAACCGACCTAACCACTTCTTCAAACATTTTATTTGGCACAGTTAAAAAATAGAACAGAATGCACAATAGCAAACACGTACTGTGCTTAGAACGGTAGATTACGCTAAATACCTAGGTGTAACAATTCGTAATAATTTGTCATGGAATGAACATATTGAGAAGGTAATTGGGAAAGCAAATCGTATGCTCCGATTTCTAGGTCGTAATTTAAAACAATGCACATCGGAAGTTAAATACAACGCTCTGGTGCGCCCTCACTTAGAATATTGTTGTTCTGTATGAGGTCCCCCTCCCCCCCCCCCCCCATCAAAGGCGTTAATGGATGTTTTGGAGAAGGACCAAAGAAGAGCCACGCGATTCGTTACAGGTGTACATAGCTGCAGGGAAAGCGTAAGTGCGATGTTGAAGGAGTTAGGTTGGGAAGACCTGGAGCACTCAAGGCGTTGCTCTCGGCAGAAGCTGACTGAAAAATTCACGACTGACCTATTTCAGGATGACATAAAACACATATTAGTCCTGCCATATCCCGTATATCCCTTCCTACGCACAAATGGTTACCCATTATGATTGGTGCAATGCACCCTCCGCCACCCACTTTGTGATGATGAAACACTACATCATGTGGATAGTTGTTCCGCCATGTGTCTCCGTGCACGCATGGGACTTGAAGTCGTCTTGAGGCGACCCAGCGCCGGCCCTTTGATCTAGCCGACTCCTAAACTCAAATTCGCCTGCTCGCGTCACGCGGTCCTGTCCCCGCCTTCTGACAGGAAGTACACCTGGGAGACGGACAGCTGTGTGGCACCACACGGATTGCTCAAAAAAATAATTGTATTTTTTTCTGTTAAATCCATTTCAGTTGATCTTTAACTATCGTCGGCCATACTCGTTTCCGAGTTTATGTTGCTCTCTTGCGTGTTTATTTGTGTGTGCGCTGGTGGCTGATCAGGCCGATTCTTGCATAGAACAGTCGTCCGCACACACTGCACCCAAATGTGGGTGGCTGGCGCGGTAGGGTTTGTCGGGCTTTCCGCCTTAAACGGGATTCAGCTGCCAGACTTCGCCGCTCCTCTTCGAAACGTGCCACTGCTGCGGAGGTAGTTTTGCGCCATAGAACGCGGTCTTTTGTGAGGCTGTCCCAGGTGGTGAGGTCTATATTAGTTTTCTTCAGGGTCTTCTTGAACTGATCTTTGTAGCGTTTCTTAGGGGCACCGCGAGGTCTGCTGCCAGTGCTGAGCTCACCGTATAAAAGTGGGCGAGGGAGTCTACTGTTGCTCATACGTTGAACGTGTCCAACCCATCTAAGTTGGTGGCTGATGATGAGGGCTTCAATGCTATACATTTGAGCTCTTTCCAAGACTCTAATGTTGGACACATAGTCGTCCCATTTAATGTTCATTATAGAGCGAAGTTTTAGCTGGTGAAATCGCTCCATTTTCTTAATATCTCGCCTGTTGAGTGTCCATGTCTCACACCCATACAGCAACGTGGAGACAACTACAGCTTGGTAGACCATCAGCTTGGTGCTTAAATTAAGATCTTTGTTTAGGAACACTCGCCGAGTAAGTCGTCCAAAGGCTATGTGTGCTGCACGAATTCTGTTTTCTACATCCTTCTCTGCTGTGCACTGTGTAGAGAGAATGCTTCCAAGGTAGGAGAAGCTATCTACTTGCTCAAGGGCTGTGCCGGAGATGGTAACATCAAAGTCTGGGAGTGTAGCTCCAGGGGCAGGTTGCGCTGACACTTTAGTTTTTCGGGTGTTGATGGTCAGGCCAAAACGGTCATATGCGTCCTTGAAGTAGTTTACGGACTGTTGTATCTGCTGAGGAGTATGTGCTGGAGAGGTGTTGTCATCTGCATACTGCAGTTCTGTTACCTGGGTGAGGAAAGTTAATCTTGATGAGCGGAGTCTTGCTGGATTAAATAGTCCTCCGTCAAACCGGTATCTGATCTCCACGCCTGTGTTGGGGGTAGATGACGTTTCGTAGAGCATTGCTGCCAAATATAGGGCAAAAAGTGTTGGTGCAAGTACACAACCTTGTTTCAGACCATTTGTGATAGGGAACTTTTCAAGAGGCGTCATTCTGATAAAGGACTCTTGACCAACCATACCATCGTGGAGTGCTCTAATCAATCCCAGAAAATGTTCAGGGCATCCAAATCGTCTTAATACCATCCACATTGCAGATCTAGGCACGGTGTCAAAAGCTTTCTCTAGATCATAGAATACCAGAAAGAGATGGCTTTTGTTGTTCTCTGCACTTCTCTTGAAGTTGTCTAGCACAGATCATGTCTGTGGTGCCTCTCGAGGCACGGAATCCACATTGAGATTCTGGAAGTACTCTCTCTGACATAATTCTAAGGCGATTTAGCAGTATTCTAGCAAAAGTCTTTCCTGCTATAGATAGAAGAGAGATACCACGATAATTGTTGCAGATACTTCGATCCCCTTTTTTGAAGATGGTGACTATGTTAGCATCCTTCATGTCCTGAGGCACCTCCCGGGTTTCCCACATGAGAAGAATCAGTTGGAAAATCCTGGTTTTCAAGGGTAATCCCCCACTTCGAATCAGTTCTAAAGGAATATTGTCTGGTCCAGGAGCTCTACCTGGATTCAGGCTATTCAGTGCTTTGCAAAACTCCTGGAAAGTTGGCGGGGACTGACATCCAAGGTTGTGGAGGGTGCTGCGGCATATTCCTAAGGAAATCGTCTGCAGCAGTAGAGCTACGGTTCAAAAGAGAGTTATAGTGTTCATCTTTAACTATAGTGCTCCTAGAATAATCTTCCAGGTTCAAAATGTGGTGTCAAATGGCTCTGTGAAGAGGCTTGTAGAAAATGTTTTTCAGTGATATATTTTTTTTTTAAAACCTAAAACGTCAGTGAGGTTTGGAAACCTTTTAAGCAACACAAAGAATCATTTTCAGGTAATGTAAAAAAATAAAAGAAAACTAGCATTTTTTTTTTTTTTTTTTGCGCGGCGGTATAATTTGTTCTATTTTAGTGAACAATGAGTGAGATGAGAATCTTTATTGTAATATTTCAGGAAGTAAAGAATCTGATTATATTTTTCTTTTCCTGTGGTGTCCTGGTGCCACCATTTAATTCAGAATATCTTTGTTTATAAAGAGTATAAAATAGATTTCGGTGGTGTTCATTAATACCCAGTAGTTTTAATGAGTCTGGCAAAAGAAAACTGTACGAAATCGTCTGGATTTAATTGGAAAAAAAGCAAGCTTCGTCTATTGGTGGACTTTGACACGTGACAGCTGAGATCTGAAGAGGAGAGCGCAGCATTACGAAGTGATGACGTCACAAACATGGCGCGATTCACTCCACACGTGGGGGTTGGGGGGAGGGGAGGCCAAGATGGAGCTACGTAGTTTGTGGACGCTCCCTGCACGCGACTGAAACACCTGAGTAGCACCAGCCAGCTTGTCGACTGTCGCACCTGGTTCCACAGCTCTGGAACATGTTGCTGCTCAATGTGCCCTCACTAGTTCCGCTGCTTGCACATTTTTCTACGATCCGTGACTCGTTTACCATGATGATTCCGTCCGTGAAGGGAAAAGATGGCCATGACCACAAGCTGGCACTCTATTTCAGGCACAAGGGTGTGGGAAGATTTTCTTTTTTAGGTAAAGGTGTCAGGGATTGGAATGAGTTACCAAGAGAAATGACAAATAACTTACCAAAAACGTTGAAGGAATTTGAAGTTAACATTTTTAGAGGGCAAGTGTAGGTAGGTGCAGGAAAGGTGGAAGATGGGTGTGCAGGGAAATTGCCATCTGAGCGTGCGCTTCATTGCAATTAAATTGCCGACGGCCCGTGTTTCCAGAGGACCGTATGAACACCAGTGAAGGAGCTGATTGGTTCGCCTTTCTCGGAGTGGTTCAGTTGCATGGCTCGCCGCGTGGTGTCGCCACGGAATATTCCACCAGCCCAGGCGTCTCGCGCGTACACTCATCTCCAATAGATAATGGAGACCTGTTTCACTATTGCCATACCGACCGCGAAGACAATCCGTTCTCTTCCTGGACTTTGAGTGTGTGACAGGACAGCTGTTGCATTGTGGGTACTGGCAGCAGTGTCCGCTCTTGTCACACAATGCTCGGTGCGGTTACTCAGTCTGTTCTGCGTAAAAACCGACTGTACGTAAACAAACTAAAATACACCGCGGCGAGGTCAGGGCTTGCAGGCAGATGGCCACACAGAGGACTCGGCATAAACACACACACGTCCCCGTTTGCGAGCCATTAGAAAGCCTCCAGCTGTGACGAGTGTGAGGTGTGTTTCCGACTTGGAGCGTGGCTCTTCTGAAATGCGAGTGGTGGAAGCCAGGGTCCACCAGTTTACGTCACTGCGAGACGCAACACGCTGCGCACAGCAGGCGGTTTGGTACAAGCAGCTTCAGGGGTTGCCAGCTTGTTTCGTGACGTCAAATGTTTACGAACGCATATTGTAAAAAAGTTCGCATTAATAAACTCACTTTCCTATTTTGTGTATGCACCTCGCTGCGTATTTAATTTCAATAACACAACAAAACACTGCATATTTTTACTTTTTTTTGGGGGGGGGGGAGAAATATAGAAGCAGTTTTAATGTGTGAAAGCTCTGCGCGACTTTAATAGTAAGTAAGTTTATTTCGGCGACTCCGAGGTCTGCCCCTTAGTGGCTGTGCCGCGCACCTCTACATTTTAGTCCTTGGTTGGAAACCCGGTCCATTCAAATTTTTATGGTCACCGAACCCGAAATCTATCTTCAAGAATCTTCTGCTTTGCTCATACGAATCACGTTACGTGGCCGCATGTTCTGAAGTAAAACTATAGGTCCCGGCGCGACAGAAGCGGTGTGCGCGGCCAGTTGACTCTGATAACGGGTCGGAGACCGACGCGAGATGGCTTTGTAACGACGCGGAGACAACACATTAGTCTCTCGACTGGTCTGATGCAATTTCGCGCTAATCTCTTCGTTTCAACATCTCTTACAACCAACATCCTCAGTTATCAGCTTCATATATCCTAACCTGTGTTCCTCTACAGTTTTCTACCTTCGACTGTTCCCTACACTCAAAAATTAACCAGTCCTAAAATGTGACCCATCTTCCCGTCTCTTTCAGACTCTCACATAATTTCCAAAATACTATTCTACCGCACCAACTGCCTACTGATTTCAACATCCTTCTATAGCAGTTACAAAATTTCGTATATCAAGAAACTCAAGCCGGTGTCAACCGTGTCCGCCAGGTAGCAAGAAGGAATTTTTCCTTTGTTCTGAAATTGGACTCGTTCATTAGCAGGTATTGCGTAAGAAAATAGGCTGTTGTAGAAACACCGCCGTACCGAGAAGGCATTGTGAGTGTTGTAAAAAACTGTTTTTATTCTGACTTGAAAAAAAACAACAACAAAAAAGTTTTGTTGTGGGACATTTTTTCATAACTATTAATTTCATATTTTAAGGCATTTATCGTTTAATACGACCGTTTTAGACTTTATACTAAGTACTTATCTTAATTTTAAAATCTACTTATTTTTCTGGTTCAGTAAAAAAAATTACAAAATATTGGCAACATTTACTCAAGTATTCTTTTACGAACGGGATTTCCCGAAGAGGCTAGGTTGGTCGACAAGGAATCCCCGTTGTTGGATTGATACTCACTATTTGAACTAGTGCTGCCAGCTCTACAAATTTATATGTAAACCTACGGATCTTCTCAAAAAAATTAGCAAATAAATTTATCAATCGCTTTTTGCCTCTTTTTATTACTTATTGTGCTTTCCTTATATTCGGATACTTGTTAAACTCGCAGCATATAGTGATACTGAGTCATTAAAATGTCAGTTATTATTAATCATTTCCTTGCAACCGTTGGCATAACCTAACGATTGAAAAGAAATAAAGCTCCTATTTTGTATGATACCAGATTTAAATTCAAACTTAAAAGACCGTAATACAGATGCAATCCTCCATCCCTTCCTATCCTGTGCTAACCTCTTCATTTCTACATACCCCTTACAACCCACGTCCTCAATTATCTGCTTCATATATTCTAATCTCTTCTCTCTACAGTTCTTACCTTACTGTTCCCTCCACTAACAAATTAACCAATCCAGCATGTCTCAAAATATGACCTACCAGCCTGTCTCTTCTTCCTGTAAGCTTCTTCCATAAACTTCTTTTCTCACCCATCATTTCCAAAACTCGTTCATTTCTTACTTTGTCTGTCCACCTAATTTTCAGCATTCTTCTGTAGCACCACATTTCAAATGCTTCAAGTTTCTTTCTTTCCGGTATTCCTAAAGTCCATGTTTCGCTACCGTAAAGTGCTGTGCTCCACACATAGAGTTTTAAAAGTTCTTTCTAATTCCTAGATCAATATTTGAAACTAAAAGGTTTCTCTTTTTCATGAAGGCTCTTTTTGCTAGTGCTATTCTGCTTTTAACATCATTCCTGCTTCGGCCATCGGTTGTAATTTTGCTTCCCAAGTAACAGAACTCACTACTTCTCCTATTGCATCGATCCTATTTTTATATTTAATCTGCTAGTATTGGTATCATTTCTGCTACATTTCATCACTTTTGTTTACTTTGATTTATATTCAGTCCAAAATCTTCCTTCAGTATTTTGTTCATGCCATTCAATAACTTCTCAATATCCTCAGCCCTCTCTGCTAACAAGACAATGTCGTCAGCAAATCGTAGCATACTGATTTTTTCTCCCTGAAAACTTATGCCACATGGAAATTTTTCTTTGACTTTCTTCATTGCTTCTTCTACATACAAGTTGAATATTAACGGGGATAGACTACAACCTTGTCTCACACCCTTTTTAACTGATGCATGTCTCTCGTGATTCTCTACTTTTATTACAGCCACTTGATTCTTATATAGTTTATAGAGTATTCTTCTATCTCGATACTTTAGACCTGACTTCTTTAAAATTTTGAACATCTTGTCCCACCTAACATTATCAAAAGCTTTTTCTAAATCAACAAATGCCATAAAAGTATCTTTGTTTTTCTTGATCCGCCCTTCAAGTATTAATCTTAAAGACAGAATTGCTTCCCTTGTACCGCGATTTTTCCTAAACCCAAACTGATCTTCACCTACTATCTCTTCTACTACCCTTTCCATCCTTCTGTATATTATTCTGGTCAGTAATTTTGAAGCATGTGATGTTAGACTAATGGTGCGATAATTCTCACATTTGTCTTGTGCTTTCTTGTGTGATATTTTTATTAAAATCAGTTGGAATTTCTCCTGTTTCATAACTTTTTGATATCAGCTTGAATAATCTTTCGATTCCTTCCTCTCCTAGAGATTTAAGAAGTTCTGCAGGGATCTCATCAATTCCAACTGCCTTATTTGCTTTCAAGTCATTCAGAGCTTTATTAAATTCTGTCCTCAAAACAGGATCTCCTAAGTCATCAATGTCGACATCGCCTTCCTTTTCCAATACACTATTGTTCAAGTCGTCCCCACATACAGTTTCTCAATGTATTCCTTCCATCGGTTAGCTCTATCTTCTGAGCTTAAAAGAGGTTTCCCATCGGCAGCTTTAATGTTCATACCTCTTTTCTTCATTTCTCCAAAATTCTGTTTGATCTTTCTATATGCAACATCTACTTTTCCTACGACCATTTCCTTTTCTACTTCTTCACACTTTTCTTGTAGCCATTTTTCTTTTGCTATTTTGCATTTCCTATTTATTTGATTTCTAAATTGCCTGTACTGCTCTCTTCCTGCTTCATCCTGAGCATTTTTGTACCTTCTCCTCTGATCCATCAGCTCCAAAATTTCTTCTGTGATCCAAGGTTTTCGGGCAGCTTGTTCCCTAAAGCCTAATGTTTCTTTGCCAGCTTTCATTATTTCGGTCTTTAATGCATTCCATTCGTCCTCGGTTGAGCTCCTTTCACAGTTACTTCTTAGACCTAAGTCTACCATTTCTGCAAATTTTTCTCGTGCTAGATTGTTTCAGTTTATTCACTTCCAGTCTGTTCTGCTTATACTGCTTCCTTATTCGCTTGAATTTCAGCCTGCACTTCATTACTATCAAATTATGGTCCGAGTCTATGTCTGCTCCTGGGTACGCTTTACAGTCTAGAACTTGATTCCTGAATCTCTGTTTGACCATGATATAATCTAGCTGATATCTGCCTGTATCCCCAGGACGTTTCCAGGTGTATATTCCTCTTGCTTGGTTCTGAAACAGTGTGTTTGCCACTACTAGCTTATATCTTTCACAAATTCTAGCAACCTGCTTCCTCGCTCATTTCTTTCTCCTAGACCAAAACTTCCTACAGTATTCCCCTCTTTTCTTTCTCCCACTATTGCATTCCAGTCAGCCAAGATTATTAGATTTTTCCTCTCCCTTCACATATTGGATTAATTCTTCAATTTCAGCGTATATTTTTTCTATTTCTTCGTCATCTTCCTGTGACGTTGGCATATACACTTGTACTAATTTGGTTGGGACGGGATTAGTTTCTAACCTCATCAAAATAATCCTGTCACTAAACTGTTCATAATATCTCACCAGTTTCCCTACTTTCTTGTTCATTACAAATCCTACACCAGTGACTCCATTGACAGCTTGTGTGCTAATTATCCTGTGTTCCCCAGACCAGAAATCCTGTGCGTCCTTCCATTTAATCTCACTAATCCCAACAACATCTAACTTAAGTTCTTCCATCTCCCTTTTAAGTTTTCTAACCTATCTGCCCTATTCAGACTTCTAACGCAAATAGCAAGAAGCGTCCGCTTAGTCGTGCGCGGTATCGACTTGAGGAGGCTGAGGCTAATGAGCCGCTCAGTGAAGCGAGCGGATCAAGTGTGGACGCCTGAGCACGCTCGGGGCGAGCCAAGGCGCTCAGTGTGGACGCTAGTAATGAGCCGCTCAGTGAAGCGAGCGGATCAAGTGTGGACGCCTGAGCACGCTCGGGGCAGGCCAAGGCGCTCAGTGTGGACGCTAGTAATGAGCCGCTCAGTGAAGCGAGCGGATCAAGTGTGGACGCCTGAGCACGCTCGGGGCAGGCCAAGGCGCTCAGTGTGGACGCTAGTAATGAGCCGCTCAGTGAAGCGAGCGGATCAAGTGTGGACGCCTGAGCACGCTCGGGGCGAGCCAAGGCGCTCAGTGTGGACGCTAGTAAGGAGCCGCTCAGTGAAGCGAGCTTATCAAGTGTGGACGCCTGAGCACGCTCGGGTCGAGCCAAGGCGCTCAGTGTGGACGCTAGTAATGAGCCGCTCCAGTGAGGCGAGCGGATCAAGTGTGGACGCCTGAGCACGCTCGAGTCGAGCCAAGGCGCTCAGTGTGGACGCTAGTAAGGAGCCGCTCAGTGAAGCGAGCGGATCAAGTGTGGACGCCTGAGCACGCTCGGGTCGAGCCAAGGCGCTCAGTGTGGACGCTAGTAAGGAGCCGCTCAGTGAAGCGAGCGGATCAAGTGTGGACGCCTGAGCACGCTCGGGTCGAGCCAACGCGCTCAGTGTGGACGCTAGTAAGGAGCCGCTCAGTGAAGCGAGCGGATCAAGTGTGGACGCCTGAGCATGCTCGGGTCGAGCCAAGGCGCTCAGTGTGGACGCTAGTAAGAAGCCGCTCAGTGAAGCGAGCGGATCAAGTGTGGACGCCTGAGCACGCTCGGGTCGAGCCAACGCGCTCAGTGTGGACGCTAGTAAGGAGCCGCTCAGTGAAGCGAGCGGATCAAGTGTGGACGCCTGAGCATGCTCGGGGCGAGCCAATGCGCTCAGTGTGGACGCTAGTAAGGAGCCGCTCAGTGAAGCGAGCGGATCAAGTGGTGGACGCCTGAGCACGCTCGGGTCGAGCCAACGCGCTCAGTGTGGACGCTAGTAAGGAGCCGCTCAGTGAAGCGAGCGGATCAAGTGTGGACGCCTGAGCATGCTCGGGGCGAGCCAAGGCGCTCAGTGTGGACGCTAGTAAGGAGCCGTTCAGTGAAGCGAGCGGATCAAGTGTGGACGCCTGAGCACGCTCGGGTCGAGCCAACGCGCTCAGTGTGGACGCTAGTAAGGAGCCGCTCAGTGAAGCGAGCGGATCAAGTGTGGACGCCTGAGCATGCTCGGGGCGAGCCAAGGCGCTCAGTGTGGACGCTTGTAAGGAGCCGCTCAGTGAAGCGAGCGGATCAAGTGTGGACGCCTGAGCACGCTGGGGGCGAGCCAAGGCGCTCAGTGTGGACGCTAGTAAGGAGCCGCTCAGTGAAGCGAGCGGATCAAGTGTGGTCGCCGAGCATGCTCGGGGCGAGCCAAGGCGCTCAGTGTGGACGCTAGTAAGGAGCCGCTCAGTGAAGCGAGCGGTTCAAGTGTGGACGCCTGAGCACGCTCGGGTCGAGCCAAGGCGCTCAGTGTGGACGCTAGTAAGGAGCCGCTCAGTGAAGCGAGCGGATCAAGTGTGGACGCCTGAGCACGCTCGGGTCGAGCCAAGGCGCTCAGTGTGGACGCTAGTAAGGAGCTGCTCAGTGAAGCGAGCGGATCAAGTGTGGACGCCTGAGCACGCTCGGGTCGAGCCAAGGCGCTCAGTGTGGACGCTAGTAAGGGGCCGCTCAGTGAAGCGAGCGGATCAAGTGTGGACGCCTGAGCACGCTCGGGTCGAGCCAAGGCGCTCAGTGTGGACGCTAGTAAGGAGCCGTTTAGTGAAGCGAGCGGATCAAGTGTGAACGCCTGAGCACGCTCGGGGCGAGTCAAGGCGCTCAGTGTGGACGCTAGTAAGGAGCGCGAGCATGCGGGGCAGCCACACTACCTAGACAGCAAGTAATCAGTACACATCAAACTAGGTATTACGGGAAAGCCCATACGAACAGTATCTATGAGGATACATGGCGTGAAATCGGCGAGGTATGAGACGAGACAGTATCAGCTAAACTAAGCACACAAAGAGTGGACAGGCGATCGTACATTTAGTGGATTTTAATGATATTGAGGATTAATTAAACATTTAGAATAGCATAAGATTATTAGAGAAGTTGTATTTGTAAAGGCTAACTCGTTTCCACGAAGCATTGTTGAGTGCGAAGGCGCGCATTGTAATAAAGTAATTGTTGAGGGAGTGTGAAGCTGACCGCCGCGGAGTCTGATGGTAAGTTGCAGCGCGGCGTGTGTAGTTGTAGAGACCGGCGCGCTTCCTCTAAGTAAGTACTCAGTGGACAAATAAACAGTGGCATGCTGGCCGCTGACAAGTGTTTCGTGAAGAACGACGAGCCGGTAGTATTTCGAGGTCGGAACGCAGTGTGTTAATAGCTGGACTGGAATCTGAAGTGGGAGGAGAAATAGTACGATAAGCCTTACCCACCCACGGTCAAAGTAAAGACTCTAATTAGTGGTGGTGGGGGGATAACGTGTATGTGTTGTGAGAATACATCCAGAGTGAACATTAAAGTGAGCCGTGATATTACTTCGGGAACAAGTCGAACCTGCAAGCCTAACAATCGCATAACCACATGCATTATCGCGAGCTCATGAGCATGTCATTCTCTATGTTAACACCCGCACGAACATGGATGTGCGGGTAATCTACAGTAAATCGCCACACCTATTAAACCATGTTATTGATGACGTATAGAAAAAATATAATAAAAAAAAAAACTTTTGGTATATTGGTAGCAAGTCTATAAAAATAATCAATAGGTACCAACCTAAATACAATTTTGGAAAGACTGAACAATATTGTACTGGTACAAAACGGCTGAAGCTTTTAGGTACTTTGGACACATGCTGCAGGTTTGTATAAGAATCTCCCGATTGCAGGAATCTGTTATCATTAATTTATTTCCTGGTGGGGTCGCCTCAAGCATACGTGTACAGTGTTTTTTAATGAGGTTCAACTAAACACAGGAAATGTTCGAAATAAATCACTGACATTCTCATAAAGTTTTGAAAAGGCTCACTATCTCCTTCAAAAGTCAACTCGCAAATTGAATTAAGATAATTTCTTGGCTGACGATAACTTTCTCCAATCCACGACCTTGGTACTTTTCTTTCCTTCTTTGACATCGTATGTATGTATAATAATAAATGCCGCAGCTGCCGCGCGCACATGTGACCGTATGTCAAAAATCGAGCATTTACTGCGCGCTGTGGTTATTTGAAACGAGGCTCGTTCTAACAAAATTTCCTTTTTTTTTATCTGCTTAACGTCTAACAGCGAGGTCTTTAGAGACGGGAAAGGATGGGGGGCAAGAAATGGGAAGGAATTCGGCCATGGCCTTTTGGAGGAAGCATCCCGGCATTTGCCTGGAGTGATTTGGGAAACCATGGAAAACCCAAATCTGGATGCCCGGACGGGGATTCCAACCGCCGCGCCGTCCTCCCGAATGCAAGGCCAGAACGCTAGCCGTTACACCACCACGCTCGGTCCCTTTTACTTGAGCACGCTCAGGCGAATGAGCGGCTCATTCGCCTGAGCGTGCTCAAGTGGGTACGAGGCGTTAGTATGGCTGTGCGAATGGTCCCGGGTTTGATGCCACCGACCGCTAACTTTTTCATATTTTGTTCTCATTGTTATTCGCTTTTGCAGCATTAAAAGTTTGGTTTGAAACAAATTCAATATACAATTTTTTTTTTGTATAGGTAAATGTTTAGATAGTATAAACCATACAAACACTAGAATGTCAAATTACGTGTACACCAGGATGATTTGATAGTGTATCCTTCCGCCGCTTAGTGAAATAGGAAAGCATATATCTCTTACATTTGTCAACCCCGGTCTTTTCTTTGCTAATTTTGGACTATTGGTTGCGTATTTAACACGTCATAAAAAACAGGCGCTGGCAAAAAGTGCTGAATAATTGAGTGTATCCTGACAAGAAGATATTTCACGATTGTCTTGCTATAGTTTGCGTGCGATTTGCAGTCTTCTCATTAGTATTTTTGCCTGCCGACAGATATACACAACACATGGCTGACAAATTCGTACATTTTAAGCGTCTTTTACTGTCCAAGCAAAATTTCAGTTTTACTAACAAAAAACTTGAACATAAACAGCCGTATCAACGCGCTCACCCCACGAATCTACCAATAACGAAAAAAAAAAAATCATTCTAAGGTCTAACTAAAAACAATATGTATACAGTTTGTAACGTCTAGTTTATGACGTTGTTAAAATTAGAATAAAATAATGAGCATTAATTAATAAGTTAATTTGCAAAATTAATCCCGGGTAGGCGCCAAGAATGGAAGTGTTATCTATCCGAGAGAAGCGACATTCCAATTCTGAAATACTTTTAATCAAAGCAATTGTAATTTTAAAATACCATTAAAAAACACATCTTCATCTATTCAAACGATATACTGATTGATTGTAAATGAAGTTATTGAAAGCAGAGTTTACAATACCTATTATTTTCTTTTAATATAAAAGTGATTGGTTTATTGAACAGAACTGAACATTAAAAGTTTCTTTTGAACAATTTAGAGCATGATTCTCATCTCAGAGCGTTGCCTAGGGTTGAATGACGCAAGAGTGTCTATACATCGCCGGCGTTCTTTACCGTAGCAGATGACGTGCAGATAAAACAGTCTCATAGACCCTGTTGATCAGCTGGGCGAAGGTCACTTGGCGAGGTAGCCCCCCGCAGGTAGTGACCCCTCCGGCAATCTCCCGTGGTGCGCCGGTGCGGAGAGTTTGCTGGCCAGAAACAGAATGTCCTCCCTCCCGCTTGTTCGCTCCGTTGAAAACTTGCAGGCTGCCGAGTTTTAGCAGACTCGGGAAATTTCAGCGAGTCGCAGCGTTTGGCGGGTCTTCCACCATCTCCATTGGCGCTCCTCATGCAACATAAAAAAACTTACGGTTTCTAAAAGTTCGTAACAGTTTGATTCGCTGGTTCCCAACAGAGGTGTTCCGCAACCTGACTTTTTCTCCGAAGCATCTTTTCTCTAGTTTCAACTTTCTACTGTACCAGGAAATCCTCATTTCGGCACAGTCCCTATACTGTCCTTTGAATTTCATTGAATGCGTAAAGCTTTTAACTTTACGGCCTGCCATAAATTGTTCGGTCTTTCAGCGCAGGTATGAGTCACCTGGCTCTCGCCGATGCCAAAGAAACGTGGAATTCACACGCATAAATTTCCCGTCACCAAGGGGCATTAAAAGTTCTTAGTGTTTATTTTGGGGCAGCAGCTACAGTTTGATTTATATTATCAATTAATAGAAGATTAACGAGATGACAATGTTTTTAGTCACACTTGAAGAAGAAAACGATCCCAGACTACCTGAGAAAATTTTCCCAATAACTGACAATTTGGCTATTGTAATTTCATTCAGAAAATTTATAATTATAGAAAAGGTATATGAAGCAAATATGTCGTTTTCATTATATATAATTTTAACAATAAGATTCAAGATTCTCTTTTTTTTAAAATCTGCTTAACATCTCTCCAACAGCGAGGTCTTTAGAGACTGGAAAGGATGGGGGGGGGGGCAAGGAATGGGAAGGAATTCGGCCATGGCCTATTGAAGGAAGCATCCCGGCATTTGCCTGGAGTGATTTGGGAAACCCTGGAATGAAGATTCTCGGCGTCGATAATTTATGAAATGCCCTCCGGAGGTAACTAAGTGTTGTCACACGATGTGCCGCCATCTTGTGGTGGAGTTCCCATCACGAGGGGATGGCGACAGTGGACGTGGTCGCAGAGATTTCGTGTGATAACACTTCATTAACTCTGCCACTGATCCGAGAGTTTTTTTTAATTTTAACAATATTCTCTTAAGAGAACATAACATAATGTCGTAGAATTAAGAGGGCAAAGGTTATGTTGCATATGGAGGGTAGTCAACTTCTGGTTGCGTGGGGGGGAGGGAGAGAGAGAGCGAGATGGTGCCACGTACTTTATGGATGCTCCCTTGTGAACGGCTCAGATGTCGCCGCTGAGGCTGTCCACTTGTTGGCACATCACGTGTTCTTGGTGTTCCTGCTTGGTGGCGCAGTACTTTGTGCGTCGCGTCATTAGCGCCCAGCTCGCGTAGCCTGCACGCCTGCAGATGGCAGATTTCGGTGGTCTGCCCTTGACAAGTGCTCCTCCGCACAGTGCGAACTTAACAGGTCTCTGCGGCGACACCGCGGGCGGCACGTCAGACATGTTGAATCCACCCGGGCTCGGCTCTGCACGCAGTGACATTGTGACGTGGCACTGCTAGCTAACGATAGTAAATAAATAAAAAAATGTATTGAAACACAAATAAGTATTTAAAATGTGGCGTTCGCTAATAAAAGATTACTTCAGACAGGTGCGTAAATATTGAACACCATCTGTTGGCCACATCAATGAACTATCTCGCATTCGCGGTGACAAATAAAAGTTGTCTCAAATCGCGCATGCGCTCTGGCAGCTTCGTGGGAATTCGGAAGGGAGGGGGTTGACTTCTCACGTAGCAGTCTGACAACCTTGTTCTGTCACAGGGAGCTCCAGAAAGTTAGTCAAGGCGGGTTTACACGGTTCACTTTTCGCAATCACTCAGGACGAATCACTCGCAGTGAAAGTAAAGGTGAATTCACTTTTCGTTTACATGTAGCATCACAAATGAACCATTCAGTTCACTTCAAGATGGCAACAAACAGACTTCTGCGTGCTGGAGCGGATTTAATTTTCAGAAACCTCGCCCAAGGAATTCAGTTACATCGTGCAGAAACTTAACTGGAAAAAGTTGGTAGGCTAGAAATTGGAGTTTTCGGCATGGTAAGATGGGTACTGCAAGACAAAATGACTTTAAAAATTATCTTGGAATGTGTGATTTGCTATCAAAAAGCTTACCGCTAGTTACAAGACAGGACACTAATGAGAAAATGCCTTCCGGCTAAACTGAAGTTATAAACTATCCTCGGTTACTTGTAACTGCTTTAAAACACATTCACATAGAAGCACAATTTACACTACACTTTTTGGTTTTAAAAATTTAGTTAATACGCTAGAAAACCTGGATCGGAAAGTTTGAGTTTTGTACTTTTCTCCTATTGTCACAAATGGGAGATTAATTTCTTTAATCATGTCCTCAGTAGCCTTATCACTTATGTTTTATTTTTATAACTTTCGAATTTTTTATTTTTTTTGTATGAACACTGGTTGTAATGGAAAGATATCAAAAATAATGTTTCTTCTTTCCATTTAAAAACAATTATGTGTTCAAAACAACAATCAGAAACAAACAATTACGACCGATCCAGGAATGATTCACTTCGATATATCGACCGTTTACACGCGTCAGTCTAGATGATTCATCCGAGTGAAACACCAAAAGTGAACGAAAAGTTGAAACGGAGCCAACCTCTTACATCCATCATCTTGGATGATCACTTTGGATGATTCTCTGTTTATACAGTTTCCTTTCACTGCGAGTGATTCATCCGGAGTGATTGCGAAAAGTGAACCGTGTAAACCCCCCTTAATATCGCCGGTAGAGCGCAGCAGCAGCCATTTTGCATATGGCTCTGGTGGAATGCAGGAAATCGTGGCAGAGCTCAGTCTGGAGCTGAAAGCTGGCCGTATCTCGTAATTATCAAAGATGAGTAAGGTGTCGTTGCGAGATGAATCATATTTGTGAGTTATTAAAGAAGACATTCGCGTTACTAACCTACAACGAAAAGATTTGGTAAACTTACACCACATTTTGTAGTGACAAAGCACTAAGGCATATCGATTGAACAAATTTGACTGTGGGTATATGTAGAAAAAATAAGTTGCTATGTATTTGCAATGTGAGAAAATGCGTTTTACTGTTTTCTATGCGTTCTGTTCGGGGGTGAATTTAATTGGTCACGCGATGTAGTTTCTGTTTGGTACATCTCACAGGAAACAATTAATACCCAAGAAAAATCGGCGTATTTTACAAATATTAAGATTAGTTTAGCAATGCGTGCTGAAACACTTTCAAAATCAACTTAATTCTGAGTACCATCTCGCTGTTGTGCCTATTGGGTAATCCAGCACTGCCTGTAGTTCAACTCGTCACTTTTTAGCTGACCAGTCATTGTTTACCTTTTGGTCAATTTTAAAATATTTCCCAGGATTACTTCAATTTCGAAATCATTTCTTTAATCCGGCAGCACACACAGGTAATGAGACGAAGTTGCGAGATTCTTAATCAACACTGAGGTTTTTCTTCCACTTCAACAATGGAGATCAGTAATCCGTCGAAAAATTTCATTGTTGTCACTACTTGGGTAAATCCCTTTGGTCGCCACTGAATCCAACGGTCGATTCGTTCTCGGGGAAGGACGCCATTTTACATTACCACTTGCAATCCGTCGCGAACCAAACAATAGCTGGCTGGCCAAGATTCCAATCTCGAGTTATTTTTATGAAATTGCTGAAAGACATAAAATGTCGGCATATAATGAAATACGTACTCAAACAATAGCGTTTGTTGACTTCAGTCAAGTTGGCATTAGTAACGGTTGGACTTGACTTCGCGATTCACACTCGTCGTAAATAACTGTTATCCATGCCTTGCGTATTTATCATTCCCTTGATACCACTCTCAAATTATTTTATTTCATAGAGGATTTAAAAAGTTTGGCTACTTCTCCATCCCTCACTGCTAGCCTGGGGTTGGCTAGCTCAGAAACCTCTGCAAAGGTCTCATGTTTTTTACTCTTTGATTATAATTAAAAAATACAATAAATAAATAAAACAGTTGCATTTGCGTACTCACCTGTCATTGAGGAATTAGACTCCATCCACAAATATTTTACTTTTATTTAGTCTAAAATCCTTGCATCAGACTTACTTTGCACATTACAATAAACAAATGACGTACACTCGTCTTAGGGAGCGTGCATAAACCACGTAGCTCCATTTTGGCCTCCTGTGAACCCCCCCCCTCACTCCCCAAGTAGGCAGGGGTGGTTTTTGCCTTTACCCCTCCCCCCCCCTCCACGTAGCACGTAGCTTTTTTTCCTTTTGATTCTAGAACACATTTTGTATCGTTTTCTCTCGTCAGACTAACTAAAATTACATATGGAGATAGTTAACTGAGGGAAATAAATATTGACATGCTGTTGTGAGTTCTGTTCCTCATTCTAACTATGAAAAATGTTATGAAAGGAAAGCTACGTGGCCTGGCTCGGAACCTCCCCTTCCCCCACGTAGACCAGCGTAGCCTTCCAGCCAACCCCCCCCCCCCACCCCTGGACCGAGTCACGTAGTTTGTGCACGCTCCCTTAGCAAATTACCAGTATTTTACAAAGTATTCACCACATGAAACTAAACAGACAAAATGTCATTCGAAACATGTTTATTGGTCTAGTTTGACCATTTACTGTTCTTTAAATTAGTATGTCTGGCACCATACTGCTTTTAATAAAAATACAGCCATTAAGTCTGTTTAAAAAACTTTCGCCCATAAAAACATCAAAAGTTTATTGAATCTAAGCTAATATTATAATCGATAGTAACTCTGTTATGTTTTCACGACTAAACAGCTAAACTGAGCTTGATGAAATTTGACAATGGCATCCTACGTATCATCAGTAAGGACTTGCGATACTTTCATCGGGATAGTTAACAAATTCTGTCGTGAAATCATGAAAAGTGAACGGTGGTAACGTCATATCGGTCGCTGAGACTTTATTTCTCTCGCAGTCAGTTTGTTAAGCATATGAGTGGTGGCTTTCCAGGCATTGTATAGACATGAAATTTTCTGAGAACTAACCAAGTGAGTACGTTTGTAAAATACGATTCGGTGGTCATATAGAATAGATATACAAACGTACGTACTGCGCTAGTTTCCAGAGAAAATTTCATCTACCTTGTAAGTAATTTACAGCATAACACAGTATTACTTGCTAGATAGTGTTTAAGCGACAGAAGGTCTCTCTAAACTTGCTTCCAAACAACGTGTGGCCAGCTGGGTGCAGTCATGAGGAGAGCATGCTACTCTGTTAAAGATTGTCTCGATCGATCGACGGGAAAGAATCTGTTCTCGCGTAATGTCTTCAATAGCAGAAAGAGTAGTCGCAGGTCGGGGCTGGCATTCGGGAGGACGCGGACTCGAATCCCCGTCCGGCCGTTCAGACTTAAGAGCTTTTTTAAAATACGCAGGTAAAAAAACTACGGAAATAAATTTCCCTACGCTACTATGCAAGTTGTATTCTATTTTAACTGTATCAAATAAAACGTTAAAATTATATAGCTCAGGTCGAGTCCCCCTCGCGTAGCTGTCCGCCCTCCCAGGCTTGACTGAGCCACGCAGTCTGTGGACGCTTCCTACTGTAATCTCCTGGTCCAGTCGACAGGTTGCGCCGCACGATGTACGCCAAGATTCGCCCTGACGGTTGTGATTGGTCGCCATGTTGCGGTGCCTCCGAGAAGTCTGAGCAGTCATTGGAAGTCCTGTCACCTGTGAAGTGCGGTCGGCAATAACGTCTTTACTAGCAAAACGCTCTAAGCAAAGTGAAATCCAATGCCAGAGTCGTCAAGAGCTGTGACGCAGTGTTCAAAAATGGCCTCACGACGTGCATAGTCTTGTCCGGCCAAACGTTCAGTTGGCGGCAAAGATCTAAACAAATCTGTGGAATCCATTTTCCTCGAAAACTTAACTTCGCGACTATTCTCAAATTTTCCGCAGTTTCCAAACACTGACAAAGAATGCGGAAAGGTTTACGCAGGCAAAACAAAGCGGCCAGTCTAAATAAATGGTAAAAAAAAAGAGTGTAAAAAACCAGCAACAAGAGACAGGACTAGGCAACTACAAAATAGACTGTTGCAGAACGTCTTGCATACACAGAAACGGAAGTAGTGGCAGCTATCTAGCGATGATGGTCCGAGATACAGCTCAAATGTTTAAACATCCATCGAACATAAACAGAGATGAAGGCTACGAACTCGGGGAAGCGTGGAAATCTATTTGTTTTATAGATGGCTCCGTCTGCATACCACTTGTTTTGGTGATTATTTTATTCCCCAGTCGCGTTTCGCCCTTGTGGTGTAGGGAATCATCAGTGCGGATATAGTGGTAATCCTCGCATGCTGGTCTGAAACAGCACCTCATACATTTTTCGAGCACTGTTCATTGAAGCTACAGTTGAATATTATTTCAGTAGTTGGTTGCACGCCGCACTTGTTACAGTGAATATTTTCTGCTGACGAAACTCGTCTGTGGAATAAAATAAAATAAAAATCACCAAAACAGTTCTTTGTAGACGGAGTTATTAATAAAATTATTCTTCAATAACTGCGGAAATAGTCTATTACCAGATGAAATGAATTTCCTGTAACTATTGAAAACGCAAACGGAAAGTAATATCCATGGTCCGGATATCTCTGGTATATGACTACCTTGTTTGTTTTCGTTGACTGCAAAACATTTGTTCACCAGTTAACCGAAATTTGCCTCAGAAGATGTCCCGTGACTTTGGGCGAAACGTTTTCGCAGTTCAAAATCGATATAACGCCGCTCAAGGGCCGAATAAAGGAATAAGATGGCCACAAGGAAGACGGACAGAGCCCGCTGAGGATGCCGCCACCTCTGACCTTCCTCGAGTCTTACAGACACGTAACGCATGACGAATCTTGTATCTCGTCCGTGAATCTCGGAACAAAAAACCGGTATACTGAGAGGGGGGTCTAACTCTCAAAGGAAAGCCGGCAAGCATTCTTAGCGAGAAAAATTATGGCGTCAGTTTTCTGGGACAAAAAAAGTATTCATAATGGTGAGGTTGACAGAGCGCGGTTCCATCATAAACTACTCCCACGTGTGTTGTAGAGGATAAGTTCCCGAGAGCTGTTCCTGGACGCACAGTGAGCATTCGACGCCTGCAGACCAGATCTTGCCCCGTGTCTGTACACCGGCAACCCAACTAGCGGCTGAACCCGGGCCTTCAAATATAAGGCAGCAGAGGGTTGATCAAGAAGTCATTACTAAACTTGTTAACAGATAAAAAAAGGTTTCAGTTTTAATGATTAGGTATAAAAACTGATTAAGTTGTATATAATTTCTTTTCAAAAAAAAAAAAAAATCAGAATTTGAAGTATTAGAGAAAAAGAAGACAAAAAATTTCACAAAACAAAACAAATGGGAGGAAACAAATTATACAGAATTGTACATAGACTGAAAAAAGTTTAGCGTACTAGCATAAAAGTATTAAATCCATTGTATGCACACCTAGTGCTAAAGAATAGAGGTCTTGCCAAAAGATTATCTGATCACTTTTAATAAAACTTCCGAGACACGTTAGTTTATTGAAGCAAAAACACGGTAAAAGAACACCTTAAGACGAAAACTCTGTGTGGAGCACAGCACTTTATGGCAGCGAAACATGGACTTAAGGAATACCGGAAATAAAGAAAATTGAAGCATTTCAAATGTGGTGCTACAGAAGAATGCTGAAAATTAAGTAGACAAAGTAAGAAATGAACGAGATTTGGAAATGATGGGTGAGAAAAGAAGTTTATGGAAGAAGCTTACGGAAAGAAGAGACAGGCTGGTAGGTCATATTTTGAGACGTGCTGGATTGTTTAATTTTGTTACTGGAGGGAGCAATCGAAGGTAAGAACTGTAGAAGTCTTTATGTACAATTCTGTATAATTTGTTTCCTCCCATTTGTTTTGTTTTGTGAAATTTTTCGTCTTCTTTTTCTCTAATACTTCAAATTCTGTAGAATATATGAAGCAGATAATTGAGGACGTGGGTTGTAAGGGATATGTAGAAATGAAGAGGTTAGCACAGGATAGGAAGAGATGGAGGATTGCATCAAACCAGTCGAAAGACTAACAGCAAAAAAAAAAAAAAAAAAAAAAAAATCGCAAAGTTAATGATTTACATTTAAGAAAAAGAAAATACTATTTTGAAGGAATGAACATATATAATGAATTTATTTTCGACAGATAGCTGTGTAAGAGACTGGCGCTTTGGGATGGGGAAACAAGTCTGTTTACAGCAACATAATCAGATGACAAAACTGATGTATAAACCAGAAGATGCGCTGCCACAGAATACCTACACTACTCGCATTAACGGCATCTATATGTACAATAGCAATTGTTTTCTAGATATTCTTGTATTGAATAGTAAGAGTTACTTTTAAAATCTTATATCGTGGTACATGTGTTGGCGGCTTTTTGAAGACTTGTATCCGTAAACATCGCGCTGTTTTTGGATCAGTAACAAGGAGAGATGGTGAAGCTGTTTGAGGTGGTCCCCCTTTGGAAGAGGTCGACAGGAAGAGTGATCTGTTTGTCGTCGCCTGGAAGCCGCGCTGTAGGACCTCCCAGGCTGGGCCGCGGGTGTCTATCGATCTCGGAGCAGAGTCGACCAGCGTGGGCGGACGGCTCCGCGGGTTGCCTATGTTCCGTCTCAAGGTCAGGCCTCACTAGACCGCACCGAGCCCGCACCCGACACTCGGCCGAGTGTCGGCTCGCACCCCTCGCGTCCACACTGGTCCGTAGCACGGCCGTGTGACGGACGGGTTCCTACTCGGTCTTCAAGTCTCCTTTAACGTATACACTTGACTGTTTCACGGAATTAATGTTAAAAAATTACCTTAAGAGTGATTTGGGGATCGTAGCTGCGGCTACCACACGTACTTTATTATAGAGTACTGTAATTTTGCATAGGCGTACTTTATAACCTACGAAGGAAAATAAAGTATGTTAAAATAATTTTTTTCCCCCGACTCTTATCAACCCACTGTTTGATCTCTAATGTACAAATATAATATCCAGACGCAGTTTAAAAAAAATTATCGTCACACTGTACTGAATTGAGATTCTCGTGTATCTCTGTACAATCGCAATGTCAATTGTCGCTCACTTCACATTTAACGTGTTTATTTTGGTTGAGTTTCGTTACGATTCACACTATTTTTTTAACAAAACAGAATAAGATTATTATGCTTTTTTAATTTAAATATAGACTGCAAATGTTCTGTAAAATAATAAGTTTCATATGATCTAAAAATTGCAGTTACAGTTTATCAGCCGCGCAGTACACCTCTATTGTCACCTAATTTGAAAAGGATACCTACAAATTAACGTGAAATTCCAACAATGGAGCGTCCTAGCATCTTAGCAAAAACAAACCAAAGCTTTGCCAGAGGTGATTGTCAATTTTGAGACCCATAAAAATTACCGCTGAGACAGAGATTTGAACCAGGGACTTTCAGTAGCGCAATCGTACGGCGCAACCATCTGAGTCAATAGAAAAATCTAGATGTAATGAAAAATAAATATTTAAACAGTAAAATCTACGTAGTTTCTTCTATATAATTTTTGTTATCCCAAAACACAAATGTACTTTTATATGATTGAATACACACATTTTTCATTACTTCTAGATTCAGATGCTTGCGGCGTGTGATTTGGGTATGGAAGGTCCCCGGTTCAAGATCCGGGTGTCGGATGCAATTTTTACAGGCTTTAAAATCCACCTTCACCTTTGGCAAAGCTTTGATTTGTTAATGCGAATATGCAAGGACTCTACCTACATTTTACGAACATCTTATGAACGTAAAGTGGGGCTGAAAAAAAAACTTTTCTAAAAGCAATCAGTAACGCTAAAACATCTAGTCGTAAAGGACCGGAAGTTTCCGAAGTCTTTCTATAAGATTCTCCACGTCGACTAGCCCGACACCGGTCCGCGCCGTCAAAACGTAAACCAAACTAATGGCGGCCGACTCTGTTTTAGCTGTACAACTGTTAATCAGGTTGAAACCCTGGATCTAACTCCTCAAAGCAACGTGAAATGTGACCTACACATTAGTTTGGTAGCATGTCGGATTTTTTAAAAACTCTGACGTACGTACGAAGCAGCTGACGTCCCCTCGACTACGTTGTATCGCAGCGCTGTGTGGGATCGACATCGCAAAGGGTCGATCACTAGTGTCGATTAAGTACAGAGAAGAGCGCTCGCGTGTTGAGGCTGAGGTGGTGGGGGTAGGATGGTCTGGTAGGCCGGCGACGTAACGTAACCTAGCAACAAACACTATCGCTTACGACTCCGGAGGAATACCTCGTTCGCCAATATATCAGCCAGTTCATTCGTCAGATGACGCGGCTTCTTTGAGTTCACGTGGAGTTTGAGCAGTTTTCACAAAGTCGAACGATCTTGGGCGGCCATCTCCCAGTATGGTGCGACAGATGATTTCAGGTCTTACGTCTGCTCTCATATTTACAAGATGGCCAAGATAAATACGAAACTCTCAGACATTTTCTAAACATACACTCTTTAATTGTCCATTCCCTTATGTCAGTGGCTCCCAAATACTTCTTCGCGACTATCCCTTCAAGAAAAAGCTCAGCCTCGCGTCTTCCTTATAGCTGAAACACACACACACACACACACACACACACACACACACACACACACACACGACACTTGCAACTATCTTTGAGACCGTACAGAAACTACGTTTCTCGGTCTAGGAAGGAGGGGGTTGCGTAGAAATCTACGCTGGACTACGTGGCGGGAGGGGGGGAGGGGGGGGGGGAGGGTTTCCGAGCCAGGCCACGTAGCTTTTCATTATTATTTGTCACAGTTAAAATAAGGTACAGATCACACAACAGCGTGTGGATATTTATTTCCTTCATTTAATTATCTCCTTATTTAATGTAAGATAGTCTGACAAGAGAAAACAGTGCAAAATTTCTTCTGGAATCGAAAGGGAATAAAGCTACGTGCCACCCGGGGGGGGGGGGATGTTGAGGCAGTAGCCAGAGGAGGCCAAAGCGGAGTCGCGTAGTTTGTGGACGCTCCCACCGCTCGTTCCCCTTGAAGCAACCTCGCTTGTCCCTGAGGTACACGCACCTCTCATTAGGATCCACTGCCCTATGTGGTGTAAGACATAACGTTTGAAACGTTTATCTTCAGGCCAATTGCTTTTCATTCGGAGGCAAGATCGGTAACAAAGATCTGAAGTTCATCAATGCGATTTTAGTTAAAGGCACGATATCTTTGGCGAGTCTCAACTTTTTAAGTCTTCTACCCTTGACAGTAATTCCCTTTCCTGCCCATTCTGGCTTTGACATTGCCATTTGCAAGACAGCTGAATGTAATTTACGACCTGCATCAACTTGCGTCCCGACTCTCTTCCCCTCCCTCCCTCCCCATTTTCCTGGTACATCCTCTCATTACGCATTCCAGAAAATGCACGATTTTGGAATCCCTTCCGACTACCTGCCCAATGTGTCCGTGCAATTGACGTTACTCCAGCGAAAGGACTGTCTGCTTAAAAATGTATCGACTCGACATTCGACCTAATAGTCTTCCTTTGCTAACTCTACTAGAGTCGAATGTGGTTCTGACTATCGATACCATATTTTTCACTCCTCAAATAGTCGCTGGCTCGCCGCCTAACATTCACAATCGACGGTCGCAACTTACAACACCACGGCTGCCGTCTGTTACTAACTGATCTCCAGGGTTCGGATCTTGAAGTCATATTTTTTCCTGCCTTCTTTTTTAGCTGTAATGCTGAATTAAACATTGATTGAAAGTTTCTGATTTGTATTTAAATGTATTTTATATAGCACATAAATGCTTATTCAGGCTATTTTCCTAGATTTCGTGATATGATGATCATATTTATGGTCATATTTAGAGGAAAAAAACTGGCAATTTTTTGATAGTAGCCGAAATCCAGTAGAAGTTGAGAATAAATAAATATAATTGAAATGGACTGGTATTATACATTGGAGGGAAAAAGATAATTATCGCTGAACTGGTCTGAACTCACCAGTCAAGAATTAGTTATACATTATTATTGTCACTATCTGCACTTCAATATTCCGCCCGTCTTTTAATTTACATATGGTGCAGTGAGTTCACGGAAGCAAATCGTACTGTCTTCATGAAAGCGACACTGCTAGACAAAATAAATGATGTATAGTTGTGTTTTGATGTATAGATAATTTAAACGTTCGGTCATCTTTTGTTACTTTTAGATCATATTTACCTATTTTTAAGGTCGTATATGCACAAATATTTCACTATTTTATTATAAAGATGCTAACCCTACTGATCACTACATGTTTCTATATCTATCTTGGTATTGCTCTATTTTAATGTTGAGAGCCGGTATTAAATTTGGTCCACAGCCAAAAGTTCGTTTGCGTTCCGCAAGACGTTGAGACTCCAAGGCAAAGACTAATTCCTCTAAGAAATCTTAAACGTAACTGTTTCTACCGACAGGACTTGTGGAGAGTACCACTGGATCTTCGTTAAAATGTAGCAATTACCCAATACTCTTTTTAACAATCCGGTAGAACCTTTGTTAAGAAATGAATTACGGAAATGAGTTATTACACTAAAGTTGTTTTAATTCGTAGACTACTTTAAACACGACACAGACCTGTCTGAGGAAAGAATATAGACTTGGGTCATTTTTTAAATATACCTGTGTTTACAACTTTGCGTAGGAATCCTCGGTATAGCGAGACAAACATTTCATTATTTATTATTAAATGGAGTATTAATCTAAAAGTAGCTCAACTAATTTTTAATTACATGAAAAATGGCTTAGTTATATACTGCCAGTCATTTGGAAAATTTTAAAATAAGATGTAAAGTTAAAAAATAACAAATTACTGTGCTACGTGACAGTAACGCACTAGGAACAGCGTTGTTAGTTTTAAGAGATGCAGTGTTATTTTGACAGTGCTGTGCAACATCCCATAAATCATTTAAAGCTATATTACCCGCTAGAGGTAAGAGGGGTACTACTTTTGAGGGAGTGGTAGGCGTATAAAAAAGTTTGCACACACATGTTGACATCGTGGTGGGAGAGCTGCGTTAGAAATGTGCTGCACTGGGCAACGAAGATAATGTAACAGCACGTTTAAAATAAAGGCGGTATCATAGTGGCCAAATATTGACTGTATTACGGCAGTTCGCTGTTATGATGCTGTCCATTCAGTTATTTTAGCGTTGTGTATTCAGTTCAGTGCCGTATTTGTCAGTTTTATGGCCAATCCATTTGGTACAAACTGTAGCTACATCAATTTAATAATTTCCGTTAATGCTGTAATTGGTACTTTTTCGATTCTTAAAAGTTTATTGACATCGGATTGTAAGTGGATTTTCAGTATTATGGATGGTTTCTTGAAATGCTGCATAATGATCGGCTCGTCTGTAGAACATTCGGTCGTGAATTACTATTCACTGGCGAGTCTATACAGCTTGTTTTGCTGCAGGTCAGTACTGAAATGCTGTGATATTTCGGAGATAAATGTAATAGTTTACCGCCTGTTACATGAAACGTAGTGTGCGTTCCAGTTTGAGTTGCGAAACCAGAAGTTATGTGGTGATACATTACAAGCTGGTGGTTACAGAATGACGAAGCGACCGGAAGAACACGCTGGGACATCTGACGGAGGCGTGGGAGAGGGCCCAATTACAGCAATTAGCTTCTGATCAGAGGCTCCAGAGGTGCAGTACACCACACTGCTCACACACGATAACTCATTCACTATCTCATTTCTGTCCTCTCTCCTCTTTTCTCCCACCTCTACTCTTTTCTCCCACCTCTCTCTATATCTCTCTCCTCTTTTATCGCATCTCTATCTCTCTCTATTTTATCGCACCTCTCTCTCTCTCCTATTTTGTCGTATCTCTCCCTCTCTCATTCCGCCTCTCTCGTATTTTATGCCATCTCTCTTTCTCTTTCCTGCCATCTCTTTCGTCTCCCTGCACGTGTTGCCTGTTGCCAGAGCAGAGGTAGTGAGCTATGTGATGGTCCAGCCGTCGGGGCTCCTCTAAACCGGTTGCCACTGCACGCAGGCAGCAGTGTTGCTGTGTAGTCAAGCAATGAACGACCAGTCGAGGCTCCAGCAGTCTTGATAGCGTGAGGTGATTACTTTCCGTAGTGACTGCGGATGCAATGTGCTCCTTACTTGCACATGTTTTTTGTAGCCTTACGCTTTGGTGTCGAAGTCACAAGAGGCGGGAGACGAACGGTGCAGGAAACTGGAAGCAATTCCGGAAAACCACTGGAAACAAATCTGGATCACCAGGCGGAGTTTTGAATCAGCACTCTCCCGAAAGCCAGTCGCGCTGAACTGATCCAAATACACATTGGCGTCGTCTACAATACACAATCAGATGCTTGTCCGATATCTCCTGTTATGAGATGTATAAAATCGCTGTACACTGTACCCTCAAAATATATCGAAGCCAACATGCCGCACACATTTTAAACGTTTAGTGGGTTGGGCTGCATATTACCGTCTAGTCTAGAGAACACTGCATTTTGCAGACTGAAAACGTAATTAGATCTCCGATACGTCTCCAGTTTGATTTGTTTCGTTGGCGTTTATCGCCAGTAATGTAGTCGGTAGTGAATGTTCATTCGGCCTAGAATTGCCTCTGCTGGGTCAGTCTGGACGGTTGACTGGCTCGCCACTGAGTCTCCCCACAGTGCTGACATGCAAGCACCCTGCGGCATGTGCCTAGTGAACGCTGGGATGCTCTGACTGTGATAGCTCACGTGTCAGCTTTAGAACTTAACAGAAACACCGTGGCTGCGGAACAGACTGGCAGCTGATGGCCTGCTCTCGTGCTGACTGCGGCCTTGACGTTTTTTGCGGTGCTGGTCGCGTCAGCAGGCGGTTAATGGCAGGATGCGACCTGGGGAGCCCACGAGCTGTGCAGGTGGGAAAACACAGTCCAGCCCCACTCACGTCACGCCACTACAGTTCTTGTAACACCGAAAAAAGCGACGTTATAACCTTTACATCGCCACGAAAAAATCTTAAAATAATATTTCGCCAGTACCTGTCCAAAATAGAATCACACAATAAAAAAAAGTATCTAGAGGACAACCATACCTCTACAAAAAAAAGATTAACAGGTTAAAACGTTAAATACTTGGCAGGAGTGGAAGACGGCGTTAATACGAAGCCAGCATTCGCCGAAGAAATTCTCGCAGCACGTAAGATACCAATATATCGCTCACCGCCACAATCGGCACCAGTTGATTCCATACCACAGATCCGCCCTCAAAACATGACTCAGAATACCGCTGGCCCACGAATTGTACATTCTTCCACAATATTACCTCGAGGCACGATCCATCGGGTTACTACTTAGAAACTATCCAGTGTTTATCTCGGTACAGACTTACCTCAACTGGGCACGACATGTTATATAGGTTGTAGGAGATGTGTTTCAAAATGCTACAAGTATTGGATATAGTGCGAGGTACACTCTTTGGCAAAAAAATTGACTGTGGGCGTCTGAGACTAAGTCCATTATTTTGCACTATGTGGCATCACTGGAGAGTTTTTTCCAGGCATCGACTTAAGGAAATGAATAACAGATGGCGCCGAGTTGAATACCCGCAATGATGCCACATTGTGCGAAATAAGGGCCTTAGTCTCAAGCGCCCACAGTAAATTTTTTTGCCAAAGAGTGTACCATGGAACTAGACTACAAACATTTGTGCAGAGGATTGCTGAAATACGGTTGTATAACACCGGACACTAAGTATGCGTATCAAATACAAGAGTTGGAGGGATAAGAAGAATGGCAGCAAATTGCTTTGTGGAAAATACCGCAGAACACAATCGACTCTGATGGTATTCATTTTAAGACAGCAGCAGGGAGAAGAGAGAGCTGGGAATGAGCAGGGCAGGCTAATTAGGCGTGGAAGAATTAGGTGTGCTGCCTGCAAGATAAAACACGACCACGACCAGAAACTGGCAGTCGATTTCGGACACAAGGGCGTGGAAAAATTTTCTTTCGTAGTTTAAGGGTTCAGGGATTGAAATAATTACTAATGGAAGTATTGAACAAATTAACAGAATCTCCGAAATACTTTAAAAAATAAAATCATTACGACTGCAAAAGTAAAGTGCAACGGTACAATGTCTTACCTGAAATATCGATGCTGACGCGGCGAATAGAGGATCGCGGAGGAAAGAAAAGATGGCGCGAGTGCACTTTGAGTTTTAGTTGGAGACGCTGAAATTGTCCGATACTGTGATGAAGCAAGCCCGCAGAAGTGTCTGGCAAGTATGAAAAGTACTTTGTAATGAGGATACAGTGAGTGTAGTAGCGCGGGAAGTGGACTTTGCGAGTGCAGGAACTGTCTACGTGTGTGAGAGTGGTGCTGTGCGAGACAGCATACGCGAGATGAGACCTCGCTTCCTAATTCCGAACAGTGCAACCTCTGGTGAAGAGGTCTCGTCAATTATCCTCATACCAACTGGTGGTTTCACTTCAACAAATGTTGTGTCAAAACAGTAATAAAAGTGTGTGCTCTTTATGAGCTTCTAGAAACTGTTTTGTGATGCCTCTCCAAAACCGAGTTAGTTGAAAGCATGTATGGTTTTTGTGTGGTATTACACGTAGGCCTATTTATGGATTTTCCGTGGTCCATGAACAGTGACAGGAACTCAAGCTTCGTGAAATATTGTTTTGCCGAAGGGTACAAACAAACCATACCATCACAATAATAGTAGTATATTACACATTTAAGTTTTTACAAGAGGGGTGGGGACTGACTGCCGTAGCCAGTTGAAGTGCTGAGTGGCCGCGCATATTCCGCCTCAGTGCTGTCACGTGGTACAGTGATCCTGCGTGTCTCCAGTTCCCTCCACAGCTCTAGGAACGACTCGCCGCCAAATCGCGACGGAACCAGACCAGCGTGCGTCGTCTCAATCAGCTGCGAGGCGACTGCCAGACCTGACTACAACGGCGTTCCTTTCCTCGCGATACTATCCGGCATTGACATCGCACAGCTTTCCTTATGAACTCCGGGTGCATCTTTATCCAGGTGTTGGTACTAACACGACAGAAGGATAGCCGAAAACTCCATCAAACCTCCAAGGTGCGAGTTGACTGGAACGACAATTGGCCGGACTGTCGGTGGTGGGGGTAAGAGAGTGGACTAGCATGCTAGTAATAATTAGAAGACAGTCCACTGTCAGGACAGTTCTCTACTCCTACACTGTGATCTTGTTGAAAACAGTGTGTCCATATTACAAGAATGAATTAAGATCGTAGCTAATTTGTTGATTATAATGTTGAATGATATGAAGAATAAAATAAAACGTAGAAAAACGTTAAGAATGGATATTAAAAATAAATGCTTTAAATGCGTCAGCGCCTTCTTTTAAAAATATAGTTGCAAGTGACAATATAGAGTTGCATCATTTAAGACTAACTATCTCACTTTGAAGAGCTATTGTGAAATAATTTTTTCCGAGACGTAAAAAATTACACAGCTATGAAGCAATTTTTTGATAGCAGAGACTCTAAAATCCTTCTTATAATTTTTATTCTTAAAATTCCACGGAATTTCCTCACTTTCGTGCAGTTGTAGAGATTTTGATGCCTCTGCTGACTCCGCTTACGCGACTTGTTAGTTGTCGCCATCTTGTTTGTTGGTCGTGAACCGAGTCCACTATCCTCAGTCGACTGTCTGTCTTGTACCTGTTGACACGAGGAGAGTGGACTATCCAGAGCTGCGCGCGCAGCAAGACAGTACACTCGTTCCAGCCAAGTCGCACCGTGTAAACGGGACAGAGTGTAGGCCATACTCCGGCGAAGGCGTTCATGATGAAGGGTGCCTGCTGTTGTAGTGTTGTTGGTGATGTCGATGAGTGAAAGATGGCGGGAGGGAAAGCGCCTTCGTGGGAGCCGCCGGGCTTAAAGTTCCCATCCGACCTCGCGCACTGCGGAGAGGCTGGAATCGAACCCAGGACTGTGGAGCCCAGTCCGTACGATGTCTCTATTCGTCCTTAACATTGCTGCACGGCCCTTGTGATTGGCTCTACGATGTAGATTCTTTTTCTATTTTTTTTGCTTATGGCTTTTCGCCTCGTCGACGTCGAGGTCATTAGAGGCGGAATGGGATTTGGAACAAGGGACGGGAAGGAATTTGGTCATGGACTTTTTGAAGGAAGCATCCAACATTCGCCTGGAGTTATTTGGGGAAACCATGGAAAACCTGAAACCGGACGGGGATTGGAAGTCGCGTCCTCCCGATTGTGAAGCCAGAGCGTTACCGCTCACCCACCACGAAACTAGAGCTCGCTAAAAGTATGAAACGCTAGTTTCGCACTTTTGGCAACGGTATAACACCATTAATACGATGTTTCCTCTATCTAAAACAAACTTAAAGAATTTTACCAGTAAACTTCATATTATTTGAGCTTAGTAATTGTTAAATCTGAACTTTCCTACATGAAGATAGCGAATTCCTGCTGTCCTTTATATTCATACGAAATCAACTGCTTCCGTTTATAGCACCGCCTTTATCAGTTCACCCCAAAAATCTTAATTCATGTTTTTTTTCCACATTTAGCGTATGCATTCTATTCGCTAATGTTAATAATTTGCATTCGTTGTAAATCCACTTTATGGTACGATATTATATTGGCTTTCAGAGGGGTTCAGTTGACACAGTACGACAATGTCTGCTTTCATCGCCAGCGATGCTCTTCAAGTAAACCAGATCTACGACCTTCACTGAACACGAGCTTTCGCTTAACCCACTTCAGGTAATTCCGTCTCACCTCTCGCATCTGCATCGGCGCTCGGCCGTCCATTCATTACGTCACGTTTCTTTTTCGGAAATCCGCCCCCTCCCCTCTCTCTCTCTCTCTCTCTCTCTCTCTCTCTCTCTCTCTCTCTCTCTCGTGGTGAGATATTGAGGGTCTCTCCCCTCCTCCCCTCCCGGTGACCTCGTAGGTTTTCGACCTTTTGTCTCTCTACTGTTCTTGAAGGAATTTAATAGATGACGTCACATTTCCGTCCTCGTTCCACCGCCCCCCCCCCCCCTGCTGAGATTTCGGTGGACCCAGCTCCCCCCCCCTCCTACTTCACCTCACGTAATCAATGGACATCCCTCGTGGTGCCTCAGCCAAGTCGGCCGGCGGACATTTATAGCAAGAAATTTTGGCACCACGTTTTCCTTTTCGTTCCAAAGAATTTGTTGCTTTGACGAAACTGGAGCGTTCTGTAGAGCGGATAGCTATGTTCCGGTGCTCTGAGTGCACGCGATATGTGGCACAGTCTCGCACTTTAAGACGAAAGTGTTTTCGTACTAACGCGAGATGAATGAGTAGTCAGTGCTGCCAGCTACTTGGCTCTGAATATCCGTAGATCGCCGCTAAAATTTCCGTAGATTGGGCACAAAAATCCTTTGACTCGCTAACTGAAAGACTAAAACAATAATTATTGTAGAGAGAGTCAAAATTAAGAATACCTATCTTTCCCAGGTCTTTAAAATTCGAAATAAAAAATATTCTACATTGAAAGTAAGAAATATCTCTGAACATGTTTTATACATTGTCACTTTCATCGCTGCTGCTGTGCCCACTCTTTTTTGGGGGAGGGGGAGAGGGATTATACATTATCTATTATCTATTTTCTTTGTTGACATTAAATTTAGCATATCTTCGGTAACAGGAAATGTTAAAAACTGCGATTCCTTTGATTCTCGGATATTGGTTAATCCTTCTCGGAAGGCACTGCTCTGTAAGCCGTGCCAACGAGCGTATCACCGTGCATAAAGAGTGCGCCGATAGTTCTGTATTATGGTCTTTTAAGATCTATAAAATCTGTAATCAAACAAAATATGAGCTTTATTTCAATCGCTGGTTCACACGAGTGGTTGCAAGGAAACGATTAACAATTATTGACAATTCTGTAATGTATTAACACTATACGCTCAAAGTTTAACAAAATACCAATATAAGGAAAAATCAACAAATAGTAAAAAAAAAAAAATAGCAAAAATCCATAGATGTTTTAACAAAATTCGAAAATCCTAACTTTTTTATAAAAATCCGTAGATATACGCGTAAATCCGTAGAGATGGCAGCACTGTGTGTAGTACTGTAGTAATAGTGGATGAATGCTTTACGGCGAGTGAGTCAGTACTAGTAGACAACTAGCCTGGGTTTTGCTTCGTTCCAGCGTCTAGAGACCAGATGCAATGAATCCTAGTGACCTTGCAACTCAGTTACTTTCAGTGGCGATACAGAGAGATTTGATTTTTTTCTCTTTTCTCTTGGGACCTTACCTGTCGTCGTCATTAAAAGGAGGTGAGGATTCGATGTAGATGCGGTAAGAAATTCGGCCATGGTCTTTTGAAGGTACCATCCCGACATTCCCCTGGAAAGATTTCTGGAAGTCGTGGATTATCGAAATCGGGTGTGACGGTCCTGGATGAGAGGAGAGCGTTGCGCCTGTGAGTGCGGCCTGCCGTGTAACCTCTATGCACAGTGGCTGCAGTGGTCCAGGCGTGGCCCTCCGAGCGCGTAGTAAGGCGCTGACAGTCGGCCGACTGGCTGCTAGTTTCCGTAAACAACGCTCCTTGACGGGGTCTGCATAGCTCTCAGACAGACAAGTTTGCTTCCTCACTTCACAGGCAGTCCACAAAACTGGAAGAATCCAAAATGGCGGAATGTGATCACCAGCAGTCAAACATCTCCAGTTGATCGAGCAATCAAGACAAGGACGAGACGGGTTTTTTCCGACTCTGTGAAGCTCTCAATCGACAAGACGCGGGAACTACAAGGAAATGCCAGCAGCCTGGTATCGCGTGGGACCACGCAGTACCCGGCCAAGTGCAGCCACCCGACGTGTCGAGTCCTCCGAACAAACACCAGGCCTTCCTTCCTCTGCAGCCGTCATGACGGCGAAGGTGTTGACCTTTCGATCACGTTCCAGATATGGATCCATTTCTAGGGATTTGGGTACACGAATCGTTCGCTGGAATTGTCCAGAATGTTCCTCAAACCGATCGTGAATTATTCTGGACAGGTAACATGCCACGTTGTTGCTGTGGAGAAGTCACTCCTTGTTTGCAACGTGAACGCCTCGAATGTCTGCAGGTGCTTCTCACGCAGCTCAGTATTACTATTTCCAGTCAATGATCTGCTCAGTTTAAAGAGGTCGGTGCGAGATGCTGAGTGCCTCGTGAGATCACCGCAGCCCTACCTGCAGGTCTCACCCGCGACTCACGTGACCACGCAACCTTTTCGCACTCATGTGGAGCTCAGAAGAGGCGCCGCGGCCGCTGTGTTTTGTTAAGGCGCGAACCCACTGAGCAGCAGCCAAGCGGCTGGCCTTGGTGGCGGTTACATCAAAGGGTTGGCGCTGGGACTAGAGGTGGGCAAAGTGACTCACTAAAAAGAGCGGTGCTCATTTGATCACTCTACGAAAAGAACTAGTTCTTTTCAACGGTTCGCTAGTCACTGGCTCAGTTTAAAGAAAATGAGCAGTTGTATCCATTTTGAGTGTAACATCTGTTCGTTTTATTTACATTTGTACTGATTACTTAGGTTAATCTCGTATTGGTTATTTTCATTTATTTTTTTATTCTGAAACATTTTTGTTTCTTAATACTAGCGGATTACTTTCACGCATGAAAGGCCATATCAGAGTCAATGAAATATTGTTCGGCTTACGGGAAATATTTGATATTTGAGCATAGATAATTTTACATTAATTTATTTACAAACACAAAGTACAATCAATTTTAAAGAACTTTTTGCTTTAAATGAAATGAAGGTTACTGTTCACAAGTAAAATTTTACTTATTTTGCCGTCCAGCAGCCTACTTCTTTTTTCATTGCGAATTTGTCCACCTTTTGAAAATAATCAATCACAAGGCACGCTTGTAGCTGGAATACACAAACAGAAGCGGAGCGGGACGTCAGATTCAAAAGAACTAGCTCCCCAGTGGCACTGCTCCGCGCTGTGCTGAGCGATGGAATCTGAGAACGTCGCGAACGAACTAGCTCTTCTCGATTTCTTATTCTTTCAGAGTGGAGTGGATAAACAATGAACGGCGAGGAACAAAGAACAAACATGAGTCGGGCCGCGGGCGACAGTGGCAAAGCCGAAACAGACTTATTGTTGGCGCACACTCGATTGATGTTCAATCGAGACCGACACACCACCGCCATTACTGCCTCCAAGAAGAACTACCGCTCTTCTTGGGACAGCCTCCTGGTGTGGGCGCCGAACCAACGATGGTTCACTATTTCGTTGTTCGCCTCGTCGACCGGGTGTTTGTTAGTGAGTTTCTTATTATTCTGTTGAAAGACGCTGGACGCTGGACGCTGGACTCTAATAATGAGAGCGCATTAAAAATGGTCGAATTTTATCGTGAACGGGAATGTTTAAGGGACCCTACGAACTGTGAACACAAAAAGAAATTGAAGACATTAAACGCTTGGAGGGAAATAAGTAAACTTTTACAATTTAATGTCCCAGTTGTCAGAAAAAAAAATGAATCTTTGACGTCTGCCATCCCTATAAGCTAAATATCTGAGTCACCATTAATTTTGCTGCTTAAGATTGAGCTCTTTATAAGAATATAATATTTTAGTTTTTTGAACCCAAGACAATTCAATAAAGAATCAAAATCTGTATCTTTCATTCGGAAACCTTACGAAAGAGCCCGTACTCCAATTCAGCTTTCAGATCAGACATTTTGTCCCACCACTCCCCTTCCTGCTTTTGAAAAAAAGTTTATACACCAGCGTCGTTTTATAAGGTTGTTAGATTGGAATAAATGCTTCACACAGCGGCAACTTACAAATCATCTTCGCTCATAATATGAGACGTTAAATGTAATTCAAACGTCACTGCTTTGTAATGTAGAACTCTAGCAAGTTTGACGAGGTTTCAGAGCCAGCTGGGATTACAGACGGCCGAATCCCTAGGCGCCAAGCCCTTGGTTTGACCAGGACGAGAAGCCGCACCCAGATGCATCGGCGGTCAACTTCCGTCCCAGTATATTGGCTGTCTTTCGTTGGTCTAGACTTTCAGGAGTCTGTCTTCTGCTGTCATGTGTCGTCGACGCCACACCTCGCTGCACTGTCAGCGCTGACACTGAGTGCTGCCTGCCTTGTCTCACACCTCCACGCAGACGTCGCTGGGCTCTGTCATTAGTAGTGGTGGTCGCCTCTGCGCTGCCCGTGGCGGGAGGTTGTGCCGGCAACTACAGTCACTGCACAGAGTGTCTCACTGCACAGAGTGTGTCTCACTCTGCACAGAGTGTGTCTCACTCTGCACAGTGTGTGTCTCACTCTGCACAGAGTGTGTCTCACTCTGAACAGAGTGTGTCTCACTCTTGCACAGGGAGTGTCTCACTCTTGCACAGGGAGTGTCTCACTCTTGCACAGGGAGTGTCTCACTCTGCACAGGGAGTGTCTCACTCTGCACAGGGAGTGTCTCACTCTGCACAGGGAGTGTCTCACTCTGCACAGGGAGTGACTCACTCTGCACAGGGAGTGTCTCACTCTGCACAGGGAGTGTCTCACTCTGCACAGGGAGTGTCTCACTCTGCACAGGGAGTGTCTCACTCTGCACAGGGAGTGTCTCACTCTGCACAGGGAGTGTCTCACTCTGCACAGGGAGTGTCTCACTCTGCACAGGGAGTGTCTCACTCTGCACAGGGAGTGTCTCACTCTGCACAGGGAGTGTCTCACTCTGCACAGGGAGTGTCTCACTCTGCACAGGGAGTGTCTCACTCTGCACAGGGAGTGTCTCACTCTGCACAGGGAGTGTCTCACTCTGCACAGGGAGTGTCTCACTCTGCACAGGGAGTGTCTCACTCTTGCACAGGGAGTGTCTCACTCTGCACAGGGAGTGTCTCACTCTGCACAGGGAGTGTCTCACTGCCTGGAGGCATGTTGAATTCACGCACCGAGCGTGGTGGGCGAGTGGTTGACGCTCTGGACTCGCATTCGGCAGGACGTGGGTTCCACTCCCGCTCGTGGCATCCATATTTGTTTTTTCCCCCATGGTTTCCCAAGAACTCAGGCGAATGCCGGGATGCTTCCTCTAAAAGACGATGTCCGAATTCCATCCCGTTCCTTAGCCCCTCTCCCCCTCGTTTGCCGCCTCTAATGACCTCGACGTCGACGAGGCGTAAACCAATAAGGGGAAAAAAAACTTCGTGAAAGATTCCCGAAATGGAATCTCCCATGCACATAGCGCCAGCTACGATTCGGCTTTCAGATTGTGATGTCTTAAGACCTTTATCACACGACTCTTGAGAGTGCAAACGAAAGCCCCGACTTGGCGCGGTACAGTTATGTTACTTCTGCGGTGCTACCTCCATCTGGATAGGCTCTATATCAATCCTGTTATTTGTAGCACCTGATTATATCGATTTAATGTATAAAATATCGACTTTGAATGGTTATGGTGATGTGTAGGACTCGAGTTAAATTTTACCCATATTGGAGCTGTAGTACCGCACGTGGTGGGTTTCGACACCTTGGAAGCGACGCCGGCGGTACAGCCTTGAGGTGTGTTCCGGTGAGGCGGTGAACGACCCGCGCTGTGCTGGATGTAGGTCGGCTGAGCTGCCTGCTGTGGTCTGGCCGCCTGCCACTGTTTTATCTGCGCGCGGTAAATACCGCGGCCTACACAGGTTCCACTCCACGCTCACTGCACAACACGACCCCCGTGCCCCGTGCACTTCAGACTGAATTCACCACACCCGCTTACTACGGTCGTCATTAATTGCGTGACGTGAAATAGGCGAGGGGGGTCCGCCGAAATCTCACCAATTAAGCTGTCGACACGGTTGATTCCCTGAAGTATCTGGGGGTGATGGTACAAAGCAACATGAAATGGGACATGCACATAACTTCCGTCGTAGACAAGGCGAATCCTAAATTGCGATTCATAGGTCGTATTTTGAGGAATTGTAATGCTCATATAAAGAAGATAGCGTATAGAACACTAGTGCGTCCGCATCTGGATTACTGTTTGAAAGTTTGGGATCCGTATCACTAGGTTCTGATTGACTCAGTGGAGAGGGTGCAGAGCAGAGCCGCTAGTTTCGTGACTTGTTGTTACGGCCCTTATGAAAGCGTCACAGAATTGATACATAGATTGGGCTGGGGTAGTTTGGAAGATAGACGACGTAGCTTGCGTTCGAATTTATTGGAGAATATGCGAAACAATTTAAATTTCGAGTGCAGTGAAATACTTCTTCCGCCAACCTATTTAGGTCGTAATGACCGGAGGGATAAGATTAGAGAAATAAGATGCCGTACTGATGCTTTTATGTATTCCTTCTTTCCTCGCGCTATTCGGGATTGTAATGCGCGGGATTAGGATTGGTGCTTAGCACCCTCTGCCACCCACAATGCTGGTGACTTGCAGAGTATGAATGTAGATGAAGGACCGGGCTGGGCGGGTGATGGAAGTCTCACGCCATGTTTTAAATTCCTTGAAGAACAACACAGCTACAAACTCTACAAACTCCGATACAAACTTGTGGGGAGGGGAGGTTTAACCGCCCTAGGAAGCACAGGTAGGGTAGGGCCGCCCAGACATAGCCACGGGGGGAAGAGGGGGGGGGGGAAGGATTGCGGAAAAAACACTTCCCTTAGTTAATAGGACGCCCCTAAGCCGCAGTTCCTCATACAATCCCTCCAGACATCTAATTTTGCGTCTGACAGAAGCGAAGTGATCGTAAATTTGCATAGTTATTATTTTCTGGATCTGTTGCGTTTTGATGGTCAAAGTGGCGTGAAGGGAGTGAGTCAGTGTACTGAAAGCAGTGCAGTGTCTGACATATTAATTAAAACAACTGTAGTTGTTAAAGTTACGCCGGCAAATACATTTAAAGTTGAAATTTGCAGAGGCCAAAATCAGGCGGTGCAGCAACCGGGGGGAATGGGTGAGCAGGGAAATCGTCACCGGACGTGTTCTCCATCGCAATCAAATATAACTTTGACGTCTTAAGCGTTTGCAAACTTTAATGTAGTAAATATGCAGCATGTAGCTTCTAAATATTCTGTGCTCACGTTTAAAATCATTTTCTTTTGTTTTAAACTAATTCTGAATAACTTTTAATCATTTTTTAATAATTTCTATTGTTAACGTTATTGTCAGAGCTCCAGAAGTGTTTCGCCGCTTTAATTGTTTTCGAGAGCATTTCGCGATGTGCCGACAGTCTCTCCGCTCGTAACAGCGATAACACGAAATGGCTTGATTTGTCCAAATCGCTCCAGGCGAATGCCGGGATGCTTCCTTCAATACGCCATGCCCGAATTCCGTCCCGTTCCTTGTCCCCAGTCCCATACCGCCCCTAATGGCCTCGACGTCGACGAGGCGTAAAACAAGCAAAAAGTAATTTGTTTATTGTAGTGTGCTTTAATCTTAGGTGAGGAAGTATCGTGTAAAGTTCTGTGTTTGTGCTGATTCTATGAAATATAATTTTAATGTAATTAAATTGCAATGGAGCACACGCTCTGGTGGCAATTTCCCTGAACACCCATTTTCCCCCTTTCGTGTACCCATTTACATTTGCCATCTACAATTTTTTAAGTAAAATATTTATCAACGACATAATTTGAGAAGTTACCTGCCGTCTGATAGGTTCGGGATAGTTAATAATGCATTTTAATAAGTCACTTGGCGATTGCGAAAATCTGTCTTTTTAAATCTGTATGAAGCTCCGAATACAATGTTGTTTATTATGATCCCGACCAACCCGTGTTATTGTACTCAGATAATAAAAAAAAAGTCATTTATATTGAAAAACCAACTTAAAATGCGTTCTAAACGTTTTTATTAAACATATTAGTGGACAAATACGATATTGTTTAATCATTTTTCTCAAACATGGGTGTATACTAACAAGCCACACCTGTGACCTCGAATGTTCGGAACCGCACGAAAACATGTTTAGAATAACAAGCGACCATAAACAAAACAGTGGTGTGTGTCATTTACATGCAAAACTCCGCGAACATGCAACAAATGAAAAGAGCCTATTGTCACTCCTGGTCAGGTCATACAGATTGTCAGGTTCTTCGGTGGTTTAATTAATATAGTAATTAAGTAGTCCACGATAAAGTTCAGATTCACATTTTTATTTTCAAAACGTCAGCGATATTGTTTAGATGCAAAGATACAATCCAAAGATACAATCCAGAGATACTACTGACGCAATCTTTGGCAGTTCCAAAGTGAATCTGTATAAAACTGTAAACTAACTCTGTCCTTCTGCTGATTTCTTTATATAGGCTCTATCGAAATTTCTGGAATTCTTCAAAAGCGTCCGCCAGATATTTCTCGAACATTAACAATTACTCAAACAATTAAACATATTAAAAACAATCAGGATAAATAGTTAATCATTTAACATAATTACAGAACGGTCAGAAATGGAAATTAAAGATATTTAAACACACAATTATTTACAGAAATCATTTTAAACTGTAGAAAATTGTCCTGTAGACATCGTAACTTGTATTAGTACTTGGAAATACAAACATTTAAGCAATTATCTTGCACAATTCTGTTCTTAAACATATTAAATGGCCTTTAAATAATTTCTTTTCATAAAACAGTCTATATATACTGATTTACAAGAAATTGCAAAACAAACATACCAGATCATATTCAAGCAAACTTTAGCTCATTACAGATACTTCATTAAATACAATCGTATTTTAAGTTCAGGTATGAGGGCTGTTAAAAGATCGTATCCTTCTATATGTAACCTTTCCAAACAAAGATGTTATCCTGAAGATATTGCCACCTAAAACAAAATATTGCCAACCCCTTGAAGGTTACTTCCTTCGGCAATATAAGCTCTGTCGGAAGGATTACTGATTTTGTAATACTACAATGTGCCAAACCACAAGTGAAGATATATGACCGTTATTTCATCATCAAACTTCACTCTGTGATTTACACTCAATTTGCTGCACCCACATATAAGCCTATGTGGTAATATGTTGGCGATAGTCAGGTTATGATAGTGACATACGAACATCATTTGAAAATGTAATCGGTGTGGGTTTTGATATTGGACTGCGTGAATGCGAAAGTGATTTGGAATGTGATAACGTGGCTTTAGTGAGGAGTACACATTGTTCTCTTCCACTTTGTTTTAACTATTTCATCGAAATCCCGCATGTGCACTTTGAGTACTAATATATGCACTATCAGGTGTGTGGTACTGCTGTATATGCGTGGTATGCGCTATATGAAGTACTTTAAGCAGAGATTTGGCACTGTTGGTTAAAAAAGAGAAAAGCCACGTCACGCTAAGGGGGGGGGGGAGAGGGGGGTTGACAGGAGACCAAAATGGAGCTACGTGATTTGTGGACGCTGCCTAGACTTTTCCCGATTGCACTTTAATTATTCTAGTGTATTGTAGTGTATTGTATTGTGTTGTGTTGATTGTTGGTTTGGCTTCTGCTTCAGGACTACCTGGTTGTAGAATTCAATATAGCGCGTTTTCCGAGTAGTTTTCTTACAGCTGAAGACCGTTTCCTGGTTACTGTAGAAACACTTAATTTACGACCTGTTTATTTTGTATTTGGTCTACAGGATTGGGGGTGTTTAAGTCGGGTTTGTCTCCAAACATATCTCGGATCCATTGAATCTAAGATCGGTCTGTCCGGGCGGGGATTCGAACCCGCTTCCCCACCTCGCTTGGCGTCTCACTTGTATCATATTGTGATCGGACTAGTCACTTGATGGAGCGTTTCCACTCGTTCAGCAGTAAGAGAAGACAGCTCGCTCGACACTGTACGGAGGGAAGGCATCAAACCAGAGCGAGAACCACGGTAGGAGTACTCGGCTTCAAGAAAGTCCGTTTCAGTAAACTAGTTGGTTTCTTTCACGATCTGAATTTTTGGGATTACCTTTATTTGGTGGTGACGGCAGCTTGCAATAATTGCGACTTGCTGTACTGACTGCTAAATCGAAAACTTTGTTTCTGCGTTATTTTCGTCACCTTTCATTTTGATAGATCTTGTCACCGATAGCTTCGTGCGGTATTAAGTAACGTTTAAGTTTGCGTGTTGTGGACTAGCAGACATTTCCTCCAGGTGACCTGCTGAGCTGAGCTGAATACGACACCCACTGCCGCAGTGCGCGGGCCTACTCCAAACGTCTTGGGATCAGCCAGCGACGAGTCCTGCGAGGCAGGATCATACCCTGAGTCGATATCAGCTTGTGGGTTGCCTGCCCCTCAGTCACTTAGTGCGTGAGGCTGGTCCCTCGTGAGAACAGCGTGGGTGATGTGTGACAGCACAGACCAGTATCACTGGTTGCTTAACGCCGCTCTCGCATGCTCCGTCAATTCGATTTGTTCCGTTGAGCGGGTCTGGCACGCGCCCCTGTTTCTCCTCGGTGGAGCCGCGTGTCGGTATGTCGCTGGTCTGTCCCTGACCGTTCTCGTGGTCTACCACAAGTGTTTAGTAACGACGGCCTTGAGTGTCGCTACAACAGCGAGAGGCGATAATCTCGACAGTCAGCACTGGCGAGGGTCGGTAGTCTGAAATATCGATAGTTGCGAGGGCCGACAATGTGAACACTCGACTGGCGACAGTAGTCTTCGCTGCAGTCGCTTCTCGTAGGGAGAACAGTCGCGTCTTGTGTTGTTAGTCCCTCTCTCATTGCTCGCTCTCTTCTTCAGTTTCCAGTACCCATATTTCGCTCTTGAATATCCTATTACTTCAGGCGATGGACGATGTTGCTTCTGTTGAGAATTGATTTATTCATATCCGGCTCTAATCGTCATAGTCTAGACACCCCATACGCAGAGTCTGCTCTTTCCGAATTACGAAAAATATTTTGGTGCTGCGGCTGGTATAACAATGTAGATAGCATGTTCATAACCAGAAATCCGTCACTTTAAATCTGTGTGTTGTCTGTAAGGCAAGGGCTGTGATCAGCGCTACATTGTGTTGCCTGTAAGGCAAGGGCTGTGATCAGGGCCACATTGTGTTGCCTGTAAGGCAAGGGCTGTGATCAGCGCTACATTGTGTTGCCTGTAAGGCAAGGGCTGTGATCAGGGCCAAATCGTGTTGCCTGTAAGGCGAGGGCTGTGATCAGGGCTACATTGTGTCGTCTGTAAAGCAAGGGCTGTGATCAGGGCTACATTGTGTCGTCTGTAAGGCAAGGGCTGTGATCAGGGCTACATTGTGTCGTCTGTAAGGCAAGGGCTGTGATTAGGGCTACATTGTGTCGTCTGTAAGGCAAGGGCTGTGATCAGGGCTACATTGTGTCGTCTGTAAGGCAAGGGCTGTGATCAGGGCTACATTGTGTTGTCTGTAAGGCAAGGGCTGTGATCAGGGCTACATTGTGTCGTCTGTAAGGCAAGGGCTGTGATCAGGGCTGCATTGTGTTGTCTGTAAGGCATGGGCTGTGATCAGCGCCACATTGTGGTGATTTCGGTTTGTTCCCACAGTGCGATATACAAATATGTACAGTTACATAATACAGTGTGACGCATTCTGGCGTGCTAAATTTGAGAAACTACTATTTCTTGATAATCTATTTTTTTTAGAAAAGATTATTTTTTCGTCAAACAACTATTTTTTCGCCAAACAACTACTTTTTCGCCAAACAACTATTTTTTCGCCAAACAACTATCTTTTCGCGAAACTAACTTTTACAATAAATTTAGCATTTCCATAGTCATGAAAAGATTAAAAGGTCCTATTTTCGACAGTCTGTTCCTTAAGACGTGCAGATAGAAAGTAGCCAACTACGTGCACTGGTCCGCACATTTCGAAGCGCCTCTTCGCGGTGCTTGCAGTCACAGGTGCTACTCGCCAAGCGCCCACCTGCCCGTTGTGAGTTGTTTGTTTGTTTGTGTCTGACTCTGTCCTGTGCCGCTAAGCCGCTGCGGTTTCCGTGTCGCAAGTCCTGTTCCGCAATCGCATCGCAGTCCAGTGCCGCTCATAAGGCTTGCACGCATTCTCAACACTGCCATTGGAACCACTTCCTTGCTGACTGCCAGCGTATGGTAGTATCTCCGGTTCCTTATTTCGCCCACTGTCGCTAGTAGACAGCATAAACTATATCTAACACTGCTACGCCTTTTGTTTCTCCTGTGGTTTTTGAAGTGAAAACTTCTTTAGGCGCGTTACGCGATGTTTTGACGGGAGTAAATGAGTTAGTGACGTCACGTCACCGACATGCCACCTGTTGTGCGTATGATATGCGTGTTGGGCGCTTTTCGGATATATATAGTTTTTATCCGATTTTGACGGAACTTTGTATAAGTATGATTTAAAACAAATAGAAAAACGCAGTTTACGTTTGATTTACAGAAAGCTAACGCCCCCCACCCTCCTTTCCCCCCCCTCACCATAATTTCTGTCGTTGTTCATACAAACCCCCAGTTTTTATCCCATTTTTGTAGCACTTACCGCACGTATACTTCAAAACTAGGCTGTCTGCTAACTCGGCGGTTGAGCCGCTTATTTCCGAAAGTTTCCCTCTGGTCGCGGATTCAAACCCTGCTATGAGTAGAAATTTTTAGGAGTTGTATTTGGTTATATGACGTACGCCGCGACATTCCGTGGTTCTGATTTCACGTAAAACTGCAGGTCCCTGATGAAAGGAATTAGCCTTCCTGCTCTGACACAATAGCTACATGTATCTCGTTGGGGAAGATTCGACGAACCGTAGGGTTGTGGACTAAGTTAAATTTTTGAAGTGAAAACTTTAGGCGTGTTGCGTGATTTTTGGATGGGTAAAATCTTAAGTTCGCATCTCCGACATCGTGATGTTAAGAGTGTGTCTGTGGCGGTCTGGTGGCTCAGTGGTTAAGGTATCTGACTGGGGAATCAAACGTCATCTGTTCGGAGGGGTTTCATACCATTAACCCGACCTTCAGATCTAGCATTGCTTGCTGTGTAATGTGAAGTATGCCAGAACGCTGATAGAACTACCGGGTTAGATTAAGCGCAGCCAACTGAAACCCTGTCCCCAGGTCATTACGACCACACGGAATTATTATTTACTATACCTGTAGCTGTAAGTATGACGTGTTCCGCATATCATATGCATAGCTGTAAGTATGACGTGTTCCGCATATCATATGCATAGCTGTAAGTATGACGTGTTGCGCATATCATATGCATAGCTGTAAGTATGACGTGTTGCGCACATCATATGCATAGCTGTAAGTATGACGTGTTGCGCACATCATATGCATAGCTGTATGTATGACGTGTTGCGCACATCATATGCATAGCTGTGAGTATGACGTGTACTGCATATCATATTCATAGCTGTGAGTATGACGTGTTCCGCGTATCGTATTCATAGCTGTGAGTATGACGTGTTCCGCATATCATATTCATAGCTGTGAGTATGACGTGTTGCGCATATCATATGCATAGCTGTGAGTATGACGTGTTCCGCATATCATATGCATAGCTGTAAGTATGACGTGTTCCGCATATCGTATGCATAGCTGTAAGTATGACGTGTTCCGCATATCGTATGCATAGCGGTAAGTATGACGTGTTGCGCATATCATATGCATAGCTGTAAGTATGACGTGTTCCGTACATCATATTCATAGCTGTGAGTATGACGTGTTCCGTACATCATATTCATAGCTGTGAGTATGACGTGTACTGCACATCATATTCATAGCTGTGAGTATGACGTGTACTGCATATCATATTCATAGCTGTGAGTATGACGTGTTCAGCATATCATATTCATAGCGGTGAGTATGACGTGTTCCGCATATCATATTCATAGCTGTGAGTATGACGTGTTCCGCATATCATATGCATAGCTGCAAGTATGACGTGTTCCGCATATCATATGCATAGCTGCAAGTATGACGTGTTCCGTACATCATATTCATAGTTTTCACTTCTGTCGGAAGACCCCAGTGACTTCCAGTTGGTTTTCGTTAACGGACTGTTGTAAAAATTGTCATATCCTGGATACAGCAGGTTTTTGTTGTTGTTTAAATATTGTTTTTTAATGAAGTTTTGATTGCAACTCGCAGCCTTAAACATCAGAGGCACAGTATAAATGTCATGGGAACAAGTGTCACTAATTTGTTGTATCCACAATTCAGTTGGAATTAAATTTTTAATATTCTACCTGTGGCGAGCTAGTAACAAGTTAAGAATGGGAATATAACAGCTCCGTTTCTGCTTCCGCAAGTGCGGACCTTTTAGTCTTGGGATTCCTGCTTCTGCTTTCTGTCCTGCATCTATTGTAACGGAAGTTTTGCGGAAGCTAAAAGTAAATTAAATTAATTGTTGTCCCTGGGTTCTGTTGCGCTGTTTGTGCCGACTTCAGTCCTGTGAACACAAACTGTCTGTGCGGTGACAGTACATCTGGTTCCGCATTGTGTAGCGCGCCTGTAAGGTGTACTTTGTTTTAAAACTGTGTGAGATGTGTGTACAGTGAAAATATTATCCTCGTAAAGAGCGAACTACCACTGCTTTAAACATTTATTTGTAATCTATGCAACCAGGAGAGTTTAGAGTTTGAAAAAATAAACGCAGCTCTTAAGTTGCAGCCAGAAAAAATAAAATATCAACCTCGGTGTACTCAATAGCTTGGAGCAAAAAACTATACAAGTCCTTACAAAGAGAATGAGTAAAGAAACGGCTCGTTTGATTGCCCTGCAGGACTCGTACGATGTGACAAAATTTTTATTTTAGTAAAGGTTTCACCTTTTCGAGATTTTATTTTTTAAATTTTTTCGGAAACATGTGACTTTGTGTTTATTTTATTCCATGTCATTTCTACAAATTAAGACTTTATGAAAACATTTTTTTAAAAAAAAAAAAGCCTCAAGAATGTTTGAGCCGTCTAAAATATTTTTTTTGTTAAAACTTTAAAAACCTTTAAAATCTTTTTAAATCATTTTTTTACTACTCGTTTAAAATAGACAATGGTCTCTTTAGCAGATTGAACTACCATAAAACAATTTTAAAAGAAGTATAAAATAATTATAAAATTTAAGATTTTTATAAAGTTTTTTAAATGTTTTAAGGAAAAATGTTTTAGGTGACTCTAATATCTTTGACTAAATTTAAAAGAAAGGGTTCAAAAGTCTTAATTTGTAGAATGGCATTAAATAAACTGAAAAGTCACAGCTTTCGAAAATAATATTCAAAAAGTCAATATCTCTAAAATGGCGATACTTTTACTAAATATAGTCGTATAGTAAGACTTGGTGTGACGTATGTGTGGTTACAGGATTATCCTTTAATCCTGGACCCTCTGTACAGGCAATCCCATCAGTCACAGGCAGCAGTCACCTGACACTGGCGGCAGAGCATAAGAACGCCGAAACGTCGCACTACACAGACGTCGTGCTCACTCGGCGAGTCCTGTCTGGCTGCCATTAATGTTTGTGGATGTGTGTGATTACTGGTCAGTTACCTTTTTCCGTTAAGTGAAATTTAGTATTTAAGTTAAGGAGTGCTGTGTGTCATCAAACATCTACGAAAATTGGTATCTTGTAAGCTCGTGAAGAAGTCCCGTCGAAGCATTTTAGTCCAAATTCCAAGTCACGTCTTGGTAAAAAAAAGTCTGCAGAAAGTAAATTAAAACAGCCAAAATGAGAATGCTTCGCGCCTATGACATGCCGCCAGGGTTGGAAAATTAAAATAAAAGTATTGAAATGTTGGTTAATTCTTCGTTGTAATCACGTTATAATTTCTGCATTGCAAACCTTGCATCAAATTTGCGAATATCACACTATTGGGCGCTGCGTTGCAACAGCTCTGTTCCCGCCACTTGTTCGACTCTTGACGGTGAACTATCGATAGCTACGAAGATGAATCGATGCGAGGACGAGATACGACGCTGAGCTCTCATCTCGGCGCTGTCGTAAGCGGTGATACAGACCTAGCTGTTCTTTTGTTCGTTCCATTGTTTACGAAAACAAGGAAGGAGAATGACGCGTGGCTATGTCGTCATTTTATTTTTCTCGTCCAAAGCAGCCTCTCTGACGTAAACATAAAAAATCCCGTAGCAGCGTATATCGTTCTGCTTCTGCTTTCATTTCATTACAGCAGTGTTTCTGAACTTTTAACTCCACCTACCTCTATAAAATTTGAGGCAATGGTGAACCCCCGTAACAGAAACCTTCGGTGTTTTTTTCAGCTCCACTGCTGGCATTCACCATTGTGCGTGTTGTACGCTTGAGACAGCCCGTCCGCCATTGCGTAAATATTGTCGCGAACCCCCTACCATGAACTGACGAACCCCTAGGGGTTGAGAAACACTGCATTACATGATGCCACCTATAAGTTACTAACCTGGACGCAATCCGTGCGTTTCTTCGATAAACTTAATCAATTAAAAAAAAATTAAAACCTCACTTGGTTGTTTCACTCTTCTTTAATTAAGCAGTCTCACAACTTGATTTATTGAACATTAAATTTCACTTTTATAACCTTTAAATCTCGTTGTAAATTAATTTAAATCTGTTGTATTAATTTTCGCGCACTGCCATGAGCCATTGTCCACAATCCGAGCGACGCCACTCGTTTTCGCGCGCTCGCCATCTTTTCTTGCCGGACTAACTGTCAAAAATCCTCACGCAACTCTGTTTACTGTTCAGGGATAATTCACACACACACTTTTAGATATTCCAGATACAATAATTCTCGTCAAACTCGAATAAACGGCAGAAATATTACACATAAAAATACAGAAACCAAGAAATAAATAAAATGAAAATGAAAACAAAATGCTAACCAATTTTTTTTTATTTTTTTTATTTTTTTTTTTTTTTTTAAATGTGAGGAGACAGTCTCCTTAAAAGCCTCGTGCAGAAAGCAATCCGCCATATGCATCCGCCTATAGCATGGACCTGCATGCTGTGTCGACTTCTCTCGTCCAACTTCACCCTTGAAGCACTCATCAACGTTTCATAAAAACTACAGACTTCAAAAATATCTACTCCAAACAGTTTTCTGCATTTCCCTCTTATCAAGTTTGCAGTTAACTCGAAACTGAGAAAGAAAATTAACTCTTAAAGGAAAAGGTGCTTAAATGTTCACATTGCAGCGCGCTTTTGGTTCACGGTAGCGGCGGTATCATCCCAAACGAACCCAAACACTGCCGCTAATTGCAAATCATTTTCCTTCCTAGTGAGTAAAAGGCGATTCACTTTATACTTTACGAGAATATTTCGTTCAGAGAGCAATATCGTTAGTTTAGAAACGCCAACATGGGCTACAAAACTTTGGTCAGGCAATTGCTTGGATATGGTAGTGTAGTATGGGACCCACATTTTGAGTACCAAATACAGGAGTTGGAGAAGGTGCTAAAAAGGGCTGCTAGATTTGTTTCTGGAAATTACCGCAGAACGCAATTGATAAGACATAAGAGCTGGAGTGGGATTCATTGGAAGACAGGAGGATGAAGAGGGCCATAGGAGTGAACAATGCGTATATTGGTGATGAGGCAAGGAAAAATATTGTTGTAAGAATGAAAAATAATGCATGGAAGGGAAAAGATAACCATGACCATATGCTGGCACTCAATTTCAGGCACAAGGGTGTGGGAAGATTCTCTTTTCTAGGTAAGGGTGTCAGGGATTGGAACAAGTTACCAAGAGAAATGATGAATAATTTACCGAAGACGTTGAAAAAATTTAAAGTTCAAATTTGTAGAGAGCAAATGTAGGTGGGTGCGGGAAAGGTGGTAGATCTGTGTGTAGCGTACGCTCCACTGCAATTACATTAAATTTTCTGTTGTATGTTGGCGCGAATTTTATGAGTGCGATGCTTACGACACGAGTAGTGGTCGTGGGCTGGCTCCTAGTTCTGCAGGAAGCCGCCACTGCAGGAAGCCGCCACGGCGCTCTCGTCGGCTCGTACAGATGTGAGACTGCTTCTGCGTCATTGCTGCCAGTGAGGACAATACCAGTACGTCACCTGCGCTGCACGGCGTAGTCGTCTACACCGAGTACTTCATGTAGAGGCAGCTCCCCGTGTTGCCGCTACTGAGCCGGACAGGCGCCTGCTGTGCATGCAAGCACCTAGACACGAGTGTATTGTCAAAGCCGCATACGCAGGCTGTGTCGTAAACACACAAAAGGTTTCTACATCTATACTTCATTATGTTACTACTCCGCGACGGAGGGTGCTTTGCACCTATCCGAAAGTGTAATAGTTTGGAAGGGTTATAAGGGATATGGCAGGAGGCGGCCATGAGCTATTGTGAGGAACCATCGCGCCATTCACCTGGAGCGATCTGGGAAAACCCAGATCAGGATGGTCGGAGAGATTGAGAACTACTACTGTCGCATTTTAAGTTTACTCGCCCGCTAAATTCTTTCTATTCCATTCCCTAATCGCTCGTGGAAAGAATCAGTACAGAAATGAATCGCTCCTGGCCCTGATTTCTCTTATTTTCACGGTCATTCCTAGATATGCTGGTAGTAATATTTGTTTGCTGTCATTCCGAAATAAGCCAGTCGTGAATTTTTCAGTTAGCTTTTGTCGAGAGCAACGCCTTCGGTGTTCCAAGTCTTCCCAACCTAACTCCTTCAATATCGCTTTCCTTCCAATTTACAGAGTGTGGTGGTGCAACGGTTAGCGTTCTGGCCTCGCATTCGGGAGGACGGCGGTTCGAATCCCCGTCCGGGCATCCAGATTTGGGTTTTCCATGGTTTCCCAAATCACTCCAGGCAAATGCCGGGATGCTTCCTTCAAAATTCCACGGTCGAATTCCTTCCCATTCCTTGCCCCTCATACTTTCCCGTCTCTAAAGACCTCGCTGTTAGAGAGACGTTAAGCAGATAAAGAAAAAATTCCTTCAAATTATATATACCTGTTACAAATCGGGCGGCTCTTCTTTGGACTTTCTCCAGTGTCTCCCACTGACGCCTTTTGATGGGGAGCTCATACAGAACAACAATATTCTAAGTGAGGACGCACTAGAGAACTGTATACAATTGATTTAACTTCCGGTCGGCACCGTTTTAAATTACGGCCTAGAAATCAGAGCATACGATATGATTTTCCAATTACCTCCTCCATATACTCATTGCATAGCAAATTATTACGAATTGTTACCCCCACGAATTCAGCGGGATCTATCGTTCTAACGACAGTACTGAGCAATTCACAAAATTATGGGTGGCAGAGGGTGCATTGGCCCGGAAATAACTCGGTGCGTTCTAATCACGAATAGAAACATATCATTATAAGCCTTCACCGTCAAATACATCTGAAAACTCCCGCATACCTCTATTCCAACATCTCATACCAAGGACTTCTCATAATATTAACATCAGATCCCTGAACTCAAACATACTAACCATCCACTCCCTCAGCTCGGAAACCCTAGCCAATTCCTTCTTCATTTCAGCGGCTAGACTGTGGAATGATCTTCCCCTGAAAATTAGAACTACCACAAAAATCGGCCATTTAAAATTCCTTTCAGAAAGAGTTATTTATTAGAGCACTAGCCGAGCAATCTCTTCTTCCGCGCGTAACTTATTTTTGGATTTCAATTGTATTGATCTGTACTGTGTCCACCTGTTTATTCCTCCTTCCCTATTACTAGTTTTGGTCTTGTTTCTTCAGGCTAATAGAATTTAGTTTGTGCCGTTTACTTCTTCAACCTTCACTAGCATCAGTTTATACCATTAAATGAGTCGCTAGTTAAACATGAATATTATTAAAATTTTAGTTATATTTTACTCATAAGTATAATTAAGGTTTTAGTTAGTATTTCTCTTGAACTTAATGTTAAATAAGTATTGCGTACTGTTAGTTTGCGTAAGGTATAAATTATTTATTATGGACTCCCTAATCTTGCGAGGCTAAATAAACCTATAAATAAATAAACCTAATTTTTCTAATCTTATCTCTCCCGTCTTTCCGACCCGTATAGCTTGGTGCCAGGAGTATTCCGTCTTAAATGAAAGTTGTTCGCATGTTTAACGATAAATTCAATAGAAACGGATATCGTCTGTTCGCTAGACAATGCCAGCCAAATCTGTGACGTTTTCTTAAGGACTGTAGCAAGCAGTCGCGAATCGAGCGGCTCTTCTCTGTACTGTCCATCAACCCCTTGCTATTTTTTCTGTCATCACTATCTCTAGTAGTTTGATGCAATCCTCCATCCCTTCCTATCTTGCGCTAACCTTTCCCTCTCAGTATACCCCTTAAAACCCACGTCCTCAATTATCTGCTTCATATATTCTAATCTGTCCTCCACTACAGTTCTTACCTTCGACTGTTCCCTCTACTAACAAGATAACCAATTCTCCATGTCTCAAAATATGACTTACCAGCTTGTCTCCTCTTTCTGTAAGAGACTTTCACAAACTTATTTCCTCGCTCATTATTTCTAAAATTCATTCGTTTCTTACTTTATCCGTCCACTTAATTTTCAACACCCTTCTATAGCACCACATTTCAAATGCTTCAATTTTTTTTTCTGGTATTCCTAAAGTCCATGCATCGCTGCCATAAAGTTCTGTGCTGCACACAGATCAGTATTTGAAACCAATAGATTTGTCTTTCATGAAGGCTCTTTTCGCTTTTTTAACATCATTCCTGCTTCGGCCATCAGTTGTAATTTTACTTCCTAAGTTGCAAAATTCACCAACTTTTGCGCTATCACATCCGACACTTTTTATGTTTAATTTATTATTACTGGTATAATTTCTGCTACATTTCATCACTTATGTCTTACTTTGGTTTATATTCAGTCCGAATTCTTCCTCCAGTATTTTGTTTGATATTGAGTAACTTCTCAATATCGTCAACCTGTTCTGCTAACAAGACAATGTCATCAGCAAATCGTGGCATACTGATTTTTTTTTTCTTTTCGTACACTTAGGCCACATTCAAACCTTCCTTCCACTTCCTTGATTGCTTCTTCTACTTCTGGCGATACGATATTCCAAATGTGAACTCACGAGGGTTTCCTACGCTATCTACTTTGTATTAGCATTTCGAATTTTTAATTATTCAACTTATGAATCGCATGCTATGATTAGCTCTATCTACAAACGAAGTTACATTTCACGTCCCATTTCATGTTGCTTTGTACTCCGACGCCCAAATACCGTGGGAAACCATGGCAATAGCTGAGCTGCTTACTTCGTAGACATGAACACACGGCTTAGTCTTGTTTCGTGGTTAATAGCCGCCATTACGGTGTTCAAATGTTTGCTCTGTTTAATTTCTGATAACAAATGAAAAGACGAGAAATATTGTGAAAGCTATCAAATGGAAGAAAACTTGTTGAGGACAATTGATCAAGACATCAAATCATTAGTGAGTAATTTTATTAAATAATTACGGCCTAAGCAACTGAATATTTGTTAGTTTATTTACTTTCCGGAAAGTAAATAAACGAACAGATATTAAATTGCTTAGGCTGTATTTATTTATTAATATTATCAGCAATTCAGGAAAATGATCGACAACGTCCAAGTGTTACTGTAACACAGATGCCAAAACAAAGAGAACGTCAAAGATTGCAGACGACGGATAATATTAATGATTAGAAAAAAGTACCTGCATGAAGTGTGACTGAAATTATTGGGGGGGGGGGGGGTGGGGGGGGGGCTGCAAGATGTTTGGAGAAGACATAATCTGCTTTAGAGTACTAATAATTACTATAGTATTACGGCTCTATGGAACAGCTGCATGTGTTTGAAGGTTTGATGAAGCGTCTTTATGAAGCGTCATGGAAACCTTACAGCACCAATCTGGATGGAGTTTTCGCAGTTTAAAGCTCAGAATGTGCAGTGTCTCATGACCCCCCCCCACCCTCCCCTCCGTCAACGGGGTAGGACATACAGGAGCCAAGGATCACAGTACATCTAAGACGAGCACACTATTATACTTTAGAGCCTGTTAATATTAAGTTTGACATTATACAGCAAAAAATTGAAGAAATAAACAAACCCTGTCATGGAATAACATTTCAATATGCGTAACGTAATTGTGTAAACTTCTTTTTGGTTAATGTTGACACCAAAACTTAATAACGTGTTCTATTCGTGATTTTTTCGTGTGTGTATTCAAAAATTTTACTTTTTACTCATGTCAACTGCTGAGGGAATGACATTACTTATGACCTAGGAGATAAACCTAGTGGCGATAACAGTTGTCGGCGCATGTAGGTATTGGGTACACACACACACACACACACACACACACACACACACACACACACACACACACACACAGGCGCGCGCGTGTTTTACTGTACTCTCTGCTAAGCCCTTCGAACGCGACACTTTTTTGGGAATGCATTTGTTGGTAATGCATTTGTTGGCAGTTGCTTAGTTACATACGATTGTAACCTTGTAAATGACGTAATGTTTGACATTGCTTAGCTCACCGTAACAGCGGTCTCTGGACAGAGTATAAGAAAAAGTCTACATCGAAAGAACATAAACAAAAAGCAACTAATAACTAATGTATTTTTGAATAAAAATCCGTCTTCTAACAACTGTTTTTATTATTCTTTTACCACACCCGTTTCGCCCTACTGGAGTGGGGCATCGTCAGTGGTAAAAATTGTGGCGGCTAGCACATGTCAGTCCGGAACAGCACCTCCCGCTTTTCTCTGGACCGTTGTTTCTTCCTAGAGCTTAGCATTATTGCCTTTATTAAGAGTGAAGTGAGTAATATTAAAGGAAATAATGCTAAGCTGTAGGAAGAAACAACGGTCCAGAGAAAAGCGGAAGGTACTGTTCCGGACTGACATGTGCTAGCCGCCACAATTTTTACCACTGACGATGCCCCACTCCAGAAGGGCGAAACGGATCTGGTAGATGAAAATTAATAAACACAATTGTTAGAAGACGCATTTTTATTCAAAAACATTTATGCAACAACTGCGGAACATCGCCAACAACAAAGTTACTGCATTAATTATATCTATTTGAGCGGAGTCCTTACTTCCCTTGGTGTTCTGGCAATCCATTTCTTCAGCTGCTTGGAACTTAACAGGATTATTACGAGCTAACTGGTCTCACGATTTCCCTGAACATCCCCGGCCCTTGTTCGCCCACTAACTAGCTTAGCTTTAACATCAAAGCTACAGAAACTCTCGTTCCCACGAGACTTTACTGGCAGATCATTTTCAGAAGCCCTTGAAATGCGTATATCGGATAATCTAGTAAACTGAGATGCTGGATTCCAGTTAAGTGAAGCCTGTAGACCATTGATCCAGAAAGTGAGATTACATCGGAAATTTGAATAGCCTCTCTCTCTCTCTCTCTCTCTCTGCCCCGTCAAGTGTCAACGCCGACAATCCCGCCAGTACTTAACGGTTCCGCGCGATATATAACTTATATAAGCAGCCACATCACCCACAGTCAGTAGTCGCGTGTGGCTATACAGACCTTGTCACTCGGTCAGTTCCCTCAGAACAGTTCATCTATACACAACACCGAGAAAGCCTCCACTCTTTTATAATCCATTTGTTCCCCGATACTCAGAACCTAACAGGATTGTTTCTAGATACAAGGTCGCCTCGATTTCGCAGCGACCACTAACCAAGGCCGCACGTGACGTCATAGCGCGGCCGACACTGTGACCAAACATAGCCTTTTATTAGTTCTGAGTTCTTCAACTATTAGTCGTTGTAAGGATACACAGCCTCTTAGGTTTAGTAATTAATGTTTCTTTTTTATATTATTTCAATGGATAGTGTTTATTGATAGTGGTATTTTCGATTCACTATTTGGTTTCTGATTTATCTAAAGCTGATTATAGATGTATGTTGTTGAAAAGTGCTTTATATCGTGTTATTATTTCTTAAGTATTGTGTCAAAGAAATCCACGCGTCGTTATTACCAGATGAACAAAGTACATGAAAATTTCTGGACGATAAACAGTACAAGAGGAAGATCTGTGGCAAAGAGAAGAAAAGAGATGAAAGTGGTATGCACGGCAGACGTACGTTTATAAAAACTGTGAATTATATCTGTGCGCGAAGAAGCATTAAAATTAAAGGAATTTAAAAATAAAAACTAACTGGAGTTTTTATTTGTTTTTTTTTTGTTTTTTTAATGCAGAATAATATAGAAATGGTAATCTTTAATACTAACAGGAAAGGTTAATAAACCAAAAATATTATTCGTGGCGTTCCGTGACAGACGAGATGCCATATAGTAAAAGTAAAGCAAAGATATTATAACGTGCGTGTTCGTTAGCGTTAGAACTTACTGGATTCCTAAAATTCTTTCTACTGCACTGTCACACAGCGATGCCAGTATCGGAAACTCGTTGAAGTTTATCGGTTCTTGGCAGCGTGGAAACTGTTAAGGTGTCCCTCATACTGGACAGTCCCCGCTGGACTTAGTTCTGTGCTCACCGCGACTAGATGTTAAATTTAAATCTCATGTTGGCTCGTCTTAAGGGGCCTCTTTCCGGATGGCGCGGGTTCGAGTTTGCGTCCGGGCATCCAGATTTGGGTTTTCTATCGTTTCCCCAAATCACTCCAGGCACATGCCGGGATGCTTCCTTCAAACGGCCTTCCTTGTCCGAATTCCTCCCCGTTCCATGTCCCCAGTTCGATCCCGCCTCTAATGACCGTGACGTCGACCAGGCGTAAAACCATAAGTAAAAAGGAAGTCTTACGGAGGTTTTTCAGCACATCGATAATCAGGTAGAAAAACTGGCGACTCGCGAATTTCGAAAGATGGTACGAGTTACTGAACTGTTGCTGCCGGATGTGAGGAGTGGAGGTAATGACGCAGACGTTGATAAGCCGGTGCGTTGGTTTGGACATCTATTTGTCAAACACCGGCAGCTGACGTCTTAGACGAGGGGTGTCCAAACAACGGACCGTGATAACATTATCGAATATTAGGTTTTTCCAATATGCTGTTCTATTTCTGGGATGACGTGTATTTCGAAACACTTTTTCCGGAATGAAATTAACTGAAATGCCAAAAGTAATTCGACAGGCCGATGTGAATGTTCAGAAGGCTGTAACTGTAGAGATTATCTGTGCGGTGCGCGTAGGTTGGCAGTTCTGTAAACTGCATTTAACCTCTCTGGTATATGCTGTACGTTGTATTGCGTATTGGCGTGTGAATATTGATAAAATATTGCTGTTCGTAATAACGTGGTCGTTGGTTTATTTTCCCTTCTCCACGGGCTTAAGAGCTAAAATTAATAACAGTAGCGCCGCGGAAGAAACGTATGTGCCGCACAGAATCGCGGCTTTCGTTTGCGCTCTCGCGAGTCGTGAGAGGTTTCCCTACGTGGTTACGGCCGCACGGCACGAGTGGCAGAATTTACAATCGGCGTGTTGGCTGGCACTACACGCGTGGGCAGTCCGTCTCTGAAATTGTTGGTGAATTCAACATTCCTCGAGTCAGTGTCGAGGGTGCCGTGAGTATGTAGTTGTCGGCACTACCTCCCCCCACGGACAACGCAGTGCCGACCACCACTACTAATGACCGAGTGCGTCGGAGTACACAGACTCTTAATGTGGTTCGTGCGACAGACGTGTCCGTGTGCACAGTGCAGTAAAACTTGGCGCTGAATGATATGGCAGCAGAAGACCGTCGCGACTGCCTCTGCTAACAAAACTCCATCGACTGCAGCGCCTCTCCTGGACTCGCGAACACATCATTGGTCCCTAGATGATTGGAAAAATCGTAGCGTGGTCAGATGAGAGCTGATGGTAGAGTTGTGTGGCCGTGGACTCAGGTTGCCATTGACTGCAAACAGTTGTATTCAGCTACTTTGAGGCAGTTTGCAGCCATCCGTTGCCTCCGTGTTCCCAAAAAACAAACTTTCCCACGACTGTGACGCTGTGAGATCGGGTCAGAATCCTCAGATTAGTTTGAGGGACATCGTGGACAGTCGCAGCGAATGGCTTGAGCACCTAGGTCGCCAGACACGAATGCAATCGAACACATCCGGAACACGATCGCAATGTCACTTCGTGCACAACATCCTGCAGCGACAACACTTTCACAGTTCTACATCTACATCCATACTCTGCAATTCAGAAATATTGTGGGCGGCAGAGGGTGCTCGGCACCAATCCTAATTCTGTGCATTCCAATCCCGAACAGAACGAGGAAAGAAAGAATACATAAGTATCAGTACGGCATCTTATTTCTCTAATCTTATCCCTCCTGTCATTGGGAGCTATATAGGTTGGCGGAAGAAGTATTTGGTTGCACTCGTAAATTAGAGTTTCGCATATTCTCTAAAACGACGTCGTCTGTCCGCCAAACAATCCCAGCCCAACCAACGTATCAGCTCTGTGCCACTTACATTAGGACTGTAACTAGCGGTCACTGTTGTGTACGGCTGCAGAGGAAACGGGGCGGAGTATTTCTTCAGAGGACTTCCAACGACCTATATGAGTGGAAATCTGCACAGGAATTCAGCCGCACAGCGTCGTAAAGAGGCAGCGTTTCGACAGCTGGCTCTTCCGTCTTCATCAGGTGTATAGCTTCCGGCTCAACTCCTGTGCAGATTTCATTCCGACGACTTGTTGAATGAGTGCCTCGTGCTACAGTTCGCCGTACGGTATTAGAAGTTAACCTGCGACTTTTGGTAGTTCAATGTATGTCGAAGTGGTCGCAAATGTGGATAAGACGCAGCGAAAAATGGTTTTTATTGGAAGTGTTTGTTAAGACCCACATAGGATGTAACAATTTTGAAAATAACTTTTCCGAAATTAAACGTATCGGGTCACAAAGAAAGATCAGAACTGAAGTATGAGTTATTGACATATTTAAAACACACGCACAATTACTCCATTCACATTGACGGTATTATAATTAACGAAGAAAACGAGCTGTGCTTAATGGTATATCGTTTTATTACAGACACTTTGTAACCTATTTTCAGTGTCAACTGTGTCCAGCATCCTGCTCGGCAGGTTATGAGTCCTCAGAAAATGCACTGGAAGTGGCAAAGTTCTGGTCCAGTATAATTTGACGTTTGTGATTGCGTAACTGTTTCTGATACGAAATAATAATAATAATAATCAAAATCTTTATTCTTTAATGTTCATGATCACATATTTGGTAGTGAACAACGCAATGTGGCGCTTAGAAAGAGACCGCAAGACAGGGTGATCACTATAAGCAGGGTGGTGGTGTCGGAAGGATTCAAGTGATATGACATGATGCGCCCGTGAGCCATGCCGGCAGTCACCTGCAGTGACACGGGAAAGCCAGAGCAGGATGGCGGGGCGGTATCGTGAGTGATGGTACTAGGGCAGTACGCCATTACTCACTGGGCCTAGCCCTGGAGATGTCGGGACCCTTTGTAGCAGCTAGGCACGGGGAGTAGCAAAGCAGTGACCTTGAAAGCGGAGTGTACCTCGGTGATTCACCTGACGTCACAGATGGTCAGAGATGTATTTGAATCTTCCGCTAACTAGCAAATACAGCGACGAGACCACCGCGTGTCCACTATTAGCGAGTGTCTGTCTTCAAATCAATGAGCGGCTCATGTGGATGCGAGGCCTTAGTCGTGAGCTCGACTTCTTAGTTCACTTCAGTTTTTTGATCCTTTTGTAAGGACTGTGGCGAGTGGCTCTTCCCCGTCCTCTCCCTACCTTCCATCCCAAACTCCACGACAGTAATCCAAATGCGGGCGCACGAGGGTTTTGTACGCTACTTCCTTTGCACAACAGTTGTAATTCTTCAATATTCGACCTGTGAACCGCAGCCGAGAATTAAGTTCCTGCTACCAACGGTAGGGGGTTCATTAATTACGCGAGTGGGGGAGGGGGTAGGGGTCCAGCGAAATCTCACCTCAATGTTTTATTTCATTCAAACATCGGCGCTAAAAGAGAAACGTGGCCGTCACTACGGACTGCCGTCACAAATGAAACTTAACATGTATTTATACCATACGCGCAACACGTCGTCATCATAGCTACAGATATACTAAACAATGATTCCGTGTGGTCGTAATGACCTGGGGACAGGGTTTGTTGGCACCGCTTTCCGCCCCTGTCTAAGCCGCCTTAACCTAACCCGGTAGTCCTACCAGGTACAGGGGACCCGCAGTTCAACGTGCAGTCCAAACCACGGAAGTGTTGTGGCGTAGTTCACATCGCACAGCAAGCTGTGCCAGACGTGACGGTCGGCTTAAGGGCCTACGAAACTCCCGCCGAGACAGATTTACGAAGCGGGGATCTCTCGTTCGGCACGCGCCTTGACCACAAATCGCTGAACGCCCCTAAAGAAGTTTTCATTTCAAAAGCTAAAAATTAGTCCAGAACCCGAATTCCGGATAAAAACCTCACTTGATTAACGGACGCTCCCTTCCGTATAGATGATGCGTCACCGAGACCTTTGATAAAAATTAACAGATGGCGCTGTTACACTTCGTTAAGGGGCTCCTCGCATTACATCTAGATTAATAGAGGCTCTCCGTCCCCCACGACATGCTGCGAGCGGCCAGTTTAGAAAATCTCGCATCCATTCGTACATCTGATAGAATATATCGTAAGCTCGAATCTTCCCTAAAACGGAGATGCGTGGTACACAGTCGAAAACTTTCTGAAAATGCAAAGATGTTTTTCCAGTTTCTGATCTGCAAGAAGCAATAGTTTGCATTGCGTGACGCTAAGTCAAGGTGAGTTGTGTTTGTCCAGACCTGTTCTGTCTGCGCTGCCATCGCAGGCTCAACGCGCGGACTCTATGTGGCGGTGTCGTGTCACGTCGTCACCCGCGGTCTCTTTATTCCTGCAAGTGGGCCAAGGTAGATCCCCCCGGGAATACTGGGAACGCACACTCCGATTGTTAGCGCAATATGAGAAATGGAGGACTGCATCAGACCAGTTGAGAAACTAACCTTATCTCATCATTCCCCTTATAAACTAATCTTTAATTATCTCTTCCATGTTTTCCAGTGTTTGTCAACTCCATAGTTCTTAGCTTAGACTGTTCCTTCCACTAACGACTTAACCAATCCCGCGTGTGATTTACGGTGCTGCCTCTTCTTGTAAGAAGACTCTTCCGCAAACTTTTCCTCACCTATCATTTTCGAAACGCGTTCACTACGTACTGTATCTCTCCAGCATCCTCCTATAGCACCACATTTCAATGCTTCAAATTTCCTCGTTTCTAAAGTCCATGCTTCGCTTCCGTTGAGTAATGTAATGTGTTCCATACTTTTAGGAAGTTCTTTCTTAGTCGTAGCTCAATATTTAAAACTAAGGTATTTCTCTTTTTTTTAATTAAAAAAAGGCTCTTTACGCTAGTGCAAAAAATATTATGCTTTTAACATCATTCCTACTTCGGCGATCACTTATAATTTTACTCTTCAAATAACACAATTTATTTCACCTATTACATGCGATCCTACTTTTATATGTTATTGGTATAATTTCATTACTTTTGTCTTGGTCTGTTTTATATTTTATTCACATTACCCCTTCACTATTTTGTTAACGACAGTGAATATCTTCTCTATATCTTCTGCCTGTTCTCCTAACAGCACAATCTCATGAGCAAATCTCGGTAAACTGATTGTTTGTCCTTTAACACGTATGCCACTTTTTTTTTTTTAATTCCTTTATTGCTCCCTCCACATGAAGCTAAATTTAGAAACAGCACAGCCTTAGAATACACTGTCCTGCTCAGGTGCAGCCGCCTCCTGCAGGGCAGGCCTCTCAATCGTCGAGAGGGAACTAGATTCGTCGCGTAATTCTGACTCCCAACTTAATCTGTCACTCATTTCCAAGTGCTCCGTCAGCATGGAGTCCACACCCTGGGCAGGGATAATCTGCAGCCCTCGATCCACCCCGTCCTATATGCAACCGACGCCTCCAATCATGTTTCCACACACACACACACACACACACACACACACACACACACACACACACACACACACACACACACACACTTAATCGTGCCACGAATTCCTTCTGTTTCATACTATATTTACTTCTCTTGATCCATTGATCCCCTCTGAGGATACCCCACTGGGATATGCAACATGTCATGCTTAATATATGTACACACAAGAGGTAAGGGTGTCAGGGATTAGAATGAGTTACCTAGATAAATGATTAATAATTTACCGAAAACGTTGATAGAATTTAAAGATAAATTTTGCAGAGGGCAAATTTAGGTGTGTGCAGGATAGGGGGAATATGCGGGTGCAGGGAAATTGTCACCGGAGCCTGTGCTCCATTGCAATTAAATTAAATTAATAATAGTCATACTGAACAAGGGTGTATCTAGGATCAGAGCTAGGATGGGGTGGGGCGCAAGAATTGAACTGGGGGGGGGGGTGCAACTCATATTGGTTTGCAGGAAGTGGGGTGAGGCACTTAAAAATGTCGATTTCTTGCAAAATGAAACTCAAACCTATTGAGGAAACTATTTTTATTATTGATTAATATAGTAATCCAACCACTTAATCTAAGGATCTACTATGGAGTAAATTAAGATCGTAACTCAGTTATAGTTTATGTAAACATTAATCGTCTCGGATTCTTGGAAAATTTTTCAATAACTTTGTCAATATCTCACGGTGTTCTTTCACGAAATTTCCATGCACACTCATCAGGCATAATCCAGTCAATGTTTCCTCCCCCATAGTGCTCCTGAGCCAGTTCTTCACTCGTCGAAGCGTACTGAAGGCAACATTATTTTTCTTCCGGTAGGGGGGGGGTCGCAGTCCCCCCCCCCCCCCTGCCCCTCGCTGGATACGCGCATTGTAGTGAATATATGTATTATGTACAAACAGTTTTATACTTTCAGGACGTTTATTAAACAGACGTATCCCAGAGTAAAAAAACTCCTTTTTGTACTAATGATGATGACGTTTGTATTTTCTATAAGTTATTTGTGTGTGTGTGTGTGTGTGTGTGTGTGTGTGTGTGAGCTAAAATCATCTATGGCAAAGAACATTGTAGAATATATTTACTGAGAATTCATTGTAAGAATATTGAGCTTTCTAAAGAGTTGTCTATAAGAAGTTCTTTGTTTTACGCTACAAAGCATGCTATTAGCTCTCTTCTGCGCTGTGAAAACGTTTTTACTTTTGTGAAGGATTTCCCCCCCCCCCCAAAAAAATGCACTGGTCACTCTGTTTCAATACGTGAACAGAAAAAGTTCTTTGGATGTTTGATAACAGTCTATAAATAACTAAGGAATTGCCTGCAGCTGTCGAAAGAATTCATCATATAGTTTTCCTTCTCAAGCCACAACCCTAATAAATACATATTTCAGTTTGATTGTCGGTCAAAATATGCCAAAAGAAAATTATGGTGTTGGAAGCAGTAATTAGAATTCTTTATAAAAACTTCTCGGGTTTCAAGCCGCGTCAGAATTGATCCGTCTGGCGACGTTTCGGAAGCTTAAGCCCCTGCTTAACATTATTAATGTTAGCAAGCTTCCGAAACGTCACCAGACGGCTCAATTCTGACGCGGCTTGAAACCCGAGAAGTTTTTATAAAGCATTGCCGCCGCGAAAACGTACATAGTTATCTAGATTTAATTCGTTGAATAATTTTCCCCCTCATAACCTGACGAGCGACGAAAGATAAACTTGGCGTTTGTTTTGATGTTTAGGTGAGAATATAGTGGGTGGGTTCTACGAGTTTTGAAAATGCTGTACTTCGTGGAACGAGTAATGAGGGTATCAGACCCGTAATTAAATACAGCTTGAATATGATAGTTTAGCACGGGGCTACATTTTGGGTATCAAATACAGGATTGGAGGGGTGCAAACGAGGGCTTCTAGATGTTTCTCTGGAAATTGTAGCAGTACACAATCAGTAAGTGATATGATAAAGGAATCATTGGAAGACAGGAGGGTGAAGAGTGCTCGGAGTGTAAATGCCGTATATTAACGATGAGGTATAGAGAGAAATTGTTACAAGAATTGGTAGCAGTGCGTGGAAGGGAAAAGTTGACCATGACCACAAGCTGGCACTCTATTTCAGGCACAAGGGAATGGGAACCATTTGTTGCAGGTAAGGGAGTCGAGGATTGGAGTAACTTACGAAGTGATGAATAGTTTATCAGAAACTGTAAAGGAATTTGACCAAAAAAATTGTTAAATGCGAAATATCGGGGTTTAGGGAGATTGCTCCCTACTAATTGTGAGTAACCTGAGGAGATTCGGAATATGTAAGTCGCCACGATACTTAGTCACGTGGTTGTAGTTGATAGAGACACGCCATCTTGAAATACTGGAGCTGTGGTAACATTGGGTTTCTAAGCAAAGCAAAGATGGTTCGATACGTTTCAGCATTCAGCAGATTCTGCTTCTGTAAGAGCATCGTAAATTATACGCTCTTAGGGTGGTAGCGATCGGAATGGAATGCTCCGAACACGGTGAGCAGCCAAAGCAGCAGCTGAGAAAAATCTAATTACATCACGACATCGCGTGTCTCGCAGCAGGCTCTAGCTTCCCATCACGTGACTGTCACGTGCCACACTAGTGCCGCTTCCTCGACGCGTGAGCGGGGCTTCCTTCGTGTGACGGAAACTACCGACAGAGCTCGGTGCATCTGCACGTCCAGGTGCCACACACGAGCTCCAATCTCTCACATCTTCAGAGGGATCGAAAACACTGTAAAAACGGTCTGTAAGACTGCCTTAGACGTCACAATCGCTTTATATATTTTTTTATCAATTCAGAAAGTTATTCCCAACTGGGAAACAGATCTTGCATCTGCAAAATGGCGTCGTCAACGACTAAGATGGCGTCCAGCAAAACATTCTCTTAATCCACCAGGACTGCAACCAGCTGACCCCGTGTCAGCGCCGGACACCACACGGCGCCTCAGTCAATGGTGCGGTCTACCAACCCCTACCAAAATTTGTCGACAGATAACAAAATGGTGTATGTTTCAACTGACTACGCAAATATTTTTATTTTTCCAGTTATTTTTACTATAATGTGGAAGTTTCTGCCAGATAGATAAAAACTTTTATCGGTTGTACGATCGATTTAATGCATTCGATCTCTCATTAGCTCCAGCGCCGAGGAAACAGGTTTCGAGATAATCTCTGCATTTGTTTGCTGACTCTGCCGCAGTTAAAAACGAAGGTGTGAGGAGTCTCGTCTGCCAGATTAACAATACAGCCGCTCAATTCTAACAGTTAATTTATTCGTGGATGCTTAGGTAAATAGAAATGTTATTAAATAACCTGCATAACCTACAGCGGGTTGCTCAAACTTAAAGCTCCACGTACCCCAGCCAATGGCGAAACCCGTTAACAAAAAACTACTACCTTGTTTAGCTCCACTGCTGGCGACAATGAGCAATATTCATCATTGTGAGTGTTATTCACTTGAGATATACAGTCCTCCATCATCCAAATCTTGTCTGGGAACCCCTGCCACCCGCGTACCGCACTTTGAGAAACCCTGACCTGGAACATCATCTCGTGGTCGTAAGTTGGACAGCAAAGGCGAAAAGCGTGACGTCATAGTGTGATGTCACCACATCACAGCTACAGCATGACCCAGGGCCGCATTTAAGCTACATAGGCTGTAGCCTAGGGGCCCGCACCACAAAGGGGGGCCCGCACCACACAGAGGGGCCCCTCACCAACCACAACCCTCGCCTGGGCAGGTAGTAGAGCTAAAAAAAAAATAAAAGGTCGCCCATAAATTTTTTAGGTCGAATTTCGAATATTTCGAAATTTAAGAATCCAGGCCACTGCCGACAGGGCCCGCACCACATGTATAGCCTAGGGGCCCACAGAGCCTAAATGCGGCCCTGCATGACCAAGAGCTGCGTTTTTTAAGTATAGATCACGTAAATGCATACTTTTCAGTACTATGACATCTGAGAGGAAACGCCCTGAGTATGTAATGTTAGTTTAAAGGTTTTCTTCTCTTGAGGTGCCGAATGGGAGACGGTACTTGCTAGGTGTAGAGCTGCCTCACATCGCAGCCCAAGACGTGTCCACCTGGAGGGGGCTGCCTCCCCTCCCCAGTTGGGGAACCTGTAACATGGACACAGTTAGCACATCAATACAGAGAAAATAAAAACCTTTCATTATGTTACTAAATCTGGCCAACACGTTTTTTCGTGAATAATGTTCAACAAAAAACTGATCATAATTTCTCTAAAATTCCCAGTTTCCGACTACACGACTACACGCCAAATTAATAAGTGCTCAGTCTTACCCCTGGACCGCGGCGGATGCAGGACTTTGGTTTGGGAGGGGGGGGGGGAGGGCTTGACTTGAGCGAGGGTTGGCTATGTAGTCTGCTCGGATAATGTGAGCTGAAATAGGAGGTCGACGATAGATCTCAAGTCAACATTTTATTACGGCTTGCCCTCCTTAAAAGAACAGTAGCACTATTAGTCTTGAGTTCCAATGTAGGAGTGGACCTAGACGCTTATGGGGGGGGAGGGGACCTTGAGACCTAAACCCCCCCCCCTCCTCTACCTGGGCCCGACAATGACCTGGACCATGGTCTGTACACGTCGTATCTGTGAACCCTGACAGACGCAGAATGGCGGTCAGTGAGAGAGGGCTTCTGGCAACCAAAGTGATTAAGGCCAGCGATATAAAGAACACCAAGGGGCTCATGGTTACAAGTTATAAAATGAAAGTAGTGTCTGCTTTTAAGGAAAGTAAATTCTCGATCATACTGTCCTAACAATAAAAAAATTATGAAGTTTGAATATTATTAATGAATTAATGATTATCAATCTTAAGCCAATCAATGACATATTACTGAACTTAATGAAAAGTGGATGTACAATTTATTAAAACTTGGGCATGGTGAAATTTACGCAAATATGAAGTTTATTTTTTTTTTTTAATCTATGAACAATTACACTTCGTCGAATGTTCTTGATTTATGAACAGTTAGAGCAATTGGAGATTTCTCAGGGTCGTTTACAGGGTAGAACTGATTGCTTGAGCTTCTGTCGGGAACGAAGATTCACAGTTTCGGCGCTAGTGAGGTCAGGACCTACTCAAACCAGAACAACGCCACAGGGGGCTCTGCTCTCCACAGCCGGCAGCTTGTCACCTCGCGCCGTACAGACAGTGCTGAGGCGGCGGTGAAGAAGATTACTGGCTGCTGTATCAGATGAGAATCAGAATGTCCCTCCATTGGTTCCTCTGCTACCAGGAAAACTCGGTACCATTCGCACTGTGATGTGGCGTAAGACACTCGGCGAATCAGAGCGCTGCCTGCGAAGATGACTGCTCCTGGTTGGCTCAACAGATAAACAACACGAGAACGTTAATAATATAGCTTCAATAGTGGCTGGATCGTCCCCCGACCACTTTTCGAGCGCGCCTCTTTACTGAGAAACATCACTAAGGACTTTTTCGGTCGCCGGAGCTAGCTAACTGCATTTGGCGGGTCGTTTTCGAAGCGAACCCAAATGGAAAGCGAACCTTAGCTATTTACTATGGGCAATAAATCCGCTGAATGTCAAAGCCAGGTAGAATGTTTATACTATGTTCAGACAAGCAAGGCGGGCCAAGGTCACTCTGCTCTATCCCCACTCCGCTGCCCCAGTCCCTACAGGCGAAGGGAAAACAGCTGCCGCGCATGCGCAAACATCCTCACAACGTATGTGGTACAATATATTGCATCTATGTAAAGATTTCTTCAGACAAATCGAGTATTTTAATCACGTGTCGTGACACTGAGTGATTCGTGTGTCGTAGAAATTGCGTGTTTACCAACTACAATTTCATATGTTAATAAAGATGAAAATTATTCACATATCAATGGTTAAATTTGCTGCTTCCAGTCATTATTTTAAGTTTTAATAGTTGCGCAAGACATTTTGAGGATTAAATCCGATTTTTAGGTGTTTCCCAGTGGAAGTTAATTCTCGACACACGTCGCTGCACTGAACGATACACCACACGCCACTGCGGTCATTTTTTTGTGGTTCCCTAAAAAAAAAAAAAAAAAAAAAAGTATATTAACTTCCTGTTCAGGCTTTTCTAGGGTCTTAAAACAATCATACACTTGAAAAATAATTGTTTTTGATTTTCGCCTAATATAATAACTATGACGCCATTTCACTAACAGCTTTTATAACGGTGTATCGGGAAAACACGACAATGCCTCTTGCCCGTCTGTAGGCAGCGGTCTGCTCGGAGGGGAAGGCATCAGGAGGGGGGAGAGGGGACATGGCCTTGACACGCCAGTTGAGAGTGAACAAGGTATAGTCACTCACCTACCGCAGGTGTAAATCCGGGCGCTTTGTTGCGTGATGTAGCACTGTCTGAGCCATACCGCACCGCCAACATGTCGCAGATACTACAGAGCGTTCGCCGGGAAACGCAACCCACTGTTAGCGCTACAAGGAAGAAACTGCTCCCGGCGAGCGAGCAGTCAGCTTCCGGCATTGTTCGACCGTCGACCGCGGACTATTTCATAATAATTACTGTACGCTTCATAAACTTCATAAACTTGTATGTGCTAAGCATTTAAATGTGACGTAATTCATTAGCTTACCTTATAAAAGATGCTGGAAGTGTTGACCCTCTTGTGTAATGCACATTTCACATCTTCTGAACATATTTCGAGACACACGCTGCCTTAACTGACTTAATGATTTTTTAGGTGACTGTTCTAGTCGAAAAGCGATATCGTCAATTTTCTCCTCTGTGAGAATACGGTTGACCGACAGTCTCTTTTTGTTAAAAAATGAACCCGTTTCTCTTACTTTTTTTAACCAGACGCAGAATTGTTGATTTAGCTGGCATTAAAGCGCCAGGAAATTCGCGACGAAATTTACTGCGACACTTTTTAAACGACTTCTTCTTCACATATGTGTCATAGAGAAATATTCTTTGTTGCAAACTGTAACGTACCATAATTTTACTCACACTCAAACACGGTACAGATTAATAAGAGTATGAAGCCCCAAACCAGCCAAACCGCAAAGAAACGTTTATTCACAACACTGATTAATAAGAGACTGAAGTCACAAACTATCTACAATGCAAAGAAACCGTTCTTAATAATGTAAGGGTCACTGCACTGCACTGTTGGGGCAGCGGAGGTGTTAAACAGTGCGGTGATTCACGGTGCCCTGTGGCGGGAGTTGCTGGCTCCACTGACCGAGCAAGTTGCCGACGGCAACAGACTGGGAGGGTAGCGTTTTCCGGCGAACGCCCTGTATAAGAGCACTCGGTGCCTTTAGTAACACTCACACTTTATTCTTATTTCAATACTTTAACTGGAGGGAGGGATGACGTTAATCAGTCCTCCCGGCTTGTCGCTCTAACTCGGCTGAATGCTGTCTGTTCGCAGCTGGCGCGATGGCCGACATGGTGGTGGACTACATCGTGTTCGCGGTGTTCATCGTGATCTCTGTGTCGGTGCCGCTGTACTCCAACATGGCGGGCGGCAAGGAGCGCACCAAGGCGGCGTACGTGTTCGCGGCGGGGTCCAGCGCTCCATGTTCGCCATGATGCTCTCCATCGCGAGGGGCATGCTGGGAGTCAAGTCCTTCCTCGGTCAGTATCGCCACCATATACACCACACATTCTTACCCTCTCCTACTCTTTCCACAATAATTTCAACTTTAAATTGTTTTAGCTTTTTCTTGTAAAGTATTTGTGATTTCTCTTTGTAATTTATTTCAACCCGTGACCCCCTTACATACGAAACGAAATCTTCCCCCACCCTTATGGCTGAAATAGTGCCAATTTGTGTCGTGGTCGTCTTTTCCCCTCCACGCACGTCTCCTAATTCTTCCAACAATATCTTTCCACACTTCATCACCAATAAAAATCTTGTACACTCCAATGATTCTCTTCACCCTTCTCCTGTCTTGAAATGAATCTCATTCCAGCTTCTTTATCATATCTACTGATTGTGTTCTGTAGTAATTTCCACAGACGAATCTAGCAGCCCTTTTTTGCACCCTCTACAACTCCTGTATTTGATACTAATAATGTGGGTCCCATATTACACCACCATATTCAAGCAATGGTCTGACCGTTTTGTTAACCAATTCACTCATCACTCTCTCAAAGTGCAGGATTTTGAAACCTTTTCCTACTACCTGTCCAATGTGTTATTAAATGTAATGCCAAAATATTTACATTTATTGTCATTAAAAAGTAATTCTTTCTTCACCTTATAACTATAATCGATCTTGATTTTTTTTTATCTGTGTATATTATAAGCTGATTCTTGGCTTTTATCTTCATCTCATGGTGACCAACCCAACTAGGTATCGTGTCCAGACCAACATGCATTTGCTGATAGTTCTTGGTTTTGATCCTATCATATACCATGCCATCTGAAAACGACCTAATTTCTGATAGCAATCTACCAACACAATCATTTATTATAATAACAAATAGCAAAGGTCCCAACACACTACCCTGTGGCACTCCAATATTTACTTCCACCTCTTTTGATAATTTATTTCCTATCCCAACACTTTGCTGTCTGGCTTTTAAGAATTCCTCTACCCTACAAGTAACTTTTTCTTGCAACCCAATAGATTTAAGTTTATTTAAAACCATTTTATGGCTCACTCTGTCAAATTCCTTGGAAAGATCTAGAGCCATACACTATGAATTTGGCCTCCCTTAACCAATTTATCTGAAATGTCTTGCATATAGCCCATCAACTCAGATTCACATGAATATCCTTGCCTAAGGCCATGTTGTTGATCTCGACGATATCAGCTGTTATTTTCCCACAATAAGGGGGAAAACAATGAATAATGTACCTAATGAGTTTGCAACAATGATTTGTTTCTTACAGTAAAAACATAGCATTAAGGGAAATTTAAGCACTAAAAAAAACCTTCTGATTTATTACGGGGATGGTATTAAAAATGCAACAGTTCAGCGACATGGTCTGTGGAGTGTGTAGCACTGTGGGAGCCGTTGCGTTGTCTGCAGGTTACCCGTCTGAGCTGTACTACCGAGGCAGTGCGATGTGGGAGACGCTGTACGGCATCATCGCCGCGTACCCCATCGTCTGCTTCGTCTTTGTTCCCGTGTACTTCAACCTGGGGATAACGTCGGTCTATCAGGTACTGCTGGCCGCAAGTCGTACGTCTCTTGTTGCTTGTGTGTAATTTCTGCTCCGGTTCCATTGCTGTTTTAGAAAAATGTGAACAAAGTGCACAGCATGCCAAATGTGAAAACAATTATACGTTACAAAGACAAATTAGAGAATAAAAACAAGCATTAATTTTACAACTGAGTTTTGCAAAAGATCATAGTGAATACAATTATTTTGTTCATATTCTTGAATGGAGTAGGAGTTGCCAAAAAGATAATCTGTTTTTCTTTAAATACATCTTTATTATCTGCAAACTGTTTTATACTCTTGGGAAGTTTATTAAATAGATGTATCACAGAATAATTAACTCCTCTTTGTTCTAATGACAGAAATGTTTGTGTTTTGTGCAAATTATTTCCGTTTCTTGCCTTGAAACTGTACGGGGCCCCTCCTATCGCGTGTTGAAGGATCCCAGAGTTCTTAGCGAATTGAAGACGGCCATGCTAGTGGCGAGTGATCGCGGGAACTTCGAAACCCTCGTACAGTCATATAACAAATCGCTGCAAAATTTGAAACTTTTATGCAGTTAAGGGTCTTTACTTGCTCAACGAAGATAAAATGGCAAATCACAGGCTAATTACTGAAATTCAACTGACTATATTACCTTTTTGGACTTGTTTTCTTCAGTCCCAGCAGTGGCAAGATTTTTGTCCTTCTTCAAGTGTATTAGTTCTATATATTACGCAACTAAAAAATAAAGTTTCGACCCTAAAATATTATAGCATTTTGCATATACATTATTGCAAAGCTTATAATCCTTACCTTCGATTTATTGTCTGGAAAGGAGAAAATGGTTGGAACTGCAGAAGGTTTCAGAATCTTTATATTCCCATTTTTCCAGAAACATTCCTTCTCGAAATGTTGAGAACATATAAAACTATGTTCCGTGGGAGTAAAACTGTCCCGGCGTATTTTAGCTAACCACTCACTCAATTTATTCTTATCTCGGAGCGGAAACCTGTATCGAACGAAAATATTAAACCTGTGACCAACACGTCGGAACATAACATCCACCTGTTATGATAGACGATTCGGAACTTATTTAAATGCATACTTACTTGTGAAACGATAAATTTGTGCCTTTTGTAGCACGGTTGGTGCACTTATATGCAGCGCAAGACTTAACCATGGTAGCAAACACTTCTAATAAAAAAAATACGAGCACTCGATCACTTCGGCAGGTCTCAACTGTACAGAACCACACTCTCAAACCAACAGTTTGCCATCAGTATGGCGGCGCGCGCATCGTTCAATTTGCGAAGGAACACTAGCGCTGTTGCTCCTTCTAGTGTATAATATTCAAACTTCTTTGCTGTGTACCTGTGAATTTGATGTAAACAGGTTAAAATGTTCTATGACAAAGCACCTGAGAGAATATATATACTGAGAAGTCATTCTAAGAATATTGAGTTTTTTTAGAGTTGTCTGCAAGAAGTTCTTGATTTACCCTACAGATCATCCGAATAGCTCTTTTCTGTGCTATTAAAACTTTTTTACTTTGTGAAGAGTTTCCCAAATTGACAGTATGGCAACATTTCTTTATAGTACGCACTTTCGTTTTAGCAGCAGATTAAAAAAAAAATTTTAAAAAAATTAAATGGTTAAAAAATTGAAATGGTTAATAAATTAAATTTGGGATTATTTGCTTTCACTATTTTTTTTGCTTGTTTGGTAATATACTGCACTCTTGGAAACTGTATACAGAACACGTGCACAACTGAAGTGTGCGATATTTGTCCTATAGCACAATTCCAATGAGTTATGCCCTGGTATTAGATTATGTTCTTGTAGACAGTTTAAGATGATTTTTGTTCCATTTTATTAGTTAATTGGAAATTTTTTTACGAACTGGCACATTATTAATATTTAATATAACTTTTTTGCCTACTTGTAAATCTTGTTTACATATGTAACGAATATGAATATGAAGAACTTGGGTTCGAGCGCAACGTCAGGGTCCCAAGAAGTAAATGTGCTATCGGTCTGAAATTTACTACACACGTTCCTAAATGCATATTATTTCATAAAACGGTGCATATGAAGCCGTCAAGCGTATGAAAAATGTATAAAGTTGTTTGAAATATGGGTAGCTCGTTAGAAGTAATCACACAATAAATGTTATTACCGCCCACGTTATTGCATGTTGATATTTTTCTGCGTGTTTCTTACTTTTAACTATTGGTCCAGGCTGCATTTCAACCTAACCACAACTGCTATTAACAAAAATTTAAACTAACTTAAATTCTCTGTATCCAACATCCGTTACGGTAGCGCCATGTTTTACCCTGGAAGGTAGGCTGCCATGCAATATATCTTAGCACTGAAATCCAAAATGTCGCCACGCACATATGAATTGTAAATGTTAATGATTTTCTTCTTATCAAGTGTCGGTAATTTGCAGGTGGAAAGCAGTTTTTATCCAATAATGAAGACTTAAGAACACGTGGAATAAATATTAACAGCTAATAACGTGCATTTATTGCGTGATTACTTCTAACGAGCTACCCATATTTCAAACAACTTTATACATTTTTCGTACGCTTGACAGCTTTACATGCACCGTTTTATGAAATAATATGCATTTAGGAACGTGTGTAGTAAATTTCAGACCGATAGCACATTTCCTTCTTGGGACCCTGACGTTGCGCTCGAGCCAGAACTTGCATGATGGCAAAGAAAAGTGTATTGATGAACATCACTACAATAACAGTAATGACTTCTAAACATATTCAGTGTTTGCCTGTCTGCGACTAACTCGGAAATTTATTAATAATTGCATGTTGCCCACAGTGTATGAACTGTGTTCATCCGAGTGCCATTCTCCTATCAATTGTTATGTGATGCTTTGTTCATCTCTTTATTTTCTGTTACCTCTTCACTTATGTTCTGGACTGATTTTCAGTACCTGGACCTCCGCTTCAAGTCGAAACTAGTGCGCTGCCTGGCGAGCATGACGTACCTGGTGCGAGGCCTGCTCAACATGGGCGTCACCGTCTTCACGCCCTGCGTCGCGCTCAAGACGGTCGTCGGGTTGCCTTACTGGGCCTCTATTTTTTCCATAACTGGCCTCAGCGTTATATTTACATTAATGGTAAGTTGTGCTCAGTCTTCATAGTTAAAATCTTCGCCGAAATTAAACTATCTCCTCAGTGTTTGCCAGAACTCTCGTTTCCATATGTGATTTTTTTATTTTATCATTCAAGAATCACTAAGTTCTTACAGTCTCAGATTTTTAGTCATGTTAAAATCTTCAAATTGGTAAGAGAACGTATTTTTTCTTTCTGTGTTATATTTGCATGCTGTGCAATTTTAAGTTATGTTTTCCACATACGAGGGAGTACTCAAAAAAAAAAAATATTTTTTAAAAGCAATATATTTTCAATTTTTTCGTAATACAACCTTATCCCCTTCAAAATACTCTCCATTGCAATTAACACATTCTTCTCACCCGTGCTTTCATTATTCAAAAAATTTTCTGTAGTCATCTTTAGAATAAGTAATGAAGTGATTAGACACCCCATAAAAGAGGAACCCCTACAGGTAAGGGTAGAGAGGACCAGACTGAGATGGTATGGACATGTCAAGAGAATGGAGGCTCAGAGAATCTCGAGAAAAATCCACGAAATTAAGATGCATGGTAAACGACCCAGAGGAAGACCAAGAGATGGATGGCTGAAAGGAGTGGAGGAGGGTGTACGGAAGAGAGGAGAGGACTGGAACAAAGTGGTGACAGGTGGTGGGAAGAAAGAAGGAAATGGAGAGGCTTGTGCATAAAGCAGACCCGGCCAGAGGCTGGAAACTGTTGATGATCTTTAGAAATGGCTGACGGCTCCTACCTCGTTTTTTTTCCTGAGCTCTTCAAGGTTGCCAAATTGGTGTCCTTTCATGCTCCTTTTCATGCATCAAAATATGAAAAATTCCCGCAGAGCCAGGTCAAGTGATTAATGTGCGTGGGGCAGCAGAACCATGCCATTTTTAGCCAAAAACTGCCTAACAGACAGCTGTGTGTGCAGGTGCATTGTTGTGGTGGAAGAACCAGTCTTCTGTCTGCCACAAATCGGGTCTCTTTTGACTAACACTGTTGTGTACTCTCATTAAAACTTCCAAATAAAAGATGTGATTGACGGTCTGATGTGGGGGAACAAACTCTGAATGAACTACGCCCTTGGCATCAATAAAGCAAATGAGCATTGTTTTGATGTTTGATTTGACTTGACATTTTTTTTGGACAGGATGGCAATGACATCTTCCATTGGCTTGACCGTTGCTTTGTTCTGGGTTGTAATGACATCACCATGACTTCAACAGTAATGACCTTTGACAGAAAATCTGGATCAATTTCAAGCTGCTGTTTCAAAGCCTGACATGTTTCAACTGGACTTTCTTTTTGATTGTCAGTCAGAGCCCGAGGAAAAAAACTTGGCAGCAACTCTTTTCATTCCCAAACCTTGGGTTAAAATTCACTGAACCAAGCTCCAAGATAATCCACTAATCTCTGAGAGTTGAGCAATTGTCTGCCGACAGTCTGAGAGCACAAGCTCCCAATTTTTTTTATCATTTTCTTCGATTCCATCATTTGGATGTCCAGAAAGAGGTTTGTCATCAGTCAACATGTCACCATTTTTAAACTAAGCGAACCACTCATACACTAGTTTTTTCTATAGTGTCATCTTTGTAAGCGGTTTTCAACATTAAAATGGTTTCAGCAGCATTTTTACTGAGTAGAAAACAAAATTTCGCAGCAGCACATTGTTCACTTAAACTTACTGGTCATCAAAAACGAAACAATAACAAAATAGCGCTATAAAAAACACTGCAGTTTAACAAAACAAACCATGTTAACAGCACAGGTGGTACTGAACTGACAGAGCTTCACTATAAACGCCTAGTGGCAGAAACACACACTACACAAACTCCGCCCGTGGCAATGCTATTCTGGTTATTTTTGGGTACTCCGTTGTATGCTCGTCTACCGTGTTTTAATAAGTTGTATTTTCAGGGAGGTTTGAAGTCTGCCATACATGTGGACATGATACAAGGCTTGGTAACGATTGCATGCAGTGTTGTTATAATAATAAAAGGGACAATGGACGTTCCGGGAGGCATCGAGGATGTCTATGAAGTTCCTCATGAGCAAGGCAGACTTCAGTTCTTAGAGTAAGTGGTTAGAAATCGAGCAAGTGCAGTTCACATATTTCAACCAGTAACTGTGTGAAGGCTAATGTCTTGGATTTCTATTTGCAGTTTCGAGTTGGATCCCACCATACGTGTCGCTACATTGTCGGCCACATTTGGCCAGCTCTTCATGTCTCTGTCAATATTTGGTTGTCAACAGAATTTTGTGCAGCGCTACATGAGCATGGGCTCTGTACGTGAAGTAACAAAGTGAGTGTTGACAAACTATCTTGCATGTTATTTAAACATTCTAATTGACAATAGTTGTTCATAACTAGTTTAAAATGACTATTCCATGTAACTTCATTCAGTGAAGTAAAGGTATGGTATGAGTATAAAATGGTTTGATTATTAATATGTTTGAATGTGTAGGCTGTTCTGAGTATGTTTAGTAAATGCAACTTTTCTTTTTTTGTCTTCCTCCAGAACCATGATGACAAACATCCCAGTGATTACAGTGCTGTTCAGTTTATCGTGGATTGTTGGAATGGTTATATTTGCCAACTACGTTGACTGTGATCCTCTCTCGTTGGGATACATCAGCAAAATAGATGAAATAGTGCCTTTCTTTGTGGAGGATAAGTTTGCCTTTTTGCCTGGATTCCTAGGACTTATTATGGGATCACTTTTCAATGGTGCACTTAGGTAACAAAATCTAATTTTATAATAAAGCTGTTATTCTGTATTAAAACATGTTTGAATGTATCCTTTTCAGACACAATTAAATGAATGTTTCTTTTTTTGTTGCAGTATTGCTGTTTCCAATATAAACTCCATGTCTACAGTAATGTTTGAGGACTTCTTGTGCCAAATTCCAAGTATTAAAACTTTAAAAGACTACAAGCAACTCTACATTATCAAAGCAACTGGTAAGGTTTTTTAAATTTATTTGGGATTTATGCTTGCACCGATAAAGCCATTTTCATTTATCAGAATAACATTAAGATACAGTTAAGTGCATATCCTGTACAGAAGTTATTTACAGTTAGTTTAAATGTTTATTCCAATATTTCTCATGTCCTGGCACAATTCTTGTAAATGGAAGTCATTTTATGCAAGGAGTGAGGCAGGTGCATTGTCATAAAATTTGTTAAGTTGTACAAAGTTTAAAAAAAAAAAAAATGGCTAAAATTGAATAGTGAAACTGATTTTCTACTTCCCAGGTTGGTTGAGATATACTTCAGTTTCTGGAGAGTCTGTTAGTCATTGCATTGAATATCTCCCATGCAATTTTTGTCCTTTTTCCTCACTGATAATTTTAAACTTCAGTCAGACCATTGCTTGAATATGGTTGTGTAGTATGGAACCCACATTTTTGGTAGTAACTACAGAAGTTAGAGGGCGTGCAAAGAAGGGCTGCTGGATTTGTCTCTGGAAATTACCGTAGACTACAATCAGTAACTGATACGATTCATTGGAAGACACGAGGAAGGTGAAGAGAATCGTGAGAGTATACAAAGCTTATATTGATGAGGTGGTGTGGAAAGATATTTGTGTAAGAATTAAAAGTAATGCTTGGAAGGGAAGAAGTGACCATGAACACAAGCTAGCACTCCATTTCTGGCACAAGGGTGTAGGAAGATTTTCTTTCACAGGTAAGGTCAGGAGGTCAGGGATTGGAGTAAGTTAGCAAGAGAATTGATTAATAATTTACCAAAATGATGAAACAATTTAAAGTTGAAATTTGTGGAGACAAAAGTAGGTGGGTACGGGAAAGGGGGGGGGGAATGGACATGTAAGGAAGTTGCCACTGGAGCACTGTAACTGCTTCATTACAATTAAATTTAAAATAATTAATTTTTTATTCTGGATTATGTCCCTGTTTTACTTGTAGCAGCTTGTTTATATTCCAGACTGGAGATCTGACAGTTTCCAGCCTCTCACGAGATATCCTTGGAACACAGTCCACTCCTGTCTTCACTATTCCTGCTCTTCCATTGCTGGATATCTCGCACCTCTCCACACTTTCCCATTCACATAATCCATTTATGCCATGATTAAGGCCTCTTCCCTTCCAAAATTGGAGATGTTTCACTTTTCAAACATAATTTCTATTATCCTGATATATGTCCACATCTTAAAAGTATGGGAAGGGGAAAGGTGACAGTGACCACAAGCTTGCGCTCGATTTCATGCGTAAGGGAGTAGGAAAATTTTCATTTGTTGGCAAGGGTGTCAGGGATTGGAACAAATTGCCAAGTGTACTGATCAATAATTTTCCAAAAACGCTTAAGGAATTTAGAATTAAAATTTGCAAATCATAGTAGTAAATGGGGGAGAAATTTAACATTCCAGTTATAAAAGCAATTTCTAAAATATATATATATACGAATCAAATTAGGATAGGGAAATGAGCCACCACTTACCTTTAGATGGTGGATGTGGGGCGTGAACACAGAGAAAAGACAGAAACACAAATAATAAAGAAATTTTCGGGGAAAAAAACCTTCAACAAGAGAACATTATGAGAGGTGGGTGCATACGGAGACTGCCTCACTGAAAAATAATATATATATATATATATATTAAATAGGGGTTAAATGGATGACTGGGGGAATTGCCACCAGAGTGTTAGCTCCATCACAATTAAAATTAATAATAAAATTATTTATTCTTTCACATTCCTCAGCCTTGATATAGTAACACTAGGACCAATAAGTTTTCTACCATCTGTACAGAGGCATAAACATTATAGCTCATTATAAATATATTAGAGTTAGTGACTAAAGCTATTTTTACTAGCTTGTTCTAAGCTCTTAAAAATATTAAAATATTTTCTTCATATGTTTTGTGGTAAGTAATTATAATGATCACCAAATCAGTTTTTGATAATTATGCATCTGTGTGAATTCAATTTAAACACCCAACTCACACTTAACCATCCACTTAATCTGTTCCAAGAGTTCCTCCCCTCCACTCTGTCTTCAGGCTCTTTCCTAAAGTCCATTCCACACTTCAAAAATCTCAACAACATGGAAACTCGAGCCATGAGGGAACTTTCCAGAAACTGTAACGTTATCCTCCCTGCTGAGAAGGGCTCAACCACAGTAGTGATGGACCGCAATCACTACGAAGCTGAGGCTCTGAGGCAACTGTCTGACACAAACGCCAACCTACCACACCCTACAGATCCCACCACCTCCATCTGCCAGGAAATAAAAACATTCCTGGACTTGCAGGGTACCTTAAAAGGTCTCTCTCCCCAGTACATCTCACTCCTAACTCCCCAAAATCCCATAGTGTAGCGGTGTAACGGTTAGCGTTCTCGCCTCGCATTCGGGAGGACAGCGGTTCGAATCCCTTCCGGGCATCCAGATTTGGGTTTTCCATGGTTTCTCAAATCACTCCAGGCAAATGCCAGGATGCTTCCTTCAAAAAGGCCATGGCCAAATTCCTTCCAATTCCTTGCCCCCCATCCTTTCCTGTCTCTAAAGACCTCGCTGTTGAGAGACGTAAAGCAGTTAAAAAAAAAAAAAAAAAAAAAAAAAAAACCCAAAATCCCCGAACACCCACCCTGTACCTCCTACCCAAGATCCACTTGGTAATCTGGGGCGGCCTATGGGTCACCCACTGCACGGATTTCAGCCTTGGTGGACCAGCATCTCCAACCCTTTGTACAGTCTCTTCCCTCCTATGTCAAAGATGCCCCACACTTCCTTGAACGTCTAGCCACAATTCAGACACCTCTACCTCTAGACTCCTTCCTAGTCTCCATTGATGTAACCTCCCTCTACACCAATATCCCACACTGTCAGGGCCTCAGTGCCCTGGAACACTTCCTAGATCTGCGACCCCCACACAGCCGTCCCAGTACATATTTCCTTTCATCCTTGGCCCACATGATCCTGTCCAAAAACTTCACCTTTAATTCCACCGTATACCACCAGAAACGTGGCACTGCCATGGGCACCCACATGGCCCCTTCCTATGCCAACTTGTTCCTTGGTAGTCTGGAGGAACGTTTCCTGAACCACATCCCCTTTAACCCCACTGGGTGGTTCAGATACATAGATGATATATTTATGATGTGGATCCTTCAATGAAAATCAACTCCTAAAATTCCTCCATTCCCCTAACAATAGCCATTCCATTAATTTCACCGGGACCTACTCCCACACATACATCACATTCCTCAATGTGGACATCACACTCAGGCAGGATGCTCTTCACACCTCTGTCCACACCGAACCAACTAATCTACAGCAATATCTACATGTTGACAGTTGCCACCAATTCCCTCCCCTACAGCGTTGCTATCGATGGAAAAAACACCATATGGATCTTTTCCTTGTAATACACCTCACTGCAAAACCTGCAACATGTATCCTCCCACTACTACATACTGCAACCCTGTCACAGGACAAACCTTTCCCATCACTGGACATGCCACATGCTCCACAACACATCATATACCAGGTAGTGTGCCACCATTACAAGAGTTCCTATATAGGCCTGACTACACAACTACTCCTGACCAGAATGAATGGTCACAAACAGTCCACACCCACACAATTTATATCTTCCAATACCAGAACATGCTAACTACCACGATTCCAACAACCTCAATGACTGCTTCACTGTGAGAGCAATTCGAGTTTTCCCCGAAACCACTGCTGCTTGCATACCAAGATATCTTGGATACCAGACACCTACCCAGCCTCAATCACCAATAAAATTCCTCTTTGATGCATCACTCATTATTATTAGTCTTAGCATTATTGTCATTCAACTAGTTAAATTTTTTAAAAAATGTATCTGTCAATATTTATTTTCCTACTTGCTTTCAGAAGAAGTTTTCACTCTTCATGTTTCATTTTCTACACTGTTTACAGATTTTAAATCAATGTTAACACTGTCAAATTCTTTTTCCAACAGGAATTTTTCTTGGAGCAATAATTGCGGGCATTGCATTCCTTGTTGCGTTGTCATCTGGTGTCATTGAATCATCAATGTTGATGACGTCGGCCACCAGTGGGCCCCTGCTCGGTGTGTTCCTACTCGCTATGCTGTTCCCCTGTTGCAACTGGAAGGTAATTTGATAAAACTCGAAATAATGAAGGCTAGGACAAATCATAGCACACCACAGGTGATGGAATGGCAGAACAGTGTGAAACTGGGGAAAACACAAACTTCAAACTTCTATACATTTGTATATGTTTGATGATATTTTTGTTTCCACACCAACCTGCCCTCTAGTGGTAAACAATGTTTTCTCTTTATTTTCTAATTGGATCCTTTTGGTGCCTATGACATGCATAATAAGAATAATAATCATAATAATAATTTAGTAATAAGTGTTAATATTCAGTGTAATTAACGTTTTCAAAACTTGACATGAATAGTATAGTTAATGATAATATAATGTCACTTTGTATATTGAATCAGCAATTCCCTGTCCTTACAACCAAACTAGACCTCAATTTTCTGTCTGTGTGTGGTACCAGTTTTCCATTATGTCTGTAGTTTTAAATTTTCTTGCACTACCATAGTTTAATAGTAAGAATCTTTACCCATCATTTGTTCTCAAAAGGAAAAAAAGTTATTACGTTACTAACCCTCGATTGGAGAGGCTGGCTTCCAGCACAGTTTTGTAGGGGCAGCATATCGAGTACACTAGATCGTTTTTACATCCTCTGGTTCAATGTTCATATTTTTTCGTACTTTATTAATTTTTCTGTTCAGGAACCATATTATTAGAAAAGGAATTTAAGAAAAAAGGAAGAGAATTAATCTATAAATAGATTTTTTTTTTTGTAAATGTTGAATAAACTAGCACCTCACACGAAAGGGCTCAATTTTTCATCAATCATGAGTTGTTCACCGCGTGAATAAACTTTTTGGCAGTTTCTATTGACAGTTCTCACTACACACAATGAATGTTTTCCCGCATGTGTCCCTAGAGTCCTTATGAAATCTGATTGCAACTCATATGCTTATGAATCGTTGGAGAGCTATGACCACCTGCAAAATTTCATTTCCAATGCAGTTATTCATCCATGCTTCATCAAGATTGATTTTCAACATTTTTTTACGTCCAATAAGTATAGAATACCTAACACCAATACTTCTGCTATATTGGTGTCACAAATGATTCTATTTTGTTTTTGTTTTGGAATCCTGTTACATTGAGGGTATGTTTGTGTATTCTATGAGAGCATTGATCATATTGCTGTTTATAATCTACTGGAAAGCAGGAAAGTTTGTCAGTTACATCATTGCAGTTTTTGCAAAATGGAAGAATGATTTTCAATAAATTTTTGAGGCATGCTTGGGGATTTGCTCATGACAGAGCTTTTCTTCCACATATAAATTTCACTTCTTTTAAAAGCTTCCCTCTTACTACCTATAAATTAGTTTTACAAAACATCATAATAACCTGAGTCACTAACATCTGCAACATGGTAGAATTGTCGTACGTCAGAGAAACATATGACGGTGTCAATTTGATATGAGATACACTATCAACAGCTCTGGGTGCCTCTTCATCCAAAAGTTCTTGGAAACCCTGTTCAGTTTTCAAGTCTTCAGGAGACATATAATCTTTGACATACATCGAGGGACAGTGTACTGGGTTCATTAATGTACTAAGTTGAAGAGGAAATGAATGGCTAATGAGGGAAGTTATAAACTAGACTGAATGCATCGACTAAGAGCATTGTCGCCAGGGATTGTTAATGGGCAGTTGGATGGGGGGGTGAGGGCTTAGGAAGGGGTAGTCTTTTATTCACAGGAAGAAATAACTCACTGGCATACTCTGTGCACCAGCCCCTAATGAAACAGACCTATATTTTTCATAGAATTGAATGTTTAGTTGCTACATGTGTAGGCAGAGACAGTATTGCGTTTACTAGATGCCTTTTTGCAGGGTGCTGCTGCTGGGATGATTCTCAGCCACGTGTTGACGCTGTGGATTACTTTTGGAAGTATGACTGTCGACCAGGGACCGATTGCTCTGCTGCCTTTATCGACAGAAGGCTGCACGAACGCATCGTACGCCGAGCTCGCACCCGCTAATCCGATAATTTTGTATGCCAAGACTCCAGAGGAGTTCCTGAGCAAGTTGAACGTGTCAGATGAACAACCACTGTACGTGTTCAACTCGACAGAGGAAGAAGTCGATGCACTTGATGGTGATGCAGAGTAAGTGGTTTTTCTGTATTTCCCTATTTATCCATTAGCATACACATAAAACATCTTTCTCTAGTTTCATAGCACTTGAGCAATACTAGAATACTTCAGTTTATCACTCTGTTATGTATTCAAATGTCAATATTTATAAATTAAAAAATATGATAAAACCTAGATTAGAGAATGCTGGCTAAACAAGTGGAACTAAAAATGGGAGTGTCACAGGATAGTGTTTTGGGGCCATTGCTAATTGTTATTCTACTTAATAATAATATGTTGATTGTTTGTAATCAGAAACTAGATTGCTTGATATGATGTAATACTATATATTAGGATCAAAAATGTAGACCAGTGGTTCCCAAATGGTGGTCCGCGGAACCCTGGGGTTCCGTGGAAGGGTCACAAGGGTTCCATGTTCTGTCTGAGAATTAAATAAAACATTCGTTGAAAAGTCCTAACTGCGCCGTGAGAAGGCTATCATGGTTCTGCTTCCATTTGTGACGCCTTACTGATGCAAGACTGGATTTTCAGCTTATGCTTATAAAAATGGGGATCTGCCAAAAAAATGTATGATTAATTAGGGTTCCCTGGCTCAAAAAACATTTGAGCACTGCCTCTGTAGATGACTGTAAACAGCTGCAATGATCTGGGCAAGGTAACTAGGCAGATCAACATTGAGTGAAAATAAATGCCGAGTCGGCTTATTAGGTACACAAGATGAAAAGTTAGATTGATTTTGATTGTAGGGTGGAGAATGAATTGCTTGTTGAAGACTCTAAATATAAATAAATACTTTGGCATAACACTAGATAATGTACTCAACTGAGCAGAGCACGTTGGAAAATGCTTGAAAATCCTTCACTTGTTGGAGAGTGTGTTGAGAGGCTGTACCATAAAAGTAAAGGAATTGATTGGGTAACAAAACTTTGGCCAGGCTTGAATATGGTGGTGCCGTATGGGACCCACATTTTGGGTATGAAATACAGGGGTTGGAGGGGGCACGAAGAAGTGATGCTAGATATTTCTCTATAAATTACCACAGAACACAATTTAAGTGATCGGATGGATCTGGAATGGGACTCATTAAAAGACAGGAGGGTGAATACGGTCATGGGAGTGTACAAGGCGTATATTACTGATGAAGTATGGAAAGATATTGGTGTAAGAACTATGAGTGCGTGGAAAGCAAAATAAATTGCTGGTGGAATTGGGAGTAGTGTATGGAAGAGAAAAGATGACCATAATAAGTTGTGAGGATATTTATTCTGTGGCTAGGGGGTCAGGGATTGGAATAAATTAGAGAGAGAAATGATGACTAATTTACCAAAAATGCTAATATAAGTTTGAAAATACCTATACGGCAAAATAAGCAGGTGCAGGAAAGGGAGAAATGGATGTGTTTGGAAATTGCTACTGGGGCTTGTGCTCAATCAGTTAAATTAATTTAAAAAATACTTGCATTGGTGATGTAGCTTAGATTAATACTGGGCAGAAAATTAGCTTCCAAACACAAGATAGCGTGGGGAGAGTTTATACTGATAGGTAAAAGGTTGATAGACCCCCCCTCCCCCCGCTTTGGAAAGTAATTGTAACGGAAAAGTTTGTTCGCTCGCGAATGCTTTTATAGTTATGCAGAGAGTGGAAGGAAGTTTTGAAAAAGTTTCGCCTTTTTATATTTCTAAGGGCTTAGAGGGTCTGGTAGGGACCCTGAATACCGTAAAAAAAGCTGAGGAACAGGACGCTGCTGCTGGAAACAACCTCCAGTAGGCAAGCTACCAAACTCCTTAACTGTGAAAAGCTCGGGGAGTTCGCCGTTACATGCGAACTCCACAAATCCCTGAACAGCAGCAAAGGCGTGGTCACCTGTAGGGATATTATTGACATAGCTACCGAGGAACTCGTTAAGGAGTGGGAAGATCAAAAAGTGGTCGAGGTGCGTCAGATAACACGGAGGTTAAATGGCAGTCTTGAAAAGACTGCCACCTGCGTCCTGACGTTTGACACTCCAGTACTACCAAAGAACATCAAAGCGGGGTACATTAATTTAAACGTCCGTCCGTATGTTCCGGACCTGATGCGCTGTTTCCTGTGTCAGCGGTTCGGGCATACGACGGCGTCATGTAAGGAAAACCAACCTGTGGGAATTGCGGGAAGGGCGCACATGAGCCGTGTGTTAGTTGTACACTCCCACTTGCGTCAACTGCTCCGGTTCGCACCCCGCCTGGAGCAGGGAGTGTCAAGTGTATCTTGAAGAGCGCAAGATTCAGGAACTGAAGACCAAAGAGCGGATTCCCTCTGGGGAAGCTAAAAAGAAGGCCAAGTCGCTCGCCGCTCCAATTTTTGGAACTAGTTTTTCTAAGATGGCTTCAGCTCCCGTCAGGAAGCAGAGTGTTGCTACCCAGATGTCAGTTGCAGACATGAGCACTAGCACCATGTGCTCATGTCAGTGCAAATGCGGTGCAAAATCCGCTAAGGTCGTTACATCTAAGACTGCGGACGTTCGTAGCAGCACGTCTGCAACCTCGACCACATCAGCAGCAATAGTGAAGGTTCCACCAGTATTTCCAGTTAAAGTGACTGCACCTCCAATTCCACCACGTGCAGTGAAAGGAGTAGCAAAATCTTCTGCTACTAATACTAATGAAGGTGATCAGAAGGTCCGGGGCCCGAAGTTCAGGCAGACGGACCCAACTCAGTTTGTGAAATCCCCCTCTTCGTCCCCTCCCAGGTCACCTGGTAGTAGGGAAAACAAGCGAAAGAGTGTGAGGAAAAGAAAGCCAAAGAGGTGTTTGGCAAGTTCGTTGAGTCGGATATGTCTGTCTCTTCGGAGACAGAAGAAACTGAAATGCTGGTGGACGAGCCCGGTCCCGTTCCTCAGCAGACAGCGACCGAAGACCCACCCGGACGTGGGCGGGTGAAACTAAACTGGTAGGATGATAGATGGGTGGCCTCTTTACAGCCACCCATACACATGCATTGTTTTTAATTTTTTGTTTACTGTAATAATTCATGTCTTGCTGGCCACTATACAGCCAGGGATACATGCAGTGTTTTTAATCCTCTTGTGAACCTGTCTGGCCCCTTTGGAGCCATCCAGGTGTTGTACTGTCAAATCGTGGTGGCCCCTATAAGCCACGTCAGATTTTATCATTTATTTTATTTGCTGTCTGTATGGCCGACCCCTTTATAGTCAACCATGCAGATGGTATTTTAGTATATTTTTTAGCCAAATTAGTAAGTGGTTATTGTTAGGGCACTAATGACTTTGCCTCCGACGTGCCCTAAAGCCGCAAAAAACAACTGCATTGATTGGGATGAGTGGCCATTTTACAGCCACTCAACCATGTACATAGTTTCTTTTATTGTTGTACTATTAGGTCTAAGCTTTTATATCTAGTTGGCCACTTTACAGCCAACCAAACATGGTTTGTGAAGTTATTATTTTTATGGCTCCTTTACAGCCAACATTTTAGTATTTTATATTTTCCATCTGTGTGGTCGACCCCCATACAGACGGTAATGCAGTAAATTTTAAGCCACATTGCTTAGACGGATATTGTTTGGGTGCTAATGACCCCGTCGTCGACGCGCCCTTAAGAACCAACAACAACATGATAGGTAAAACAGCCGTAGTATTAGGTGTCTCGTGGCTTACTATACATGAAATAATTAGTTACACACTTTCAAGTTCTAACTATTTTTTATTTCTCATAAAGCATCTGACTTCAAAGATACTGGTCACATGTAAACACAAGCTCCAGTGACTACAGACAATACTGCTTTCAAAGACTGTGCTGTTCGCTCCATACTGTTCCAACTGAGTGTGAGGACACAGTTTATGTCAGCAAGGACAGAGTATCTGCCGCTTTCTTTATATAAGTTTCATAGAGAGTTCCAAAAAATTTTAAACTGCTTCTGATCGATATTTCCGGAACCTTAACAATACTTAAACAATTAAAAACATACTTGAAATGATCAAAATCCGTACGTAATCATTTACAATCATTACGAAATGCTCGGATATGAAAATTAAAGTTATTCAAATACAAAATTGTCCACATAAATCATTTTAAACTGTAGTAAATCATCCTTTAAACATCGTAGCTCACCTTAATACTTGAAATTACAAACATTTAAGCAATTCTCTTGCATAGTTCTGTCTCTAGACGTATTTAATATTATTTTCATTAAACCAAGTCCATTTACACTGATTTTACAGTAAATTACAAGACAAACGTACAAAATCAGTCATTCAACCTCTAGCTTGCTACAAATACTTCATAAAATAAAATTCCATTTAAATTCTAGGTTTGAGGGCTGTTCCAGTAGACTACAATAGATTACTGAGGCAGATTTTGAACAATTTACTGAAACTGAAGGTTTATATAATTTGTAAATATATTTGTAGGGATATTGCAAACACAGTGTAAGCTCAATTTCCATAAATAATTATGATTTTTAACTGGAAGTTTATCTGGAGGGGGGGGGAGGGAGGAAACTCTTAATTTTAATTCCATGAGCAGTGTGTTCTTTCAGCTGATGATCACTTTTGCCACAAGCTTGTTGTACGTCTCGTGCATTCATAGTGTGTATGCGAGGGGTATTCTACAATCCTGACGGTAACTTTTTACTGATGTGGTAACTACAGCTGCATCTGCCATTTTTAGTCAAAAGGACAGTGATACTGTTCTGGCATCATATGGCTCCAATAAGGAAAGTTTTGGTTACCAAGAAAGTAAATGATCTCATTACATTAAATATGGAGATAAAATTATCTTTTATAATAACAGAAGATATGATTGTATGAAAACAAATAAGATGTAATGAAGATTATTCCACAGTGGAAATTTCCTTACACTCCTAATTTTGCATTATAAGAAATTTTATTTAATTTTTTAACTGTTTTGAGGTTAAATTTTCAGCACCTTCTTGATATTTTTTTTTTTTTTTTTTTTTTTGCCTAACAGACTAACAGTTCTTGGTTACTATTTTGCCCTTCATGTCATTTTCAAGTGTACTCTTACATTTTGCTTTTCATGAAACTTTATTTCTCTGAAATATCCTGTTATGCGGATATACAAGGCCCAAGAATCCGACCTGATACTTTTTAAAACTTTTTTTTTAGTGCTACTAAGCTTTGCAGTTGTTACTGATATATTAAAAATGTGGACAGGGCCGGCGCTAGGAATTTCGGGCCCGGGGTAAAATGGGTGACCCTTTTTTTTTAGCTCTACAAACTGGCTGGCCGACAATGGGCAGATTCTTGGCTTCATGGCCTGAGAGCCCCTACAGTCGGTGATGGGGGGGGCCCCCCCCCATCAGCTGGTGGGCCCGGGTACTTTTGACCCGCTTACCCCTCCCTAACGCCGGCCCTGAATGTGGAGCAAGAGCCACTCTTTGTAATTTTATAGATATGTAAATTTCCAAATATAAAATGATATTTTTTATATAACCTATTATTTATAAAAAAATACCTTTTTCTGTTAATTTGTTAACTAATATTCTCTTGCCCAATTTTAAATAATCCTTTCTTTTCAGAAATTTCCTGGAAGAACTTTACTCAATTACTTACATGTATTATTCTCTGATTGGTTGTGGAATCACCGTATTAGTTGGTATAATAATCAGCTATATTACAGGTAAATTATTTTTAAGAATATATTCCTTTTATTTTAAATGCTATTACTTATATAACATTAATTTAACCTTTCCCCCTCTTCCTTTAAGGCACTACTGAAGAATATATTTACGACGAGAACTTGATTCATCCATTTGCCCTCAAGATAAGCAGAATGATTCCAGGTCCAGAGCGAAAGTATTCAAAAGAAGCGGCTAGAGAAAATGAAGTGGCATGCTTGGAGAAGGATCCTTGTGAGGATGACAGAACTAGCAATAGAAAAAGTACTGTTAGTATGAAGGCAGCAATTCCTGAAGCAAGCACAAGTGGGAGTCTAGAAAAAAGTTGTAATATTAATGGAAAGTCTGCTGCCCAGGTCTGACATTTTGCAACTGGGAAGTACATTTTATTCCTAAATATCAAGGAAAACTGTACTTAGCAAGTGTTGCCAAGGCATGTTCCTACAGTTGTGAGGTTCGTTTTTATGTGCATGAACTTGAGTGTCTATATTTGCCTTTTAAAGTACAATGTGTGCTTACTTCTAATGAGACTGAATGTAAACCAACTGGTTTTTTAAAATAATTTATTTTGTATTATATTACTGTAGTTTTTTATGACCTGTTTTTCGGCTAGTACAGGTATATCATTTATTCTGCAACGGTACTGTTGCAGAAACAGTGCTTAATATAGAGCTGTGGTAACTGTAAACAGTTTTTATAGTGTTACAGTAGATTTTATTTTTATACTGTTGCAAAAACTATGAAAGTCTATTTGTGTGAAATGTATTTTTATCACTTTTTGTCCAGTTAATGTTGGTGCTAATGAAGATGTTTTAATCTTCATAGTAAAATAGTAATTATGAGCAATAAAGAGATATCAGTATTCACATTATATTTGTATTTGAAATACCTTTTTACAGTATGTTCAACAATGTCATATATGTCTATCATGTAAATATAACCTGTATACAGCTTGGCTTCATTTCCCAGTGTGTTTGTCATATATCTTGTTGGATAATGTTCTGTTCATTGTTACTGAGCGTGGTGGGCGAGTGGTTAACACTATGGCCTCGCATTCGGGAGGACATGGGTTCGAATCCCCGCCCGGGCACCCAGATTTGGGTTTTCCACGGTTTCCCAAAATTACTCCAGGCGAATGGCAGGATGCTTCCTTCAAAAAGGCCATGGCCCCCAGTCCTTTCCCTCCTCTAATTACCTCAATGTTGACAAGGTGCAAAAGGCATAAGGAAAGAAAAAAGCTGTGTTCATTGTTGTTCTCGGTTGCTGTGGGACACAAGTGTTGTTCAGTTTATTCAATCTTCTGTCCCCAAATTCAAACCTGTAAATAAGGTAAAATATTGTCTCTTTTATTATTTACCTCTGCACCAAACTACATCAGATAAGCAATCTATTGGTGTCCAAAAAAAATGCAAAGTTCTTTTGTTGCGGTGATTAAAAACAAAGTGAAACATTAATTTTGCTAAACATCCACTCTGATGGTGTGTTCATTTTAAAACTCTTAAAGGGTATTTTTTACTATAACTATCATAGGTTCTTGCATGTAACAACTTCAACTTGACTTAAAGATACACTAGCGTTATTCTGACTCTGTGCTTAACTATACCTTTCCTAAGAGTAACCGACATTTATCTGTATTTACTACTGAGATTACAAAGGACTGTTATATAGTTGAGTATGGATAATATAGGTAACAATTTGAAAGGAAAGAAATGCCGCTAGCCAATATTTACATGGAAAAGAAAGGGAAAATACACCCAACACTCACCAAAGTTGAAGGAGAGGGGGGCAGCAGCAGCAACACACACACACACACACAAAAACATTTCGACAATCATGTGAGTATGCATAATTATAGATATTACTTTGTATATTAATTTGGGAGACCATTGTGCCAAATGTTCCAATGAAAAGGTGAGAGGCTTGATACGTATCTGAGATGTTAACCTTGGGCAGTTTCTGAACTGTTACACAGTGTAGTAGCATATATTAGCTCATGGCTCAGACGAGTCGTATCATAGAATATCACAGTAAGTTTAAAAAAATTGAGCCGTAATGACAGATTTTCAACAGAAAAAGAATTCTGCATTAAAATGTTTATTATATTATACTCGTAGAGATCTTGCAATTTTATTTTTATTTCCAAAATCAAGTTTTTCTCTGAAAATATGGTGCATAAAATTCACATTGTCCGTCTAATAGATTGTGACCAGGTCATGCAGATTGCTCTTAATGATTGCTTCAGTCACTTCTATTACCATATTAATTCATAAAAGACAGATTTTAAACAACTGGTGATAAAACTAAAAATGGTATGTAATGGTCTTTTCCTGCTTTGAAGCCAAAAGTAACTATCCCTCTTATCAAGGTTAACTGCTTGCTGGGGGTTGTGCATTCAGTTTGCACTATTTATTTATTTATTTTATCAATCTTGTTCCATGGATCCTTGCTGAGGTAGGACCTCTGGGATGTGAAACATGCCATGGTTAATACACATACATACACTGAGTCATAATTATGGTGAAAACAATTTAACGTTACAAAAACAAAGAATAAAAATAAACAATTTTTTACAACTGATTTTTGCAAAAGGTCATGTTGAATACAATTATATTGTTCAAATTTTTTTATTGGAGTAGAGTTGTCAATAAAATAATCTTTCAGTTTTTCTTTAAATATATCTTCATTATCTGAAAAACTATAATCATAATGTTATGTAATGGTTCATTGTCTTCATTACTTCAGTTGTAGAGAAATTAGGCATAGAAAAGCGTTCCTCACAGTGCCCTAAGGTTCTTCAGACTGCTTTCCCAAATAGATTTTTGGAGATGCATTTGCCACCAGTAACAGTCTCAGAAATAAACTCATTAAACAATTAAAACCTAAAAATTCTTCCAGCTATAACAATATTTCCAGTAAATTACTGAAAAGATGTTAAGATTGTATCAACTGTGTACTTGCCCACATTTTTAATCAATGCTTAAGGCAAGGTTTTTCCTAAATATGCACTTGTGAAACCGTTGTTTAAAAAAGAAGCAACATATGTAGATAACTATCGTTCCATTTAATTACTTTCACGATTCTCAAAGATTTTGAAAGTCATGTATTGTAGAGTAATAAAACATGTTACACAATATAATATCCTCACTAAAACTTGGGTTCAAAAAAGGATAATCTATAGAAATGGGTACATATTCATTTTTTAAATTACACATTTGAGGATCTGAATAATAAAATAAGCACTGTATGAATATTTTGTGATCTTGCAAAAGCATTTAACTGTGTAAATTTTGATTTACTTTTGAAGAAAATGGAATACTATGGCATTTATGGAACTGCAGGCAAATGGTTAAAATCGTACACGGAAAGTCGAATGCAAGAAGTTTCCATTTTTTTTATTCTAAAATAAGTAAAGATGGCTCATCACATTGGCAGAAAATAAAACTTGGAATTCGACAAGGTTCAGTCCTAGGACCCCCTCTTTTTAATGAATTTGCCTTAAACCAATTTGCTACTTCACTAATGTTTTTTTCCTTCAAAATTTAAAGTTTGCCAGCCAGTGAATTGCGCCAGGCCTGCGACCCAATTACATCAATCACTGTTTTAACGCATGTTTACCCCAGTCAGCGTGTGGTAATGCATAAGCCAGTCGCTGGGGGCGTACAGATTGAGATCGCTCGACCCACGGAATTAGTGCACTCCACGGGTCAGGCTGGCGGTTCCTCACCACTTGCAAAGTAAGCTGACTTATTGTATTTTCTATCTTTCGGCCTTAAAGATAGCTCAAGTTGTTCGGCTGCATAAATGTTGTGACTGGAGGCTGTCAACAAACTCCTGAGACTGTCAATTGTGGGACTTAGTCTGCCTAACCCCCACCCTCTGAAATTATCTAACCCGAAGGTTTTAGCACCGCTCGGGAATACCAGGGTTAGCTCTAGCCACTGTAGAGGCATTGCCAGGAGTTCTAAGAGAACTCTGAACACAACAGTAGGAATATTATTTTGGTGTCAGTGTAGGGTCTTGTATCCCGGAAGGGAAAGATGACATAACTTTGGAAATAATTGTCGGGTGTAAACCCCTAATAACTTTACAAAAAAAAGAGGGAGCCTAGGAGTTTGGGAAGGACATTAAGTTGTAGACTAGTAGGCAGCTTGGTGAGGAGTCTGAGGCTGCTGGAAACAGCTGATGGGAGGCACTTGCAGAACGAGAAAAGAGCATAAGTCGGCATAACACTGAAAGGGGGTCACAATGCTGCTCACACGTAGTGCTGGGGGCGTAGGGGAAGTAGAGGGATCCAAAGAGATAATGCTGCAGAGTTTGCTGGATATCAGAGTTTATCAGAGGCTCTTAAGTTAGTGCCACAGTCCTTCGACGGTAGCAAGGGACTGTTATGGGAATTTTAAAATAATTGTGATATTGCAATAGATTTAATAGCACCAACATATAGACTTGTTAGTTAAATGTATCGGAACCAAGATAGTGGGTTCAGCAAGGTGTACATTAATGACACGAGACAGTCTCCACATGGCCAGAAATAAGGGTGATGTTAGTGGAGAATTATGGGTGCCGTCGTACACTAGACTACTATGCATACTCATCGTTCACAAGTAAACAGGAGGTGGGGAGAGAATAGTAGACTGGGCAGCCTGAATTGATAAACTGTATGAATTCTGGGAATCTGCTAGGGAGTGTATATTGGAAGCAGTTACCAGGTGCAACCAGCCTTATCACAAATTAGGAAGGGCGGTATTCACTCAAGGTTTAAGGGACGAAAGGATTAAAACCATAGTAAAAAGTAGGGATCAGAAAGTCAGTCTCACAGAATTGGTAGAAATAGCTGTTGGGATGAAAATTCTGTTAAGTGCATAATGTAGGGCTGCACACCGGGGGGGAAGGATTGAGTGGACGGATAGTCCCAAATTAAGAAGGGATCCCCCAAAACCCATTTGTTTTTCATGTGGGAAGTTTGAACATATGGCAAGGGATTGTAGAAGTAACATAAGAGGGCAAGCTGAAAAAGTGAGACTTTTCTGGCAAAAGAGTTAGGACAGTGAAAGTAGATAAATACGAGCAGGATATGCTTAAAGAATTAAGAGCTTGGCGGCAAGGTCCAGGGAGGTTGGACGAAATAAATTCCGAAGAATTTAGGGGAAACTAAGGGAAATGTGGCCCAGGGCAAGGTACATGGTGCAGGAAATAAAACTTGTCGGGGTATAAAGGGGAGTGCAACTTTTACCATCCCAGTAAATGTAATAAATGTGACCGTGAGAGGCACGAGCCTGAAAATTATAATACGTGTCCATGGTTAATGTTGGGAAAGAAGGAAGAGGGAAAACTGCAGCCAGGCATAGGGGGCAGCCGTAGTATGCCTGTGATAATAAGATATTTACTGTAGGCTGCGGAAACTATAACGAAATGGTAACAATTCCTTGCATGGAGGGTAGGTTTGAAGCTCTGATATTTCTCTTGGACAGTGGGTCACAGATTTCTTTATTACAAGAAAGTGTCCTAAGGAAAGGGGTAAGGATATAAGTAGAGAATGCAATGCGAATAAAAGGCATCGGGAAGAAGTAATTGAAACGAGGGACTGTGGAATTAAAGTTACACTTGGAGCAGAGTCTGGAAATATTACACGAGTACCATGTTGTGCAGGGGCGGTAAATTTGCCTACGAATGGCATAATTGGCCAGGACCTTATAAAGTATGGAGCCATAATTGACTAAGCTCAACAGAAAGTTAGCATCAGTGATGTATGGCTCAGGTTGGAAAGTGTAAGAGAAATCGGGGGATACGATGAAAATTCAAGGGACGTCCATACGAGCAAGCAGTACGGAGATACAATGAGTCGAAATAGGTCCGCGAGAAGAGCGGGTATTAGAGGTGAGTGTTGTGGGCCGCGGGAGCGGGGTAGCAATACAGAAGGGAGAGATATACCCGGGGGTTTATCTGCCAGAAGCGCTGGTGGACGTGACAGCGGGAAAGTGTCACGACTGTGCTGAGCAGTACAGAGAAAAATATAAGGTTTCCCTATACCGCTCTACCAGTAGAATACGTTGAGATAGAGGAAACATAAATTTCAGCAACAGTGCGTAAGGCTAAAGTAATTAAAAATGGATTGGCGGTCGAAAAATTAAAATTTTTAAATCGGAAGCTTAGGGTAGATCATTTAAATGAAGAAGAGAAGGCAGCCATAGTGGAGCTATGCACTGCATGTAATGATATTTTTCACTTACCTGGGGATAAACTGACCTACACCACCACCACGGTAAAACATGAGATTGTGCTAACTCCAGAAGCTCAGGGGTGAGTAATAAACCAAAGGCCCTACTGAATTCCGCAGGCACAAAAACAAATCCTACAGGAGGAGTTAAATTGGAAAGGGAGGGGGTGATAAAGGATTGTAAAAGTCGTTGGAACTTCTCCTGTTGTTGCCGAAGATGCCAGATGCCGGCGGGCAGAAAAGTTGGCGGATAGTCGTAGATTATCGCAAGCTTAATAAAATAACAGTGGGGAATGTATGTCCGCTACCACTCATAACGGAAATCTTGTACCAGTTAGGGAAAGCCAAATACTTTACAACCCTTGACCTATCACATGGGTACTACTAAATTTTGTTGGATGATAAAGCCAAGGAAATGACAGCCTTTTTTATTATTATTTTATTATTATTTTTTATTCACAAAGGACAATGATACTTTAGGGGCCCATATAGGCATTGTAAGTTCGAAAGAATGTGAATGGGATTAAAGAGGTCACCGGGCTGTTTTCAGCTCATGAATACGGTGATGGCGGGGTTACAGGGTGAAAAGGCTTTAATTTATTTGGAAGATATAGTGTGGCATGCTCCCATCGTAGAAGCGTCTAGCAGAAATCTTTGACAGGCTTAGGCTGCATAATCTTAGCCTGAGGGTGGACAAGTGCTCTTTCCTATACAAGGTCACATACTTAGGGCACACTATAACTACCGACGGCGTGAAGCCAGATCCAGAGATCCGGGAAAAACTAGTGCCGTAAAAGAGTCCCCCACCTCGAACAGTAAGGGAGTCGAGGGATTTCCTGGGGAAACGGGTTACTATAGAAGGTTCCTAAAGAATTGTAGTGACATAGCCAAACCACTGAACGATCTGCTTAAAAAGGAAGTACAGTACATATGGAAAGAGCAGGAGGCTGCTTTTCAAGAGCTAAATAATAATAATAATAATAATTAATCCTCCGATTTTATAATTCCTGGATTTCTCTAAGCAGTTTTTCATTAGTGTGGATGACAGTGTTACGTCTTTAGGGGCAGTTCTTAGCCAATCATACGACAAGGGTGATTTACCCATTGCCTTTGCATCGCGGACGCTTACTGCAACCCAACGGGGGTGCAGCACAATTGAACGGGAATGTTTGGCGGTAGTGTGGTGCATAAAGGAATATCGACCAAATGTGAATGGTACGAGTTTTGTAGTATATACAGACCACCAGCCTCTCACTTGGTTAGCAAGTATTACTGACCAATCATCTAGGCGGATGAAGTTAAGACTTAAATTAGAGGGATACGATTTCACCATAAAATACCGAAAGGGCACCGCGAATTGCAATGCAGATGCCCTGAGTGGGCTGCGCAACATACAAACGCAGAAGCTGACAGCGCAGCGCATAGTCAAAACAATAACACACCTAGTGAGGTCAGCTCAGCCGAAACGCGGAAGGGCGATACATCGAAGGAGGCCACGCTCAGTGAGGAGCAGAAACAGGGCCATACTGCGCGAGATACATTCGTCGCCCATAGGGGGACATATCGGAATATTGAAAACCCTTAAGAAATTAAAGCAACACCAGATGGCCCGGCGCTAAACGGGATGTTATAAAGTTCATCCATAGTTGCGATAGCTGTCAAAGAAATTGTCACACGTCCAGGAACTAAGATGCCAATGCTACTAACAGAAACTCCCCCACTTGTGTTCGCTCGCTGTAATACTGATTTGGTGGGCCGCCTTCCTGTTTCGTCAGCGGGAAATAGATATATTCTTATCTTCCAAGACGCTTTTACCAAATTTCTGGCGGCAGTGCCCTTGTCACGGCAAGATGCTAGTACAGTGACGAGGGCCTTGGTAAAACAAATAATCGTTCCTTATAGTATTCCCGAAAAATTGGTAAGTGACCGGGGTACTCTGTTTTTGAGCAAAACACTTGCAAGAGTTTGTAAACTGTTGAAAGTAGAGGGGGGTCCGACAGCGCCAACCAGTGTTGCCACCTTACGAAAACAAAATTCGCTAGACCTAGTCAGGGCCGGCGTTAGGAGGGGGTAAGCGGGTCAAATGTACCCGGGCCCGCCGATTGATGGGGGCCCCCAGGCCTCGCAGCCAAGAAGAATCTGCCTACTTTCGGCTAGTTTGGAGAGCTAAAAAAAAAAAAAAGGTCGCCGATTTTACCCCGGGCCCGAAATTCCTAGCGCCGGCCCTGGACCTAGTCTAAAAACTCACTAGATTACAGGATATTTAGAACTGAAAGATTCGCTAGAAATCGCTAAATAAAATAAAGGAAAATAGTAATATAAAAATATTTTAATAATTGATATTTTAATTAAATTCAACATAATATTGTATTAAAGTTAACATCAAATTCTTCAGTTGGTATTTATTCCTCATCATCTTGGTCTATCGTTGGAGATAAAGAACTCAGAAATGTGAAAGGATGAAATGAATCGTCAGTTTTAGTTTTAAAAGAATATTTAGTATCTTTACGAATTGTAGCAATCACATCAGCCAGAACCTCGTAACTGTAGCCCCCCTTTTTTTCACAATTTTTAACTGATTCCTTATATAAAAAGAAAGCTATTCGTATTTGCAGCCATCCTGTTTCTCAATTTGTTTTTAACAATATTCATTGTATTGGAAACCCTCTCTACTGCGGCATTCGAATGAGGAAGTGATAAAGTGAATATGGCTAAATCAGATAATTCCAAAAAGGTATTTATTCCAGCTGCATTATTGTGTTTTCGAACTTCAGCCCAAAATTCAATGATATTGTATGTACGGTTCCATTCAACATAATTAATACCATGCCATTGCTGTAGGGGTTTGCTATTTTTTTCGTCATCAAATTCGAATTCTGAGGCAAGATCTACTATTTTGTCGTATTTGCCCTGGCGAAGAGTATTTTCCACACTCACATTTTCTCCCAAATAATGTAGTTTATTTTACGAAACTCTGTAAGGTTGAACGCCACTAAAAATCACCAAATATTTTTTAGTGATAACATTTTTATTAATATCGCTGTCGAACTTCAAAATTCATTAAATCTAGCGACAAAATCATTATGGTGGCAACATTGGTGCCAACTGCCCCATTGTATTGGTGATGTTGATGGCAACCACTTGAGGGTTATTCAACCTATGCTTACCGGATCATTATACTTTAATTGTAAACATTATTTTTCAATTTTTTACTGGCTCTGTGTGATGCTAATAACAATCTCACTTACATAGATGTTGCCGCACATGGTAAAAGTAGTGATTCAGTCATTTTTAAAGACAGTGCCTTTTACACTAATCTCAATAACAAATCTGTATATTATTAATGAGGCCAAATCACTGATAGAAAATGGCGACAATTTTCCATACGTGATAGAAGGCACGGAACTTTTGGCTTAGGCCTACATGAAAACCTCATGAGACCGTACCGAGGACATAATCTCAGTTATGAAAAACAAATATTAAATAACCGATTATCAAGAGCACGCTGTTACATCGAATGTATATTTGGTATATTATCCAAGAAGTGGAGGATATTTTACATGCCAATGAATGTACATATATATTTAGCAAAAAGTATTGTGTATACATATTGCATTTTTCAAAATCTCGTACATTCCAGCGATGGAATTTCTTACAAAGACGTTCTGACGGTAACGGGATTTGAACCTGTTACAGATCAGGATCGTGACAGAGGAAGAACGGCATTAACAGCTCGAGACAATAAATCCACAATAAATCTTTCTGTATGAAAACTCATCTTTTATAACACAAATCAGACTATTTTTTTAAAAAAATATTGTGCTTAATTTGAGCGAGCGTCAAAGTTGGCAGCTGGTTGGCCACAACCTGAGTGAGGTGTTGCTTACACGTGCGACTTTGCCAGCGCGCCAGAGTATCCAGCTACGGCACAGCGAGTCGCTGATCGTGGCGACGTCGCTAGTAACAGTTTGGATACGTAACTGGCAACGTCGCCATGGCGCCCCGGCGAGATAGCGCCCGTAGTTATCGTATACCCGCGACCTGGATTGTTCATAATGCTGTCATTTACGGTTTGAGTTTTTTTTACTTATGACTTTACCCCACGTCGAGGTAATTAGAGGTGGGATGGGACTCGGGATAAGGAAAGGGAAGGAATTCGGCCATGGCCTTTTTGAAGGAAGCATCCAGGCATTCCCCTGGGGTGATTAGGGGAAACCATAGAAGACCCAAATCTGGATGCCCGGACGGGGATTCGAACCCGCGTCCTCCGGAATGTGAGGCCAGCACGTTAACCGTTCACCCACCACGCTCGGTGGGTTGAGTTTTTATAAATTCATTTTTTAGTTGATGATATTACCAGAGTGGAGAACTGGATTCTTTAAAATGATATGAAGGGAGAAAGTTGGCGCATAACGAAAAAATATCTTTTAGAAATGACGTATTAATATATATGTGATATATTTTAATGCTAGCTTGCCTCAAAGCCCATCAATAATGACAGAATATTCCATTCAACCCGTCATTTCTTTGCTGCTGTTGTTCTATATAAAATCATGGGCGCCGGCAGGATTGTTTCTAGGGGGGTGCACCAGGGTCTACTACTGACCACACGGCGACCCGGGATGCGGGATGTAGGGGGGTGCACCCGGGATCCAGGGGGGTGCACCAGGGCCGTAATTGGTGCTCCCCACCCCCTATCGGCCCAAATTTACGGGCGACCCGGGATGCCAGGGGGGTGCAAGTGCACCCCCTTGCACCCCCCTCCCGGCGCCCATGTATAAAATTGTTATAAAATATCGCTCAATGCAATTCTCCGTGTCTTGCGAAGAAGAAAACGTTTCAGTAGTCATCGCGGTCAAGGTGGCATTTCAGCTTAACCACAACCTCAGCTAAAAAAATCAAATCTTCAATCACTGTGTCGCATGTTAATGACATGATGTATGACAATATAAAAGTGATCCAAAATTTGCACGAGTTCTTAGATCATTAGGGGGCCTATTTTTCGTGATACAACGACGTTTCATAGGTTGACACACTTGGAACTACTTGCATGTGGCTGAAATAATCTCATCAGTAGTATGGCGTCAATGAGAACAAAGGAAATTACAAACAAATCTCAACAACTTAAGTGATGCCTCGTCATTTAATGCTGGTCCGTGTTAAATGTCGAACTTCCTTCATCCACATGAATTAGTATTTGCAGTAACATGGCACTCAGGAAAAAAATTGAGTTTTTTTGTTGAATGTACGCACACCTTCTGTAGTAACGCCAAATTCCAGTTGTCTTTTTGACATGAGATAAATTTCTGGCTGATCTTAACTTCGGTAAACATTGCTGTTCTAAAATTAAAGTATTTATGTTACATATCTATGTGCAAAAAATTTGTGGAAACATCTACATCGAACGAAGATAATTAATCAAAAAGCAATAATAATTAATATGTTAATTTAAACACAATACATACTTTTATTTCAGTGTCTTGACAATTCATTTCTACAAGTTTACTTTAATAGTAAAACAGAATATAGCGGAAACATCTACGTCGCATAAAAATATCTCGCAAGCCCTGCGCAGTTGCTTATCTAGACATAGTTGTATTAAATAACTCTGGTCAGAGTGTATAAGAAAACAACTACATCGACTTAATATCAGTGAACAAAACGCTATTAAAAATTAAGCAAAATTTAAGCACAATAAATTCATTTTCCGTGTTCTATCAATTTATTTCTTCTCGGTTGCTTAAGTAGAATCTATATCTATACTATTATAAATCTGTAATTAAGGTGCGTGCGTCTCTTTATTTGTACAGATACCTCGCAAAAACTACTACAGCAATTTGGATGAGATTTTCAAATTTTTAGTGCTAACTATCGCAAATAAAATCTGCGGAAATAGCTAATGACATATGTACCGAGGTATGGAGGAAATACTCAAATACATTTCTATACATAAAATTAAGAGATACTTGTCACACTGTAATTGAGACGTTCACTCCTTGAAAAAAACTAAAAGAAATATCATACTACTTAGAATTCTGTTAAATATTTTGATTTCGAATATTTAGTTTTTCAGTTTTCTTTAATGCACTAAATAAAAGAAATAATTGAGTCAGATGTAGTAAGCATTACTGATATTTTATTTACTATAAAAATAATGCATTTGAAGCATATCACCAGAGACGAATATACTGATCTCTGGATTGTTTATATTTTATTTGTCTTTGGTTATATATCCCCGGTTTCATGAATTTTGATAAGTATAATTAAACGGAAATTGTTACTCAAACCACTAAATAATATATTACCTCTTCAATAAGAGTTACAGACCTGTAATATTTATGGTAAGTAATTTTTGTGTTTAGTACCGATAGTACAGGGTTTTCACCATACCGTGTAGCCGCAATTTGATAGTGAATATTGATAAATAATTATACCGCTTACCGGTAGTTCTCGAGATATCGCAAGTCAAAATTAGTTATATGTACAGTTCCTTATGGATTTGGTGACGTTTTTAATTTGCTCCAGGCCGCATTTCAACCTATCTACAAGAATAAACTTTACATCGCGATACCGCGATTACTGCGTGTGAAATAGTATCATGAAATTAATTGTTATACTTTATGTTACGCGTACTTTGAATCCTGAAATAGACAATGTTGTCATTACCAAAAATGTATATATCGATGCAGTTCATGCGTTTATGTGTATCTGCATCGTCTGATTTTGAGGCGGTAATATCAGTATAGATTGTGGTCAGGTCGAAATGCAACCTGAACCATAATGTTCTTGGAACAACAGAAGGCATAAAGTATTCAATTATTGTTAGTAATTAATAAGCTGCTTTAATGAGTGCCATGTTAGTGAAGACGTGTAATCCCCATTGTAGAGCCTATATTCCGTGTGGTAATGGCAACATATTTTTTTCTGGGCGAGGCCTTATTTCAATTTAACCATTTCAGTTCTGAGATACGATGAAGAAAGATGGGTCGAAATTCAGGTGAGTACATAGAAGTTATAAGCAAGAAATACATGTTGCTACCCACGGCATGATAATGTACGCATATGGTATTCGAAAACTTGCTAGCAATTTTAGATTCGTTGTTGTAAATGATATCGTTGGTGGCAAAGATAGTTTTATAAATGGCCATTGAATGTCTACAAAAACTATCGCAGACGGTAACTTTCGTGTTGCCTTATGCCTAAGGTACATTTGTTTTTGCATTAATAGACACTTTCTAGCCTCAGGAAAATGTGTCCCAAATTTCTGACCAAGAGGACAACTGATTCTCCGTACGTCCTTATTGGGCCGTTATTTTTTATATATTATAGTGTTAAATTATAAGAATAGAAAAAAATACTTTCGAACTATAGTATGAAAACCAAATCTAAGGTAGTAACTTAAAGAAAGGAAACTCTTTAAAAGAAATGTAATTTTTTGCTTCCCAAAGTTAATATTTGATACTAAACTAAAAAAGCTCAGAGTATTTCTATACACGTCAAGACTCGCGCGTGCAAAGCAGCTAGTTGTTAATAAATAATGACCTCAGCTTGGATTTTGCAGTAGCAGCTCTGGCCGTGACCTAGCTTATCCTGTATAGGTATAGAAAATTTTTACAATAGAAATTATTTTTATAAAAGTGGTTTGAGGCAAATGACAAGGGTGAGGAAGAAATAGCAGTCTTCTTAGACCGTAAGTGAATATTTGAGGCCGTTAACTGGGAATAAATTAAAATGTACTTATGATATATCCAGTGAGGTTTTTGCATGGTCGTAAAAGTATTCAACAAACAGGTGTCAAAGGTTTATATTTAATAATTTTTTATCTGAGGAAAGAAAGAGAGTTCCACAATAAAGTAAATTGGGGTCTTTATTATTCAAATGGTATCTTCTTCATGATCTGCCAGAAACACTAAAGAAATGTAACATTCACATGTTTGTAAAAGATGCGCTGTCATATAGTCACGGAGAAAAAGTGATGAATGTAATAAATAATGTGTTTACTAAATGACTAAATAAAAATTTGAAGTTGGCTAAAACAGAAAGTATGTTGATAAGAAAAGGTATGGAACAGACGGGGACAGTACAATCTGTTGTTCTAAATAAAACTATAATTAAATTAGTATAGAACTAAATTATCTTGGATCAGATCGGCTAAATGATCAAGGAGAAAGACGAAACGATTAGCGAATTGCGCGAAAGGGTCAGGGCCATTGAGGCTCAGCATGGAGAGACTCATCCTAAAAGGGCAGAAAACAGAGACAGTGGATTTAATAAGGAGGGACATAAGGATGATTGGGAGTAGTGTTGCAAACTGAAAAAAATAATGTTTTTTTTTCAGCTTTTGTGAAAAAAAAATGGGGTCAGGACTGTGCCCATTATAGGTTAGGGGATGCTATTGAGTGGGTAGAGAGATATATTAAAAAGATACTGATTATAGATCCACGATGGGAAAACTCACAAATGCTAAAGAAATAGATGAAACTGCTGAAATTATACCAGATGGGCGCAGATCTGGTAAGGAGTAGGGTTAATGCTGAAAATGTCAGAAAGCCAATAATAGGAGTGTTACTGGTGAACTATAGAAGTAAAATAAAGAAGGAACAGAATCTGCAAACTTAATAGAGATACACGAACAATTATAGAGGTAGAGTCTTGGTTGAAGGAAGGAGTACTAGACGATGGGGTTTATCCCGCTGGTCACAGAGTGTGCTGGAGAGACAGAGGAGCAGTTGATAGAGGAGTTTACCAAGCGTGGTGGGTGAACGGTTAACTCTCTGGCCTCGCATTCGAGAGGACGCCTGTTCGAATCCCCGTCCGGGCATCCAGATTTGGGTTTTCCATGGTTTCCCCAAATCATTCCAGGCAAATGCCGGGATGCTTCCTTCTAAAAAGGCCATGTCCGAATTCCTTCGTGTTAATTGTCACAGTCCCATCACGCCTCTAATGACCTCGGCGTAGTCGAGGCGTAAAGCCATATGTAAAAAAAAAGAAAGAATAGTTTTCATATTGGTTAGCAAAGACTACTATAGTTTATAGATCATGGCCACGAGTTACTTGGAGTTGTGTTCTGGGGTAGAGAAAAAAAATAAAAAAATCTGCGTGTTGGCTGATTACTGTAGTGGAAGAAAAAATGATGAAGATGAGACTATTGGGAAGAACTAAATTCATACAGAGTCCAGAAGTAAGAGTAGAACGCCATAATTACTGATGATTTAAATTTGTCAAGTGTCAAGGTGGTAGGAAATAAGATTAATAACCCTAGGAACAGAAATTTGCATATCGATATAATATGGGAAGGAGGTTTCACACAAGTGATAGAGCAGAACGCAAAGGGATGAAGTTTGTTGGATATCTCTCTAATAAAACCAGATGATAATCTTGAGGGGTGTCAAGAAACTGAAGATTAACTGATCATGAAGCAGTTCTGATGGATATTAGAGGATTCGATAAACCAGTGGCCAAAGTTAAAGTGGGAGTAGGTACAACTACAAATAGGCACAAATTTCGAAATTGAAGAGATGTTTCAAGGAAAGTTTCAGCAGATGGAAGGATGGCACAATTACAGTGGAGCCGAAATGGTAAGAGTTTAAAGGGTAATATTACTATTGGTAGCAGTATGAGATATTGTACTTTATCTTGAAACGGTATTTAAATTGACTCTGGATACTTGCTGGTTACCAGATGACTGAAAAGTGCGAAAGTACTACAGGTACTTAATCGAGGGGCGACAAAAAGGGTAGAAAATTATAGTCCAATCAGTTTGAAATCAGTGGTATGTAAACTAAAGAAGAGATTGATATTCAACCACATAAGAAATGTAGGTGAGGAACGTAATTGAGTTTAAACCGGACAACATAGCTTTGGACCAGGACATTAATGCGAATATAAGTTAATATATGCAAGATATGTTGGATGAAATGGACAGGAGAGCCCAAATACATAGTGTAGGATAAGATAATTGAAAGACTTTTGACTGAGTCAGCAATATAATGGTGTTAAATAGGGTAAAAACCATTGGAGTTGATGAAAATCCCTTGGATAGAAAAATACTTAAAACGTAGAATGCAAAATATAATGATAGGTAAATTATCAAAAGAAGAGGAAATTAAAATGGGAGTGCCTCGGCGTAGCGTATTGGAACCATTGCTATTCCCTATTCTAATGAATAATTGTGTGCGTGGATTGCTATGAGAAGTTAGGTTGATTAAGATGAGACATGATGCTATATAACAGGATCAAAACGGTAGAGGACTGTCAGCAGCTGGAGGGTGACCTGGACTGGATATCTAGCTGGGTAGGTCTGCATGGGATGAAGATAAATGCAAAGGGGAGTCAGCTTATTAGGTACACAAACAGAAAATTAAAGGTTGATTATGATTATTAGGTTGGGAAAGAATTGCTCACTGAAGACTTGAAATGTAAATATCTTGGCATAAAATTTGACAGCAATCTTAGCTGGGTAGGTCACATTGTAGATGTAGTAGAAAAAAGTTTCGAAATTCTTCACTTAATGGAGAGAGTGATGAGAGGATGTACGAGAGAAGTAAAGGAATTGGGTTACAAAACTTTGGTCAGACCATTGTTTGAATGTGGTGATGTAATATGGGATCCACTTTTGGGTATCAGATACAGGAGATGGAGGGGGTGCAAAGAAGGGCTGATAGATTTTTCTCTGGAAATTACCGCAGAACGCAATCAGTAACTGATATGATAAAGGAATTGAAATGGGATTCGTTGGAAGATAGGAGGAGGGTGAAGAGAGTCATGGGAGTATATAAGGCGTATATTGGTGATGAGGCGGGGAAAGATTTTGGTGTAAGAATTAGGAGTAGTGCCTGAACGGGAAAACATGACCCAGATCAAAAGCCGGTACTCGATTTCAGCCACAAGGGTGTGGGAAGATTTTCTTTTGTATGTAAGGGTATCACGGATTGGAATAAGTTTTGAACAAATTACCAAAGCGCTGTAATAATTTAAAGTTGAAATTTATTGGGAAAAAGTAGGCAGATACAGGAAGGGGAAAGGGTGTGAAGGAAAATTACCACTGGAACGTGGGCTCCATTGGAATAAAATGAAATTAGCTTAAGTTTGTAGTTCATGTATCTTAAATAAATAGAAAAGTTTCAAAAAATGGTATAATTTTTATCCAAATTATGAACGATATATTCCAAAGCAGATATGGAGTTTTTGTTTAACTTAATTTAATTTCATTACAATGAAGCACACGCACCGGTGGGAATTTCCCATCACCCATCTTCCACCTTTTCCTGCACCCACCTACCTTTGCCCTCTACAAATTTTAACTTTAAATTCTATTGATGTTTTTGGTAAATTATTCATCATTGCCCTTGGTAACTTATTCCAATCCTTGATACCCTTACCTAAAAAAGAGAATCTTCCACACCCTTGTGCCTGAAATCTAGTGCCAGCTTGTGGTCATGGTCATCTTTTCCCTTCCACGCACAACTTTTCGTTCATACATCAATATCTTTCCATGCCTCATCTCCAGTATACGCCTTGTACACTTCCATGACCCTCTTTACGCTTCCCTGTCTCGCAATGAATCCCATTCCAGCTCCTTTATCATATCTGTTACTAATTGCATTCTGCGATAATTCCCAGCCCTTTTTCCACCCTCTCCAACTCCTGTATTTGATACTCAAAATGTGGGTCCTATACTGCACTACCATATTCGAGCAATGGTCTGCCAAAGTTTTGTAACCCAATTCTTTTACGTCTCTCGTACATCCCCTAATCACTCTTTCCAACAAATGCAGAATTTTGAAACCTTTTCCTACCACCTGTCCCATGTGTACTACCCCTTGTTATCAAAAGTAATGCCAAGATATTTACATTTCAAGTCTTCAGCAAGGAATTCTTTCCCTACCTTATAATCATAATCAATCTTTAGTTTTTTATTTCTTTATCTGATTAGCTGACTCTTCTTTGAATTTATCTTCATCCCATGTTCACCAACCCAACTAGATTGTTTAATACTTTTCTACTGCCTCGCATAAGTTAGGCTCCACATTATTATCTATGGCGTGTAAAAAAGAAATTTTGAAGTTGCAGATTTATTTAAATTAGTGAAGTTGATATTTGTTAAATAAAATCTGAAAATGTGAATCGGTTTTCAGTCTCTATATATTGAGAAGGAAGATTTATTGAGTTTCGTAAATGGTCTGGAAAAGTAATTGTTAAGAAGGTATCTGTCTAGTCTGATTTGTATAAGACGGGAAAATTAGGTCAGCTGCATTTGATTTATTCTCACACGATTATCGCAAAAAGACAGGGTTGCAAAAAGTTTTAGTAATGTGTAATATGTTATTAGAGGAAATGAAAAGATCCGTAACTGTTAGATATTTCAGAGAAAATCTGTGTAAAAAGGGATAGAAAAATGGGAATGTAACTCTTTTATCTAAAGGGTGCTATCATAATAACACCTTAGGTTTTTTCTTTTCTTCTGGTCATGTTTTAATATAGATGATAAAAAATAGCTAACCTGTAAAAATTTAAATGTATTTTTACCAGCCATATTTGATGAAAATAAATACTCATTTATTTTTAACCTATAATTACAATATTAAGTTAATATTCATAATAACCATATGTATGAGTTGAATCACGACTCTATGACTTTTTACTGTGTAATAATTATGTATATGTTGTACTGATATTTAATATGCTACAAATATCGAATTTTGTAAAAATAAAGCAAGCTACACACAAATTTTCACTGAGTCTTCACTCATTTCAGATTAACAGTATTTTATTTTTTGAACCATATATTGTAGAAAGTCACTGCACATAACTTTTTTTGATATTTAAAAGGCCTTCGGTAGAGTACCTCGTGATCTATTCAGGTGCACACTGAGGAAGCACGGGGTACAAAATGTATATTTTAAATGGTTCCAGCTGCTATATCGGAACGTTACCAGACGTGTTCAATGTGGCATAGGAAATTCTGAATCTCCCATTAGAGTTGGTGTTCAGCAGGGATCGGTCTTGTCCCCAATCCTGTTTATCATGTCTTGACACTATTGCTGCGGAACTACTCACACGCCTCGACATTGCTCTATACTGATGATATCATGGTCGCCTGCGAGTCTCGTCAAAAATTGGAACAACAAATCCAATGATGGAAAATTTTCCTCGACAAATGCGAGTTTTGTCCTTTTTTTTTGTTATTGTTTTACGTGTTGTCGACATCGAGGTCATGACAGGTGGGTAAGGACTAGGGACAAGGAACTGGAAGGAATACGGTCACAGTATTCTTAGGAACCATCCCGACTTTCACCTGGAGTGATTTGGGGAAACCATTGAAAATCCATATCTTGAAGGCTGGAGAAGGTTCGAACATGCGTCATCCCAAATGCGAGGCCAGAGCTTTACCGCTTAACCACCAAGCTCGATGACATGGACTGCGGTGTTCCATGTAATAGGTCTCTTAATATCGACGGCATTAAATTCTGTAAGTTATATGAGTTTAAATACCTGGGAACACTAATCTATTCGGATGGTTATACGCTTCCAGACGTACGAAACAGTCAACACAGCCTGGATGAAGTTAAGTCAGGTCAGAGAAGCCTTTTTCTAGAGACGATACAAATCTTTCTTGACCGGAAGGCGTCACTGTACTTTAAATCAAAGTTTTACAAACCATCGTTCAACCAGTGTCACTATATGGAACCGAATGTTGGCCAGTCACAAAAATACAAAAACAACAACTGAATGTCAGGGGAACGAAGATGATTCGCTGACCGTAGGAATCTAACAGGCTGGAACTTATCAGGAATGAGAATGTTCGGGCGGCATTTTGTGTGGCTCCAATTCCTGATAAAACGGGAGGATCGTCTGCGATAGTATGGCCATGTCTACTGCAGTAACAACACTTCATTTCCGAGAAAACAGCACTCCATATGAGTCCGGCGAGCCCAATACCACGAGTTCAACTTAGGAAACACTGGCTGGTTACCTTGCGGGAGGACGTGCCTCATCTGAAGATGAACAAGATCGGCATAAATGGAAGAAGGAATCTAGTAAAGTAGATCATGCAATGCGGGATAAATACTGACAAGAAAATTTTGTGAATAAGAATTGTAATCAAATAAAAGAAGTTTTGTTACTTATAAAATAAAATCATCAAATAGAAAAATTTCTAAAAGATATTTCTTCTACATATTTATCGAGATTCGAATTTATTTATGTCATTTAACTTCGTCAATTTCTTGTTAAAATAATCACGTATATTTACTTTTCACATGTTGGCTGCAGACTAATGTTTACTGTAACTTCTCTGTCTGGATTAAAACTCATCAGTATCCTTGGTTGTCAAATAATATTCTTGTGCGTGTGTTCAAATACAATAATTGTGTGGTTTTTAGCGGTTTTGTTTGTTTTGTGACGAGTCTGTTCGACGAGTTAGGATACGTGTTTGTTCTTATTTGATTATCAGAATGGATTATCATCACAAAAAGCGCCGGCCTGGATATTACTCGAACAAATCTAAAAAGCAAAAGAATTTTACGCTTGAACCCGGCTTAAAAGGTTTCATTTGCACATGCAACATCAGAGAAAGAGATTGCATTAGAGAAGCGTATAATATTCTGAATGAATATGCTGATCAGCTTTATGAGAAAGAGAAGGTAGGCCTACTTTTATTTCACTGATCAATGTACAAATCACAGGCTTTTTTTTTGAAGAATACCTCATGTAATAATAATAAGAATGTAATCTTAAATCAGTGCGGAGAATAGTATGCTCTTGTGAATTCTTAGTTATTTTCAATTGTTTCTACATTTGATATCACTGTAATAATTTACATATCTGTACAGCTGGAACTATATGCTTGTGAAATAGTGAAATAGTAAAGTGGATTACTGGACATCACGATTCCGCAAGGAATTGGGGTTATAGTACTGCGGTAGTCAAACTCAAGACACTGCTAGAAACACTTTTGGAAGCACATTTAACTGTCATGCTGGTTCACGCTGTATTATAACCTAATTTGGAATTATTGTTGGTCGCGATTCCGCTAGGAATAGTACAGACTGTATTACAATGGAATTACTGCTTGAAAATAATACATCTTGCGATTGACTACAGCAGTATTCTGACATCTTAAGTGAATGTTGTTGTAGCGGAATCGTGATCTCCATTAGATCCCATTAAAGAATCATAAATTATTAATATACCTACAGCAAATTCTTCGTGCTTTTTGCTGTAACAGTGAATACCAGTTGTCTTATATGCTGATATTATTATTGTTACTACTCATTATTGCCCTAGACGACAGTGTTTAAACTCAAATTATTCATGATTATTCAGGTTTTTGTATTTGCCTTTTCCATCTTCTTTTCGCAAAGTTTATATATATATATATAATTGCGATGGAGCACACGCTCCGGTGGCAAATTCCCTACCCACCCAATTCTCCTCTTTCCTTTTCCCACCTACTTTTACTTGCAACCAATTTCAACTTGAAATTCTCTGTTTCCTGTTGCATTTCAAAGCATCGACAACCCCCACTAATATTAACACTGGAGATCTGGATTCCACTACATCATCATTCATTAATGACATCATAATACTGCCAGAGTCAGTCGAAAGTTGTATTATTTTCAAACTGTAATTCCATTGTAATACATCTTGGACCATTATTTTCAAGCAGAAATTAGGTTGTAACACATCCTGGACCAGCATGACACCATTAAATGTAAGTCAGAAAGTATATGTGTCTTGTTTTGACTATTGCAGTATAATTTAGCCAATTCCTTCCTGAAATGTGATATCCAGTATCTCAAAAATCAAAGCAGGTATCACACGTGCATTAATACATTCACTGCAACTCGATATGAACTTAGTCCCCATTACAGTTAGTATATTTCAGGGTGGAATAATTTATTTGCTTTAGTTGTTTATCTAATATTTTTTAATTGTGAGGTAGTCTGGCATAAATAAATTACTGATGAGATTTAATGTACAATTTACATGAAACTGAAAGAATTTAAGATTCCATGAAATGTGAAAGCAGGTGGGAACGGAAATTGGTATTTGGGCGTGTGCTCTATTTCAATTAAAAATTAAATAGTTAGCTGTTCACCAGGAAATCTGCCTAACCAAAAATTTGATATAGCTTGCTTGTAGCTAGTATATATTTTTGAATGTTGTGTTTCTTGGCACATATGTCTTATTTTCAAGTAATTGTTAAAGTAGAGGATACACTTAAGTCGTGAGGGCACTGATAGGACTGCTTGGTATGCCATCGCAATAGGACATACTGTGCTCCATGTTTTATTAAATATTAATTTCGACTGAGCTTGTGCCCCGATGGCTATTCTGTTATACATAATTTTATCTAAATATTTCTCACAGTCTTAGGTATATTGTTCATCACCTCCTCTGTTAATTGGTTTATACTAACAAATAAAAACTTTCTTACTCCCTCATGCACGAAACAGTTTTTTGCTGCATCAGTTGACATGCTGGTCCAGGATATGTTTCAACCTAAGCACAAACTCACTGTAATGACTGAAAATAAAAAGTAACATTTGCATTAAATATTATTTGTGAGCATTAATGCTTTGGCCTCACTTTCGGGAGGTTACAGTTTAGAATTTCTGTCTGGTAACCCCAATTTTGGTTTTCCATGGTTCCCCAAAATTACTCAGTTCAGTGCCAGACTGTTATTATTTTTCTAAAGGCAGTGGTCTCCAGTCTTTTCCTTGACATCAATGTATAAAGCGACAAAAAATTAATAATAATAATATGGGCAGTGGAATATGTATCGTAATATTCAGCTCTACCCGGAATCTGATATAGGACTAAGCCATGGACAAATTTAATGTTACATGATGTGTTCTGGTGATTACACTTTTATTGATGTTACATGATGTGTTCTAGAGATTGCACTGTTATTAATGTTACATGATGTGTTCTAGAGATTACAATGTTATTATATTATTTTTCAACGATACATTGTCATCGTCGAAGGGTATTCTACAAGTCTGTAAGGAAGCATTCTCAAGAATATGGCTTGTTTCTAGCATAGTGAATTGTGTCTATCGTGATGTTGTTGCATCATCGGTAGTATGGTACCAAGTGTGGCGAGTGATCGGTTAATGCTCTGGCCACACATTCGGGTTCAAATCTCCATCTGGGCATCCAGATCTGGGTTTGCTATGGTTTAACCAAATCACTCCAGGCGAATGCTGGGATTAGAGGTGGGCAAAGTGACTCATTAAAAAGAGAGGTGCTCATTTGATCACTCTACGAAAAGAACTAGTTCTTTTCAACGGTTCACCAGTTCAGTTTAAACAAAAAGAGCAGTTATATCCATTTTGAGTGTAGTATCTGTTGGTTTTATTTACATTTAGACTGATTATGAGATATAAGTCTTTCTCGGCGTATCTTCGATATAAATTCTTCTCGGGTTTGACGCCGAATTACATTTTCTACTGTCAAGCTTTCGGCGACTTTCACTGCCGCCATCATCAGGTCTGTTGTATCTGACAGTAGAAAATGTAATTCGGCGGCAAACCCGAGAAGAATTTATATTTAGACTGATTGTTTAGGTTAATCTTACATCGGTTATTTTCATTTATTTTTGTATTTATTGTGAAACATTTTTCTTTCTTAAATTCTACCGGATTAGTTTCATGCTTAAAATGCCATTTCAAAACGTCAATGAAATATTGTTCGGATTGTTGGGAATATTTGAGAGATAGTTTGATCATAGTTGTGTTGCCTTACGCTGTACCTTGGAAAGTCAGTTGGCATCCTGGTGAAGACTGCGGCTACAATGCTGCTTGATACTGGCGACTCGTACTGTTAGCACGTTAAAGCATTCACCATATCACAATTTAAAGGTAATGCCAATTTTCCTAGTGCTGCTGGATTTGTGTATCATTTTTAGGCTTGTAATATGTAATATCCACGGCACCGCAATATTTACGGCATATTCTTATGTGACAAATCCATAGTGAAGAGTAAAATATAGAAAGCGATACATTAGTTATTTAGGTAGGTATAACTCCTTGTGCCCTTGGCGATGTTTTTCTTCTGGTGCAGGCTGCATTTCAGCCTAACGACCTCAGATATGATTGATATCTTTAGTACCAAGCAAGATATTAACATTTTTTATTTTTCACCTTCAATTTGAGCCATCAAGTTACACAAGAATCCATCAACTAAGTATGGAAACTCAATAGGCTATTTGACACTATTAAAAATGTATTACCAACTGCAGTCATGCCTGTAGCTATATTTCTTAAGTTTAAAAAGGAAGATGGGTTATTTTTAATAAAAAAAAGTGAAATAAAAGTTAGATTTTTCTTACCTCTGGTCACGTGACAGAAAACGCTCTGTGATTGGTGGTCGCTTTACCGACGTCACATGTCTGTAAACACTGCGGATGTGAATGGAGCGTTCCCCACCATCCAAGTTTTAAACTATTTTTATTGTTTGTTACTGGTTATTTCTTGTTATTAATGAGATTTCTTTTTAAATAGAAAATAGAGAACAATTTGCAGAAGTCTACGGTGGAAAAATATGCTGTTATAAACAACCCCTACTTTTATTCTGCAGATCTTAAAAATGTAACGACTTCAATTTGAGAATCATTTATAGCCTATCTAAATTGAAAGTTAGAGATTAACAGAAATCATTCATTAGTATGACTGAAACAATAAATTAAATTAGTTGTTTTAGGAGATATGAGAAGAAAAAAGCAGGCTATAGTGTTGGTATAAGGTAAGCACAGCAGTTAAATAACTGGATGTTGTGGGCCATTTTTCTTAATTGCAGATAAAAAAGTTACACATAAACGTTTTTTGTCAACGAAACTGAACTTATTTACTTCTTATTTCACTTCATCTCACACGAAGAAACTGTGATGTTTGTGTTCACTATTAATATGAAGAGAAACAACTATGCCACGGTGTAGTAGCGTGGTTACAGAGTGTCGACGGAACTGGGAAGGTCCTAGAATCGAATCTCCATTGGGATAGAATTTTGTGTGTGTGTACTTTTTTCGTTGTTTGACGTTTGTTGCATTACAGAATCATGTTTTTATTTGAATAATTCATAAATGGTTGTAAATATTTGAAACATAAGAGATATCCTTGCTCTTTTAGTTTTGAAACATACCAGAGATATATTATCATGGAAAATAATGCAATTTCACGATGGTGAGAATTTAACAGTATCATCACTTGAAGTTCCACGCCATTCTTGCAATAGTTCCGGGACATTTTGAATCACTTTTTGTTGGAATTTTTACATGGTGAGACAACTGCATCTAGCCTTTCTGACATTAATGGGTATATTTAGGCGGTATTATCATTTTAAAAAACAACAAACTTTTTTGGTTTGCAAGTAATTTTCAGTTTTGAAGTCTTCTTTGGCTATGTTTGTAATTCACTTACTATCCAAAAATTTGTCAAGCCTTCGAAAAAAATAAGAAATACCATGTTTTTTTATGAATTTTAGAAAAAATAAATGTGCGGTGCTACAAACAACAACAAGCGAGGATCGAACCTGAGACCCTAGTCTTACTGATACTCACCTAAAACAATCTATTACATTTAACTCGATTAAATTATAATGCAAATGATCTTCACAGAAAATGATAAGTAACTTAGTTGTAATATCGACTAGGTTTCTATGAGCAGGTTGCGGTGACATTTTTTCATATTTCATATATTGTGGGAAGACTTATGGTTTTTGGGAAGTTTTTATTGTTGTGGTTGTAGATTGGTGTACTACACACTATTTACAAATGATATGTCCAACAATTTATTCATAGATTCAAAGATACAAACCAGGCGTTACTTACGTAGGGAGAGCGTTTGCTGGCACGCAACGTTACGTTACGGGCATCATTGCCTCGCACCACACAGCAAAGGAGTGTTTTGGCGGGCTTTTAAATACGCTAAATTTTAACATTGAATTTTATATAAAATAAGCACATTCGTTAAATAATAAATAGTGCCGGGTGAATTGTGTGTATGAATAGACAATTTAAAACCTTTTTTTTGTTGTATAATACCCTTATAAGAGGTACTCTGCAGAAGTAATTAATTTATATTGTTAAAAATCTATGTGAAAGGAATTTTTGCTGTGCAGGTTAACTGGAGATCCGAAGCTGCTCCTGCAGCTGCAGAGAAGAGCAAGGAATCTGATGAGGAGATAGAGGATGCACTGAACAATGAAATAGAGTCCATGAAAGAAGAGACAAGGAAGCCTGCAAGTGGCAGGAGATTCCAGGTTGTTGAGTCGGGGGCTAGTAACTGTCTCTTCATCCGTACAACAGTAAGTATATTCAATAATTGTCGTTGAGTAAGTATGTTTACATTTAATTAACATTAGTTGATGGTTCACAACAGTGATTCCCAATTAGTGGTGCGCGCACCCCCAGGGGTACGTGAGGTTGCTTCAAGGGGTACGAGTGGTAATCACTAAGATAAATGAAAGACAGAAACCAATCGTGCAAACATTACTAAGGCGAAATATGTCTTAAGACAATCCCACTGTGTGTGTGTGAGAGAGAGAGAATGCTGTACGTTCAGCAAACTAGACACTACGTGATGATGGAATATCGGCTGGGTGTTGGGCAGGGATGCAGTGTCATTTGAACTAACTTCAATCGAGTGAGAGCCAACAGCGGAAAGCGTCGGCCCAGCCCGAGTATGTTCTTGTGCCACTGTGCTCCATTTATTGTGACGTTAATCGTGCCGTATTATAACACTAGCATCGCATTGGCTGTCCTAGCTAGTATTTATTTACCTTTGCAAACAGTAAGATTATGTTGTATTTTATTAACTCTGAACACAGATCAAATGTTAAACTGTAATTACACGATGCATGCTTTGCTCAAAAACAAAACACATAGCTATGACAATGCAGTAATATGGGAACATAGTCATGGTGCTACAGCCACGTCATACCGAGCCTGGTGTCGGTGACTGGTTAATGCTATGGCCTCGCATTCGGGAGGACACCGGTTCGAATCCCCATCCAAGCATCCAGATTTGGGTTTTCCATGGTTTCCACAAGTTGCTCCAGGCAAATGCCGGGATGATTCCTTCAAAAAAGGCTATGACTGAATTCCTTCCCGTTCCTTGTTCCCAGTCCCATCCCACCTTTGATGACCTCGACGTTGATGAGGTATAATGCTATAAGTTAAAAATAATACTGCCAAGTTCATCTCGTTTTCACAAATACAGGCTGTTTATGAAAGCTTATGTATAAAAGTAATTCTTGTTTAAAAACTTATTTTAAATATGATAAGAATATTTATGATTTGTAAAAAGCTAAGTGAAATAGGACGTTGAAATGCTGATGAGGTGTCAAGCAGTACTGCATGATTGTCTGCTATCGTGAATCACCCTCTACCAGTTCTAAGACATAAGAAAACTTCATTACAAAAACTGTCCCTCAAAAAATGGAAATATAGTGACAGTTATTTTCAGTTCGCTTTTACAAGTTCTGGAAATCTTGATTCCCCTTTGCCACAGGTTTCGTTTTCGTTGACACATTTTCAAATTATCCATTAAAACCATCTCTACTACATTGCCATTTGGAATCTAAACATGCTGATTTCAAACAGCAGTTTGTATCCTTCGTTGAACATAAATTAAACGATCTCAAACAAAGGAAAAAATCTATAGAGTCACTATCCCTGAACCCAAACGGCAACACACTGCAAGCCTTTTTCAGAGTTATTTAATTGCCGAGCAAGCAAAACCACACAATATTGGCGAAAACCTCATACTGCCAGCAGCAAAAGAGATAGTGAAATGTATGTTCAGATAAAAAATGGCTTGAGAACTTGATGTTATTTCTGTGTCACATAACACTGTCTCTCATTGAATTGCAGAGATATTAGACAATCTGAAATCCCAGCAAACTAAATGCATCTTACAATACGATTACTTTGCTATACAACTCGATGAATCTACAGATGTGTCTAACTTGTCAACTTTGAATACGTTTGATAACTTAATTCCAGAGAAGTCCATGAAGAGTTCCTTTTTTTCCTGCCCTTCCTATTCACACCACCAGGAAGGATATCTTTCGTATGTCAATGGTTTTGTTAAAAAAAAAAAAAAAAAAAAAAAAGAAACGGATTGGTTCAAATGCATGGGTGTATGCGCTGATGGTGCCAGAGCAATGACAGGTCATGTTTCTGGACTTGTAGAGCAGATACAAGATGTAGCTCCTGAATTCTGTAAACATTTAACTAAATCAAGGCCTGCTCGAAAAATTTTACTGACATTTGCAAAGAGCTTTTTAGTGAACACGAGACCCTCTTGTTAAATACTGAAGTTTTGAGAATATTTGAGTTGAGTTGTTTTTGGTCTAGCAGGGGCAACATGAGTACAATGCTGACTGGCCCTTCATGGCTGCAACAATCGGCTTACTTGTCAGATAGTTTCACTAGATTGAATGAACTGGGGACTGCAAGGCGGGATACAATCATATTTCCTGTGCAGGAGAAAGTTGAATCAAATAAAAAAACTCTCTACACATCTGTGATTCTTCATCATCATTATTAGGTCGTCCTGAACATCCTCCTCCATGTCTGGTCGTTATTCCAAGATTTTTCCTCCACCACTTTTCTCCAAATGACTCCCTTAACCTCTGCGTCTTTCTTCACTTGATCCGCCCATCTTGCCCGAGGTCTTCCAGCTGGTCTCCTTCCCTTCTCGCTGTTCAGCAGCGCTACTTCTGGCATCCTCCCCTCCTCCATCCTCATTACATGCCCCGGCCACTGCAGTCTCTTCATGTTAAGATCTCTTCTAATGTTTCCCCATGTAGTATTTCCCTGATGTTTTAATTTCTGATTTTATCTTTCCTCGTGACATTCTCTATCCCTCTCCCAAACCTCATCTCTGCCACCTCCAATATGCTAATATCTCTCTTTGATCAAGTCCAGGTTTCAGAGCTATAGGTCAGCATGGGCTTGGGAATTTTGGCTTCCTTCCCTATATTCCAACTTCAGATTACATCGTTTACCTGATTATACTATTGTCCCCTCTTCCTTACTCTCTGACCTATTTCTTACTCCATCTTTCCATAGTTACCTTGCTTCCCAGATACACAAACAATTCTACCCATTTCAAATTCTTGCCGTCCAGTAACACATCCTTCGAAGGGCCCGTGTTTCTTGTTGTCTTCATTATTTTGATCTTTTTCACACTAATCTCCACGCCACGTTTACCCATTGCAGTCCACCATTGCTGTAATTCTCTTTCCAGATCCTGCTCTATCTCCTTCCATATTATGATGTCATCAGCGTATGCTGTCGCCTTCAGCTCTGTTGGATATCTGTGTTCCTGGACTTCTGCTATTACTACATCTAATACTACGTTAATCAGGGCTGGTGACAATACATTTTGTTGTCTGCCTATTCATAAAAAAGGGAGTAAAACTAAATGTGAGAACTACAGGGGTATTACATTGCTGAACCGTGGCCTGAAAATACATGAAAAAATTGTTCTAAATAAAATCAAGCAACGACTACAGAATGCACTTCAAGAGAAGCAATTTGGTTTCAGGCAAGGAAGATCCACAGACGTCGTGCAGAAATCTAAGTGTATTTACAATGCCAGCACAGTATGTATAGTCCATACTATCATTTGTAGTGGAAAATCCTGAACACTTCAATCTTAATGCTGACATACATAGCCATAATACTAGGAATAAATATAATATTCACAAGGATTACAAATCACTGTCAATTGTACAGAAAGGGATAACATTTACTGGAGCTTCCTTATTCAATGTCTTACCAAAAGAAATTAAATGTTGTGTACAAAAACATAACTACTTTAAGTCCAAACTGAAAGAGTTTCTGCTTCGGAACCCATTTTACTCTGTGACAGTATTTTCTTCTTGGAATTTGGTAACTAAGAATGGCTGACGAAATACTATATATGGCGTATGGAAGGGAAAGGTGACAAAGTTGTTCACAATTACTAAAATGATATATGGTTTTCCATTCTATTTAAACTACTGACAAGTGAAGTAATTACACTGTTTGCAAAATTAACTCATATATAGTAACTAACATGGGATAGCATGCATTCACAAATTGCAGTGGAAAAATATCATACTAATAGGTTTTTAAGCAACTGACTTGTCATCAGTTGTTGGCAATATTATTGATATTGTTAATAAGTGTGTGTACTGTTCCACATATATAATAACTAACATGATATAATATGTAGTTCCAGATTACAGTGGAAACTTATTATGGTAATTGGTCTGTAAGAAAATAACTGGTCATTAGACGCTGGTAACAAGTGTACACACTGTTCCACATATGTAGTAATGAACATTGAATTGTATTTGCAGATTACAGTGGATATTGATTATATTAATGGATTGTTAAGTAACTAACTTGTTATCAATTGCTGGTAATATAATTGATATTATTAATAAGTGTATGTACTGTTTCACAACTCAGAGACTGTTCTCACATGGGATCAAAGCGAACATATCTATCTATCTATGCAATGTTTATACTCAGACAAATCATAGAGAAAAGGTGGGAATATGGCAAAGACACGGTAATAACTTTAACTGGCATAAAGAAGGTCCATGATAAAGTACTGAGGGAAAGCATATGGCTAAGTTTAAAAAAGAGAGGAATAGATGAAGGAATTGTGGAACTAATAAGGATGATCTGTGAAAAGTGTGTGAATTGCAAGCACATAGACTAAACATCTAACATTGAAAAAATTATATATGATTGGTTTCTGACACTTTTTTTTTTTTTTTGAGAAACAACTTTGATTTTGAATGAAGATATAAAATCCACAATTAAATGCCATTTTCAAAATCTGTGAAGAGTTATGCAGCGATTTTCCAGAAATATCGTCGCAATCCAATTGGGTAAACAACCCTTTCGCCAGCCATTCCACCGACCATCCAAGAGAATCTACCTAATAGACATTTCATGTAACAGCAGACTTGAGAGACATTTTGCAGAGCAATCACCAGTAAATTTTTGGGCTGAACTAGAAGATATTTATCACGTTAGCAAAGCAGCAATAATTAAATTGTAATGGAGCACCCACTTTCCCCCTTTTCTGCACCCACCTACATTTGCCCTCTACAAATTTTAACCTTAAATTCTTAAAATGATTTTGTAAATTATTCATCATTTCCCTTGGTAACTTATTTGAATCCCTGAAACTCCATTTTTACTACCATTTTTCATGGCGTACCTTCGCAAGAATGGATTTTTGGCTATACCAATCATGAAAACCATACATTACCACTGACTTCAACTTGAAGATTTAAGGGCTCAGTAAACAGCGACCGAATTTCTAGTATTTGTGCAATGAGAAACTTGGGTATTTGTCCCATTAATCAAACATTTGGGGTTTTCATTATTATTACAATTGTTATAGTAACAGTTTTGGACACTGTTTGATTTATTGTGACGTTTGTTATTCAATTAAAATTTAATAAAGATAAAAAACTGGTTTCATTTTTTATTTATCATTTTACCTGCAAGGAATACACAAGGTTGAGCTCTTTGTTAAAGGGGTACTTGGAGGAAACTAAATAGGAACCACTGGTTTACTAGAAATGTCCGACAGGAGTAGCTTTCGATAAAGCACTCAAACCATCCTGATCTGGGTTTTCCATGGTTTTCCCGGATCACTCCAGGCGAATGCTGGGATGGTTCCTCACAATAGCCCATGGGTGCCTCCTGCCATATCCCGCATATCCCTTCAAACCATCACTCTTTTCAATGGGTGCAATGCACCCTCCGCCACACACATTTAGTGAATTGCGGAGTTATAATAATAATAAATGTATTGGTTTACTTTGGGGCCACGTTTGACTATGATGTGTCGAATTTGAAACACATTGCACAGAACACAAAAGAGGTATTATTTAACAAGGTGCTTGTAATATTTTTGTGTGTGGCTGTTTTGTGAATACAGCTTGTTACCTTGAACTACTAGTAAACCACAGGAATATTTATAATGTTGTTCCTGTATGGGAACTTGCCGTGTATCAGACTAATTAACTGTTTGTTGCTGGAATGTTCTGTTGATAGAACTGTACAGTATGTAATCGTAGCAACTTATCCCTTCATGCAAAACATATAATGATTTTAGCATGGCTACTGATTTAGTCATTAACATACTCGTATTGACAGTAAGTTTTATTGTTCTGTTCCGTTGCTAGTCGGAAAGAGCTATTTCTGAGCACATTAAATGAGTACATGGAAATGCTAAGTACCGGAAACAGCCGCAAATAATAACTCAGCAGTGATACGGGGTCAGCAACATCGTTCACGTGTAATTTATTGCTCCCGGAAGGTTGACGTAGCACCAGTGATAGCCACGAGACAAAGAGTTACCAAAGAGGCTAGTTCTTAAATGAAAATGAGTCGGAAGTAGTACACACCAGTTTAGTTAATACACTATAGACATATTCTGCTCCAGTGGAGGACTTCAACAAAGTCCTGTCCTGTACATTTGCACATAAATAATCCTTTTATGGTTTCCTATCAGGCATTTAGCATCTCAGCCAGTCACTTACCTGAATGTGGTCGACGTGAGTCGAACAGGAAAATTACGTTTAAGCTCGATGGTAGCTGATATACGAACTTTTTACCACACTCACTCCTGGTGTCACTACTCGTTCACTGTTTCCCAGCAGAGTCCGTTCTCTTACTACAGGGAGACCCCACTCCTTCAGACCAGTGATATTACTACTCATCCGCAGTGTGAAGTTCCATAAACTCTTAACTCTCAGATATAGCCTACATGGGTCCTGATGATCTGCTGTATTCGGCTGCTGTGTCGAATACCATGTAATGGCTCTCCTTCCCACTAGGTGATTTGAAGGAAAGAAAAGAGATGCTGCTTCAATTATTATTTTCATTCTATGAAAAATCTTTGAGTCCTTTGGTTTTTAGGCCTTAGTGTAACCTGGCTATTCAGTTTGCGGAGAGATAATCTATTTTATGATTGCTCATGACAGCTAACATCAAAGGTGAAAATACGGTACAAGTATCATGTTATTCAGGTAAATGCTACTTGTGTTTCCAGAATGGTATTAGTGCATGCCTTATTCCTATATTGAGCACACTGCTTCGTCTCGACGTGTCCGTTACAATCTGCATCCTCGGGCTATGTACCGAGCGTGGTGGGTGTGTGGTTAATGTTCTGGCCTCGCATTCGGGACGATGCTCTTTTGAATCCCAGTCTGGGCATCCAGATTTAGGTTTTCTATAGTTTCCCCAAATCACTCCATGAGAATGGCAGGATCCTTCAAAAAGCCACAGCCAAATTCATCCCAACTGCTTGCACCCAGTCCAATCCTGTGAAAACCATAAGCAAAAAAAACTAGGGTTATTTGTTTACATTGAGAAATTTTTTACCAACACATTTTATCCACCAAATAGTATTTAGTTTTTGAAGATCTGCTGTATTCTAAGTAAAATTGTTAAAATTTAAAGACAGAAGCACACAAAAGCACGGCTTTGTGCCACGGTACGAGTGACCAACGTCCACGATGTACCACACCAGTAAATAAACACTCGCAATAAGAAGTGCCCTGTTTGTTTTTCTTAATTTTTTATAGACTGATGAAACCATGAATGATAAATGGTATGTATTGCCAAAATGTACAAATTCAAAAATAAAAACTCAAAAAACTGTAAATGTTCCAACAATTACAAATAAAGTGCTGCAGCTTGCTTGTAGAAACCCCAGTGCCTTCCCCCTTGCATCGTCTCCATCTCCACCGTTACCCACCTCACAGTGTAATTCAGCTGTGGCTGTTCACGGAGACATCACTCATTACGTATAATAGTGGTTTAAAGAATTTTGGCCTAGTAACTGTTTAACAAATGTTTTCATTTCAGGGTGATACTTACTTTTCAACACGATTTACATTGGGACAAATACATTCATAACTGCTCTGTTCCAATTCAGTTATGCCCTTCTTGCAGTGGTTGCCCTCTTCAGTTGCAGTCACCTCTAGATTTGATGGAAACTTTCTGGCCACACAAACAGTAATTTGATTTTGGTGAAAAAAGAAACAAGTTGGGTTAAGCCAAATCTGTGGAAGATGATTCTGAATACCATCGGTGTTCTCATCACCATAATAGTTTGAAAGCAGTGCATTGTCTTAATGTAATAGTGTTGATTTCTGCAAACTGGAACATGATATGACTCTTTTTTGTCCTTCATGTTCAAAAACTTCAACAAGTTTCATACAAGTGCATATTTGATCTCCTATTAAGTGTCATGTAAAGTATCTTTATGCACATTCTTCCTGTATAATATATGGTTGCTACTATTGGAATTAATAGTTTAGACTTGCTGTATCAGTATTTGCCCTTTGCTTATGACATGTAACATAGTAGATCTATTTTTTAAAAGCCACATGTTATTAAGTTCATAACATTGATTTCATCTCTGAATTTACTCATAAATATTAGTTTCCTTTCCAGGATGAAAACTTGATACATTAAAATAAATTTCTTGTGCATGTTTGAATCTTTCATATTGTGGCCAAAGTGATGCAAAGGATCAATATTGCTTTCAGTAAAGGTTCAGGAAGCAAATTATTAACAAATAGTTGGTTTCAAAATACAGGGTGTTTTAAAAATGACGGTATATTTGAAAAATCAATATTAACTAAATGGGCAGCGATAGAAATACACCGTTTGTTGCAATATGCTTGGGACAACAGTAAATTTTCAGGCAGACAAACTTTCGAAATTAGTTACAATTTTCAACAATAGATGGCTCTGCAATCTGGAAAAATCTAAAGTTCGATATTTTCCACATATCCACCATTTTTTCACAGCAAACTTGCAATCTGTGAACAGCACACGCTTACAGCAGAAAGACGACTTACAGAATGGCGAACTCACAGACTGCATTTACTTCTATATCTTTCAAATCGCCTGCAGCGCCATCTGTTGTTGAAAATTGTAACTAATTTCGAAAGTTTGTCTGCCTGAAAATTTACTGTTGTCCCAAGCATATTGCAACAAATGGTGTATTTCTATCGCTGCCCATTTAGTTTTTATTGATTTTTCAAGTATACCGGTCATTTTTTAAATATCCATTATCAGCACCATGTTGATTCAAAAAAGTTTAATTCAGTGGATACAAATCTAGATACTTTGCCTTCATAATCGGTATAGTGTTTTAAAGGAAGTAACTGAACAGAATCCAAGAATGATGCTCTGAGAAAGTTCAGTTTAACACTTACAATATTTAAATGCTATATAAAAGGATCAACACAGTAGAGGACTGTAAACAGCTGCAACGTGATCTGGACAGGATATCTATTTGGGTTGGTAAGCATCAGATAAAGATAAATGCAAAGAAGAGTCAGCTTATTAGATACACAAAAAAGTAAAGGTTGATTATGATTATTAGTTGGGGAAAGAATTGCTTGTTGAAGACTTGAAATGTAAATACGTTGGCAAAACATTTCATAAACTTGTTATGAAATGTTTAACTAGGCGGGACACATTGGACAGGTGGTAGGAAAAGGTTTCAAAATTGTGCACTTGTTAGAGAGAGTAATGAGGGGATGTACCAGAGAAGTGAGAGAATTGGGTTACAAAACTTTGGTCAGACCATTGCTTGAATATGGTGGTGTAGTTTGGGAAACACATTTTGAGTATCAAATACAGGAGTTGGAGAGGGTGCAAAAATTGGCTGCTAGATTTGTTTCTGGATATACTGCAGAAAAGCAATCAGTAACAGATATGATAAAACAGCTGGAATGGGATTCTTTGGAAGACAGGAGGGGGGGGGGGGGGGGTGAAGAGGGACATGGAAGTGTACAATGTGTATATTGGTGATGAGTCACGGAAAGATATTGGTGTAAGAATTAAAAGTAAATCATGGAAGGGAAAAGATGACCATGATCACAAGCTGGCACTTGATTTCAGGCACAAGGGTGTAGGAACATTATTTTTTTTTAGATAAGGGTGTCAGGGATTGGAATAAGTTTCCTAGAGAAATGATGAATAATTTACCAAAAAAACATTGAAAGAATTTAAAGTTAAAATTTGTAGATGGTAAATGTGTGTGGGTGAAGAAAAGGGAAAAGATTAGTGTATAGGGAAATTGCCAATGGAGTGAATGCATGCTCAATTATGGTTTTAATTAAATAAATAGCTATCAGAAAACTGTAAAAGTCTGCCAAATAGGGTTCCTGCAAAATTATATGGAGGAATCTGGTAAGGTGTTGGAGGATCAGCAGTTCTTTCCATTCAGCATAGAAACAATGATGTCATAGAGCCAAGGCATGCACTGATTATCTGGAAGCATGTTGGCCAGCAAGCTGTATATATATATATATTTATTTGTAGTACCTTTAAGTATTTAATTTGTTATTTTGGATTACTTGTGGCTTCAGTAGTTTCACAAATTTTTGGTTCCTGGTCATGAACCCTGTACCACGTACTTTATTGGTGACTTTCTACAGTTGCTGCACTTTTTGAATGCCATACCCATCCATAAACTTCTCTGAATTTTGTTTGGTGTTAAATGTTCTATTACAGATATCTTCAATTTTTAAGGAATACACATGACATATATGCCTTGGACTGCTTTACTAAAGAAATTTTAGTTAAATGATGTTGTGTTTTGTTTGTTTGGTCGTAAAAGAAGAATCAAATTTCTTTTCCAGCTGGCATCAGTATCTACAGTGAACCCTAAACAATTGGAAAGTTTAGCATTATTAACTTTTTGTGCATTTACTGTAGGAAATAATTATTTAATGTGTTTTTTACTCAGCCCTTCTTTCATTTCTAATTTTTGTGCAGTTAGATGAACCAGTGGAACTTGTGAAACATATTCTGGAAGATATAGAAGCAACTAAGAAACAAAAAACTCGTTTCTTATTGAGGATGATTCCAATTGAAGCTACGTGTAAGGTAATATTTCATTTCATTATGTTATTGAGATTTAGTTGAATGTTGATAGGAAACTTTGTTCTCACATTCCTTCAGTAAGACAGGCTCATTCCATTCTTACAGCATGTTTCTGTTGAGAAAATAAGTTTTTGGGTTTCATTGTTTTTCTGTTTCTTCCTTATGTAAGGGAGTGAGGGATTGGAGATTACTGAGACATACATTGAACAATTTATCTTAAACACTGAAAGAATTTTAAGCACAAATTCTTGAAATGGCAGAAGTAGGGATGGGGTAAATTGTCACAGGGACATATGCACCATCACAGCTAAAATTAGTGACAGCCAAATGCCTCCCAGTCACATATAACTCTCCGTTCCTCTTCCAATATCCACCCAGGCCTTATCACCACTGTATGCATTGGCAATCAGAAATCTGACTAAAACAGTTGTATGTGAAACTATATTTCATGGAGGCAAATGACTGCTGTTGGATTTTACTATGCAATCTTTATCAGGAGTAAAGAAAGTTAATTGAAATTACAAGTAAGAGTCTGCAATTACCCTTACACCTATTAGATGTAATTTTCTTCTTGTATGAAGCTTAATATAAACTCTGAAAAACAAAATGTAATTAAACTAAGGAAAAAGGAAACTGCTTTAGGCAATATAATTGTAAGGACAGGGAAAATGACTCATCACTCACCAATGTTGACGGCAGCGACGAGAGGAGAACATATATAAACACACAAATAAACTCAATATTTCGGTTAAACCTTAATCATGATGTAGAAAATGAGTCATGAGGCTCGGGAGGTGTGCACACGCCGAGGATTGCTACATGACTCATGTCGCATCATGATTAAGGTTTAACCGAAATATTGAGTTTATTTGTGTGTTTATATATGTCCTCCTCTCGTCGCTGCCGTCAACTTTGGTGAGTGATGAGTCATTTTCCCTGTCCTTACAATTATATTGCAGAAAAACAAAATGTGTACTGTAAAGTCCCTTTAAGTACTGTACCCAGTGGAGTTGCCAGTGATTGTACTATAAAAGTGAAAAATTGATACCACATGCTTTACTCCTATCTAATAGTGAATTTTTAGGTTTTCAGCAAATGCTGCAGGAATATCTATTACAGTAAGTGTCACGAAACAAATTGCCATGGGACGAATTGGTGGTCTGGCATACTTGGTTTTAAAACTGTTCAGATATCTGGTTCTTTTATACTGCTAAATAATAATACTGATTATCAGAGGTTCACTCCTGGTTTTATTGAAACTTACAAAGGGTTCCACACCACCACCAACACTTAAGTCAATCAATTTGACCAGGCAGAATAATAACAGCAGAGGTTGCAAGATCTCGCCACACGTCGCCTTGGTTGCCACCACACCAAACTATCACTCCAGTTAAAACCAACTAATTTCGATACATTCTCAAAACTTGACGAAAAAATGTAGTCTGGAATACCTGAATACTAAGCCAAAGTGTTCCCCATGCCCTGCACTACACCTATGAATAAACTTTGCTAGCTTTAGAATAGTTTTTCACATTTTGAGGCCTAAAGTATCACTGGCTTGCTGCCATACTAAAACTGAAGACAACAATCAAGAAACAAGGTCTTTTAGAGTGCAGCATGTCACATGACTATGTTTCTCAAAGGCTCGAGATTTTCTAAACAATTAATCTTTTTGAAAATACTTCTTTAAACCCTAGAAACGCTTTACCATGACTGAATAATTCTAAACATCTTAACCCTAATAATTAAACTCCTGTAAACCTGTTTTGATTAACTTTTCGATGAATAAAGCCCTACATCAACAAAGAGAAGTTCTATAACAATTATAAGGAAAGTGCTTTTAGGCAGTGAAAACAAAAAAGGGTGTGACAAGTAAACTTTCCAGAAATGAAGGTAGGAGGGTAGCAATGAACACAAAAAGGACAAATAGATTTTACAATATTTCGGTATGAACCTCATTATTATTAATTTAATTGAGGTTGAGCAATGCCCTAGTCATCTACTTACCACTTTTTATATATGTTTTTTTTTATTTATTTCTTTTGTTAATTGGAATGCTAAATTTCTCCTCTGTTTACTTTTCCAATTTAATTTTAAATTCCTTAAGCATTTTTTGTGGTTTGTTACAATACCTGACACCCTTACAAGACACAAGATGCATGGCAAGAGGAGACACGAGCTCTTACAACATGACATAAATCACGAGTTGACCGTTGTGGGCTGGGCAGGTGTGGTTGTGGTGGGGACAGTCAGTGACTGTGCAAAGCATTATCTTTGGGATTGCTGGTTTATAGTGCTAATAATATTATTATTAATAATAATTTATAACATATAAATATGCACTATTATAAATCAGTAAGTAATCTGTGTGTATCTGATGGTTTGAAATGCACCAATTTTGACCGGGATTTCAAATTTTTAGAGCTACTGATCTAGCTTAAAATCTTAGTTATATCTTACATATGTCACTGGAACTGAGCAGAGATTATACTAGTTTTGAGATGCACAGGTAGGCACCACAGATTGCTCTGTATTTGAGAGGATCACTCCTCTATCTTGGACACCATCAGACATTTTAAGAACGGATTTCAATCTCCTTCCTATATGTTGTAGGTTACACAGCATATATGTTTGTGGTACAGTCGTTTCTCAAAATGTGCCCTAGTTTTTGAGATATTCGCATGCAAATGAACAAACAATTCTAAATGTTGGGTATATAGTAAATTATTGCCTCATTTTATCAAATGGCAGCATGGTCTACAGTTTCATAATTTTCTGACCCCGAGTTCAAATCCACACTGAATCAAATATTTGTATATATTTTTATCTTCAAAAATTGTCAAGCTTGACTTATTTATTTTGTTATAACTTCATTTACACACTGTTATTGTGCAAAATAAAATTTAAAACAAATCACATTGCTTGCAACAGATACACAAAATATAATTTCGGTCCATATATCAACAATGGCTTCCTAATACGACTCACCCATACCCAATGAAATTAAATCAGCAGGCGAATTTGCTAGTAAACTGGAATCTGACAAGAATTTTGCAATGTTTGTAAGCAATTGTCACTTGTTCTCCCATTTCCTTGATGAGCTCCATTTTTCGTCACAGATAGGCCTACCATTTTATTTTCAACCATTTACACGCAACCATTCTTGGAACAAATCGAGTGTAGAAGAAAGAAAGAAAAAACTATCTTCCCAATGCTACGTATTTCATTTTAAAATACCTCTTGATGATATACAAGTAAAGAAATGACGAAGATGAAATAAATAACATGATAGTAACTATATAAGAACGTAGTCTTTCTCGGCGTTGAGAATGTATAAACTGCTCCTGGTGACTAGCCGAGTCAAGAGTGCGTTGACACACGATGACACCAGAAGATGGCGGCAATGAATCAAGTCGCCGAAATATCGTGTGACAACGCACTCTTGACTCGGTTAGTCACCCGAGAGCAGTTTATACATGATAGTAACTATTTCAATTGAAAACACAGCAAAACAACTTATTAACAAAAAGTGAAAAAATAAAGTAAGAATGGAGACTTTCCTGACGTATGATTGCAATGAAGTTTTCAAGGGGTGTGCATAGTGTTGTAAAAAAACGTTTTTTTTCCCTGGCTTGAAAAAAAAAACATGAAAAAAAACTTTGAAAAAAAAATATGTTTTTTTTTCTGGAACACGTTTTTTTTTCACAACTACTAAATCTCAAATTTGTAAGGCAGTTATCGTTTAAAATGACTGTTTTAGAGTTTATTCTAAGTACTTATCTTAGTTTAAAATCTACTATATTTTTCTGGTTCAGTAGGAAAAAAAATTATGAAAATATTGGCAAAATTGACTGAAATTTTCTTTATGAACGGGGATTTCCCGAAGAGACTAGGTTGCGCTGAGAAGGAATCCCCATTCCCCATTGTTTGGATTGATACTTGCTATTTGAAATAGTGCTGCCAGCCCTACAAAATTACCTACAGATCTTTTAAAAAAATTAGGAATTTAAAATTTATCCACGGTTTTTTGCCTTATTGGGCTTTCCTTATATTCGTATACTTGTTAACTCTCAGAGTATAGTGGTACTGACTCATTAAATTGTCAGTAAGGGAGCGTGCATAAACCACATAGCTCCATTTTGGCCTCCTGTGAACCCCCACGTAGCCCTATGTGGCTTTTGCCTACCCCCCCCCCCCCCTCACCCACGTAGCCCAGCGTAGCCTTCCAGCTAACCCCTCCTCCCTCTGGACCGAACCACGTAGTTTGTGCACGGTCCCTAATTATGAATCGTTTCCTTGCAACCGTTGGTGTAAACAAACGATTGAAAAGAAATAAAGCTCCTATTTTGTATGATAATAGATTTTAATTCAAACTTAAAAGACCGTAATACAGAACTAACGGCGCAGTCTTAATGCACAGTGTGTACTTTGCTCACAATTTAAAATTGCAATCTCAAAATCTTTTGCGTACAATACAAGAACAACCAGTAAAAGAAAATGTAACTATTTCTGAAGTTAGAGCAGACAGAAGAAGAGACAGAAAATTCCGACACCAACCAAACTAGTGTTGGTAGTGCTGATACTAGTGAATGTGGTACTGACATAGAGGATGAATAAAATTGTGTTACCTATATAGATACACTTATGAATCATTATGTGAGACATTATATGATTTAGTAAGACTTAAAACACACTTGTAAAATGGAAGTTCCTTAAATAAAACTATAATTTATGAAATATATTGTTTTCTGAAGAAAAAAAAAATTAGAAAAAAAAAACACGGGTGCTGGTTTTTTTTCTTTTTTTTTTTCACAAAGCTGAAAAAAAATATTTTTTTTTCAGTTTGCAACACTAGGTGTGCAGCCGATTTGTGTTGTGAAAAGACAATCTGTCGGTAGACCCGTGAATTCATTACAAAGAAAAGAATTTCAGGGGAAAAAATGACCCTGAATTGTAGGTAATATGATTTATTTTAAATATCATTTCAGTCAATAAAAGTAAGTAAATGAAGTTTTAACAAAATAAAAAGGTCAATCTTGACAATTTCTGGACATAAAAATAAATAAAAATATTTGATTCTGTGGGGATTTGAACTCGGGTCAGAAAATTATGAAACTTACACCCTACTGCATAGACCACGCTGCCATTCAATAAAATGAGGCAATAATTTATTATATACCCGATATTTAGAATTTTTTGTTTATTTGCATGCGAATATCTTAAGTACTAGGGCGCATTTTGAGAAACGACTATACCACAGACATATATGCTGTGTACCCTTCAACATATATGAAGGAGATCGAAATCTGTTCTTAACATGTCTGATGGTTCCCAAGTAAGAGATATTCATAAAAGATCACACTATTATTCTTTGGATCCTTTTTTTCTTTTTTTGGCTTAAATTATTTATTTCTTCAGCTGTGTGAAATGAAGAAGATTAAAATAAACTATGATAATAAAATTTAATAAACAAAAGTAATATTGAATCTTTGTGCTTTAAGAGATACTATCAGTGGCCACAATACTATTCTTTGTGTACTATTTATGTTCTTTTTTTTTAACTTTTGTTATTTGTTTCTTAAGTTTTCTCAAATATAGTAAATTACAAAAAACAGAATTCATTAATCAATTCACTACATCAAAGGTTAACATTTCAGTAAGTGTAATGAAATTCTGATATTTATTTTAAATATATTTGTGCTTAATGTCAGTATTAAAATCTGCTATCGTGTTGTCATTAATTAAACAGCTACATCATAAATTAAAATAATACTTCAATACGTTTATGAAATTGTTATATTTAATATACAGCAAACATCTCTGTGCATAATGCCAATTTTAAAACCTGATTGCATGTTGTTGTTAATGAAACCACAAAAAATTGTGATGTTTACTTTACTGTAAAAATTTGTGCTTAATATTGAAGCCTGATAGCTTTTTGCCATTTTATTCCACACAAATATTTAAAAATGTCATTTATTACTTATGACCACAGATATAATCGTAACCAAAGTTTATCTTTGATGATATAATTCCATACTTATCTTCAGTTATGATATAATAAATATCTTTATATTGATGTGGATAATTTTTTATGCAAATTTAATTACTTATATTTTGTAAGTTATATTATCTATTAGTATAATAGACAAGTGTCACGCTGACGTCATGTCACGCCATTACGTCAATCTATGATGTCACCCTTTACAATATTATTTGTGGGAATGCGCATTATTTAATAACATTTCCAAGCATCAATGAATAAATTAACTCACAGAACACTGAAATAAAAGTATGTATTGCGTTAAAATCGACATAGCAATCATTAGATGCTTATATTTACGTAACATTGTTTTGATATGTAGAAGTATTCCTTAAATACTTTGTCCATAGAATTGTAAGGTAAAAGCTTTGTATTTCGTTCATCAATGTAGAGAAAAGTTTGGTTAGAACATTACTTCACATGGATCAGAATTACGAGTGGCATTTGATGTTACAGCATAGGGCATGAATAATTTAGTTTATTTCAAAATATTTTAAACTGTTTCCTATTATTAATTCGTTTGAATGGAAATAGTTGCACATTGATCCGGAAACTGAGCAATCCTACACTACACTTAGAACAATAATACGTGGCATAATGTAAGTTCATAAGGTTTATTTTAATTTCCTTTGCTTCACTGCCTAATATTACTGAGCCTATGAGTTCAGCAATTGTGTCAACCATTCAAACGTTTTACTACCAGTCTGAATCACAAAAAAGAAATGTGCAGAAACCCTTGAAGATTTTGATCAAAATTATATCGCGATGCATTGCCACTAAAACGCAAAACAGTTCATGTATTAATATGCATGAGATTGAAGTATTGTTTTTCTGGCGAGAAGTTAACGTGGTTAGATTGATATGCAACCTGGACCCTAATGGAAACTGAAACCTTTTGCTACAACGCAAGGCACGAGGAATTACACTAAGCCGTGATTTGTCAGAACACTGAAATAAAAGTATGTATTGAGCTTAAATCGACATAATAAGTATTAGTAGATTTGATTTATTTAATAATAGATTCGTCTTATGTCAAAGTATTCGTTAAAATCATTGGCCACAGATATGTAAGAGATATTTTGTCATTGTTAGTGGCAATTTGGATAGATTGTTATTAGAACTGGCACTTGACAGCAGAGGGCATAAGTAATTTAATTATTTTTTTAAATAATTTTAATTTTGTTTTCTTAAGTGTTCTGTTACTTTCATCATTGCTTTGTTTTAACGAAAGTAGTTGCACACTTTTCAGATCTACACAACATAGACTACATTCATACTAATATTACGTGAAATGATGTAAGTTGTTAAGATTTATTTTTAATTTCCTTTGCTTGTACTGATGCCATATTTCAGCAGCAAGTAACTGTGTCAGCCATTCAAAGGTGTTAGTAACTTCTGAAACACGAATATAAAATAGTAAGATGGAGAACCCGTAAAGATTTTTGTTTTAGTTAATTTCGTGATGCATTATTACCACTAAAATGCGATAAAGTAATGTATCACCATACGTTTGATTAAAGTATTGTTTCATTTATCGCAAGTTCAGTACGTGGTTAGGTTGAAATACAACCTGGGCCAGAATAGCAACAAAAACCTTTTCTTACAGGGCAAAGCACTATGAATTTCACTGAACTATATTTTATGACAATTATATTTATTTAAGTAATTGCTAAGAAATGTAGTGCTAGAATGGCATATTAATTAACAGTTGCTTTTTTTAATGAACTCGTTACTTGGTCTGAATGAAAGAAGTTCCAGATTGTTCGCGATGTGTGCTACTTAAACCACAATTTAAACTAATATTATGTGACATAGCTTAGGTTTTCAAGATTTGTTTTTAGCATCCTTCGTTTTCACTGGGGTCATTATTTCAGGCGTTAAACATGGACCTTCATCATAGAAAATAAGAAAGTTGTATGAAACTGTGAAGATTTTGGATCAAGTTTGTATCGCATGATGCATGATTGGTATCGATGCATGATGACATTGACATGCAATACAGGGAAAATATTAATTCGCGTGTGAATTAAGTTTTGATTTTCTACTGGCTATATTGGCGAAGATTGTTGTTAGGCTGAAATGCAACCTGGATCAAACAGACAATGAAACTTTTTGCTACATAACAAGGGATGAAAAATTACAGAACATTGATCTTTATTTTATTACAATTATATTTAAGTACACTACTAAGAAGAAATCAGTTAATCCGTTAAACCCGTCATTTTTGACGGACTTTGTGACTAGTGTTAATATAAAAGTGAAACAAAAATCAAAACTTTAGAACATCAGTATGAAAACAGAACTGGAGGAGACAGTTAAAATTAGGAAAGTTTTTAGATGATATTTACATTTTTTGCTTCTCAGCATTACTGTTGGGCAGCAGAATTAAAGGGGTAAAGCATTTCTTTATACAACAAGTTCAGCACGTGCGAAGCCGTTATTAAAATAATGCTAAGATAGACTCACATGAAACAGAAGGTGATGGATGTCATGTTCAGATAGAATTAGGGCAGAGGTGGTACCCACCACTAGTCACAGTTGATAGCAGAATGACGTTACTCACAAATTGCCGTAGATATGTAAAATGCTTCTTCGGTAGTAAATTGTCTGTGAGAATAGAACTAGACCGGGGGTCAAGATTTCCAGGAATACTATGCAGTTTAGCTTTCCGTAACCCCTGGTTATCGCAAGTCGGAGGTGCTGTACAGATTCATTAACTTCAGCTACAAAAAATGGCAGTTGTGATGACGTATCTTCTTCACAGTTCTACTTCCTTTCATTCAGGGCAGCTTTTTTGAATAAAAGTTTATCGAGAAACTAGCTGATTGACTTAATCTCTTAAACAGTAGTGACAGAGAATTTGATCCACGAAACATTTTGTTTAATCAAATTATTAGTTTCTGAAGAAAATTTTATTTATCTACAATGCTGTTTATTTGAGCTCTTATTGTCTTGTAGCATTTTCCTGTTCTGTTATTTTTGTCATTAGTGTGATCATCAGTGTGTTTTAAAACTTCTCATGTTTCAGGCATATCTGGATGACATAAAAGAACATGCTTCAAAATTATTTGATAAATATTTTACAAAAGAAGAGAAAACATTTTCAATCATAATAAAGTGAGTATTACCATCAAAATAATTTTTGTGTTGCATCGTTTCTCCGAAGGACTATCAGTCCTGGTTTGATTTACTTTATTTTATGCAATTGTGGATTGATTCATAGGTTAAACTTTGAAGAATTGTAGAAGGGAATAGTATACAAAACTGTTGACTGCCCTCATCTGGAGTACTGCGACACTGCACCTGATCCATATTGGAAAGGAGCTGTTAGTAGTACTGACAATGTGCGATACAGTCCCATGCAATTTCTCACTGCTTGCCACAGTCCTCACGAAAGTGTCACGGAATTGATATAGAGATTGGGGTGGGGCAGAAAATATCGTTTCTGTATAAATTTATTGAGTAACATGAGAAGAACTTTTGTCATTTATGAATGCAGTGAAATACATCTCCCGCAAGTGCACTTGGATCGCAGAGACAAGACGTATAAGATGACAGAAACCAGTAGTGATCCTGATGTCTACATAAAACTTTTTTCAAGAGTGTGATCCTAGTGAACAATTGCTGCAGGGTTCACGACATCTACTTCTTGTGGTTTTATCTGTTAAATTATTGATAGTATAAAGCCCTGGACTTCAAAGAGAAATGCTTAGGAATTTTCAGTCCTGTTAGATACATGTCAAGTGGAATGATTTTAAGCCTAGTTTAAATTTACTTATTTAACATAGGCTTAAAGTCATACAACTTGACATTTTGAATGGAGAGTTATAGAGAGAAAAAGAAGTTTCCTTTATAAGTAGTATTTTACATATTGTGACCAATTTAATTAGATTGAAGAATTAGATTAAAGGTTGTATTACCATCTTCTCAGTTTTAATTTATCAATGGGCTCTGTCAGTTTCAATCAGCCGAGAATTCTAAAGTTGCTTGGTTGAAACCCATTGTCTTACCTACAAGTACATCGATGTATGAGTAGAGACTTTCCTGGTTTAGTGATGCAATATAACCTTCTCAGAAATCCACGTTTATCCCGCATTTTGAGACAAACATAAAAATAATAAGCTGAGGGACCTTACATACAATCACACTCATAACTAACTACTCTCAAGATATTTTTGTTATATCAGCCCGCAATCGATGTGGAACGAAACCTTCGGCTAGGGTTCATTCTCTTGGCTGGTTTATATACTGATGGATTAAATCCTCTATACTTTATGAGACAATGATGAAGTAACATTCATTCTGTTTGTGCATCAAATCCCTTACATGGGTTTGATATTTGAATTTCTACCAAACAGAAAAATTGTCTACCATCAAATTATTTCAGTATCCTCGAATGAAAACTACCATCGTACCTGAATTTAAGCCTCCTGCTACTTGGGTCTCGGTCTCGTGAGGGTTGTTTCTTTCCTGCGTATAGTTGTAGATCGACATTTGTAACATATTGCAGTCATGTGAATGGCATGTAGTTGGTGTGAAACTGTTTATAAGACTATTACTTTCCCATAATCTGCAAGACACATTGAAATGTTTGCAAACAGTGATGTATTCAAGGGAGTCGCTAACCTGCGATGCAATCTAAACTTCAGGCAGAATATCAGCCTCCCAAAATTGAAATTATCGTCACTGAAATAGGAAAGGTTTCAATTTTTAACTACTGACAGAAAATTTAAAACAAAAATGTTTATAATACTCTACAACTTTATTTTAAATTTTCCTTTCTCTCTAGGCAAGCCACTGACCGATAGGTAAACTTAAAGATAAATTATCAGAACATTCCTGCTGCCACAAAGTTCCGAAAGAATTAAACACGACATTTTAAATTTTCTATCAGTTTTCTCAAACTGTAAAATCGAAAATTATTTGCCGTAAGTTATGGAAGTGTTATCAAATCAAAACTTGTTTTCTTCAAATTTGTTTACTTTCATTCCAGTTTTCGAAACTGTGTCAGCCTATTGCCTTACTAGACTCTTCATCCTTGACAGAAACAAGATTCCTACGTGCAAATCTATTTCACTGGTCGTGAAACTTACACAAATTTAACATTAAAATCACTCGGCTGAATCGTCTCTGTGGGAGTTTTCTATGGCTTTACATGACGCTTTATACTGTCATCGCCCTTTCAAAACAAAAAAATAATAAAGTTAAATCAATTGGGTCTGCAGACAAAATATTCTGAGCCCTTACTAAACCTTTTTGGAGACTAACAGCACTTTATACACCACTCTGCCAAAATCACTTATTCCCCAATAAACGTTGGTCAGATTTCAGCTACCAAACGAGATAACCGACGCTTCACACAAGCTGACGACTGCGGTTTCACAACTTTGTCTTCTCCTGGGGTGGAACACACGCACCTACTCAGGTTCGGCTATGGACAGCCTCGCTCCTCCCGGCTACTCCGCAACCCAGCCGACGCCTCCACGACGAGTCGTTCTTCCACTGAGCTCTCCTTCGAGCTTCTCAGATCTTAAACCACAATCTAAATTACCAAAATATGTCCCAAAAGCACTCAAAGAAATCCATAAATGAATTACCGTAACATTTTGGGTAGATTTCGAACCGTCGCGTATAACAGTGTGTTATTGGATATTGAGTAGGTCTCTGTGCTCCAATCTGATGAGCAGCTATAGAGGGAATTCTTTGAGATTGATCCGATAACCTCTCAGTGAAACTACACGTTTACTTGCATTTTGGTGGAGGCGAGTCGTAGCTAACCCGACCGTTGCTCGGGAAGACTCACCACCTCCGATTGGGCCATATACGACAGAGAATAAACATTTGTTACTGTGTTCAGGAGTCACTTTAGTGATTGGCTGAGAACACCGGCCAAATTTGGTTGGGTTTAAACACGTGGCAAAATAAGAGGCAATAACAATTACATGATGAAAGTAATGTGCATATACGACTTGAAAACAAACTTCTGGCAACTCCTTGGTTTGGACAACTAACAACTTGAATTCACGTCCAAACGCAGCAGTATATGCCAACAGAGGGACTGTTTGAGAACCTTACGTGACAATACATCAACAAATGAAGATGTTCCGAACTGATACAAAATGATTACAAACTTATTCAAATATTTTTGAAGAACTTTAAATGAAATAAACAACTAGAATACATCAAAATAAAGAGAAATAAACTCATTAGTTCAGTTGTATTGAAATACTATTAATTCAGATTTAAACTTAATTAAGATGGACTACATATTGCTTTCAAATGAGGGCAGTGTTGGAAAGAGGTTGTGCTGGACGACCCACAAGAATGTGGAAATGTTAAGGGTCATAATTATAGCTTATTTGCTTTTTCCCTTTTAAGCAAAAACCGTCTTCAGATTATACTAGACGGGAAGTTTTCTCGGCGTTACAAATGACAATGGCGGCAGAGATTGCGACCGCCGAAACGTCGTGTTTAATCCACAGAGTAACTCGGCTAGTTACACGAGAAAATTTTATTCATCTTCAAATTGTAGATTCATTAATATTATAAGTTGGCATTACAAAGGTTGCTGCAAATACTGTTTTAGTCAATATGGATTTTTACTTTAGTGTTTAAAAAATCCAGAGCACTCTTTGTGTACTCCATCATTAGTGTGATATTATTTTGAATATTTTACATTATTATATTTGTCAGTTACATTTATTTTATGTCACTTCTATTTAAATGGTTGCCTCTAATGAGCCTAATAGCTGTGCTTCAAATGTTTCAGCCGTCGCAACAGCAGTATGGTGTCACGGGACGAAACGATCGGCGAACTTGCCGAAATGATAAAAATGAGAAACATCAACAACCGTGTAGATCTGAAGCAACCTCAGATGACAGTCGTTCTCGAGTAATTCGTTCGATGTGTTGCATCGGAGTGTTGCCAGATTATCTCCGTTTCCGCAAATATAACCTCTTAGAGTTGTCGTCGCCAGAGGGAAAAAAGGATAAGGAGTCGGAGAATGCCGCTTCTGGCGACGCGGCGTCGGAGGAAACTGGCACTGCCACAGAAGAACGGGAAGTCGACAGTGATGGTGTCTCCCAAGATAACGGAACAGCCACAGTGGCAGAAGAAAAACGGGAGGCAGAGGAGGCCGTTCCTCAAGAATCAGAATCGACAGACGCTTCTGCTGCTGTCGAGAGTAACGGAGCCAAGAGTGCCGATGAGACTAAAGCGGGCGAATGAACAGGATGTCACTAAGTCCCTACTTAGGGGAAACCATGATGGAGGTTCAGTGTAAAACAATTATTTTGCAGGTACTTTGGAAACAGTTTTGAAATTACTCATTTACTTTGAAAAGAGTGCGCTGAATCTGGGAATGATCAAAAAGTGGTGCATTTTAATTTGTTAATGAGAGGTGTCCTGCAATATTTTTTTTCCTTTTTTAGAAAATACCTGATGGATATAAGTTTAAGTTTTCCTTGTTCCTGAGTTGCATAATGTAATAGACTGCATACTTTATTTTATTGTTGTGCTACTTTCTGTAAATGTGACATTACAGGAAACAATATTTCTTATTTTGTAACTGGCTGCTCTTATTGCATTGTTCTGGTCAGTAAAAATAATTGTTCTGATTTCTGTGTTTTTTTATTGCTTTTTCTGTTGCTGCCACTAAATGCTGAAACCATGGAAGTATGATGGAGAAAAAAGAATTTATTACTGAAAAAAAAACTGTCATCTGACATATCAATAAGTTGAAGCACAAACTAAATGTTTATGCTTAATAATTTATTTTACTCTATGAAAGAGTATTTTTGAATCTAGAAACTGAGGATGATTGACGTAGTAACATATGCAACTAAATGTGTTGCTGTTTTTTTACATGGAAACTTATTATTAATCTGTAACCGTGAACATTAGTGATTTAATTTCTCTTATGTGGTATCAAAATTAATTCATGAAATCCAGCAGTCATCAATGTGTATATAACATTTTCCACCCTTTCTATTTTTAAGAGTTATTCACAAACACATAATGCCACTCTTTTTTATCAATTTGATATGTTTTTCTGTTAACAGGAAACTAGATTCAAAAAGAAAGTATGTAACTGCTTCAGGTTTTATAGGATAATGGTTTATTGCTGTTTCATTAGTTTCTTGTAAGTAGAGCAATTACATTTCTGTTCTCTAACAAACTGTTAAATGCATTCCATGAACTGAGGCTGCCTTTCAAAACAGAAATTTTGTTAACAATTCTGTGTTTGTGTTTTTTAACTGCAGTATTGTGCCATCTCCTGTGGTAAGCAGTGATTTGCCTTCGTTTGCTTATTTATACATATTCGATAATAGTGACAATGAAACTGCTGTTGGGCAATGAAAACAAGGAAGGATAGAAAATAACCCATCGCTTACCACAAACGAAGGCAGGATGGCCAGGAGGAACGCACTTAACAATATTTCAGTGAAAAACCTTAATCGTGTAAGAAGTGAGACATATGGCAAGGAGAAAGATAGATATAGTTTGAGACCTCCTACATCTATACCCAGTAATAATAGCAACAGACAAATAAAAGGAGTTTGGAAAAGATGGAACTGGGAAGAGAGAGAGAGAAGTATCACAGACCGGGTTCAAAGAGATGTCGTTTGCCAAGAATTTAACCAAATATATATTTTATTTGAGGCGACACCACACACAGGACTATGACATCTCAAACTGTGAACTCCATTCTAGTTGTGAAAGTGTCACAGATGACAGCTGGAGTAATGAAGTTTTGCAGTAAACTATTTTATGAATGTTCATCAAGAGCTCGAAGATAAAACCAGATCAAGTAGCACAGAGAATTGTTAACCTAACCAGAAAATCAACTAACACTTTAAGCTACAAGTCTAAATAAATCTGAACTGAACTGGAGCTCATATTACTTCAAGCTGACAGAAACAATCCATTTGCAGCAGATTTCACATACTCAGAGATTTCGATGGTACTGAAAGAAACCAAATCTTGGAAGGCTGCAAAACCTCTTTAAAAGAACCGAGGTAATAGCTATATTGAAACCGGGTAAAACTGGCTGCAGCCCCAGAAGATTATGGACCAATAGCCCCTCTGAGTTCATGCTACAAGCTGCTCCAAGAAAATGAACTCACCGAGCTACCCAGGTACTGCAAATTACTCAATCAACAATGTGAATTTTCTGCTTGTCAAACCATACAGGTTATAGCTGGTATAAGCTATTACCGAAAGTGCTAAAAAAAGATATAATTTTTGCCAGTTTGTTCTTAATCAGAGTGTTTGCTCCTAGTGTTGATACGAATGACCAAGTCAGTTGACACAATATACAGATTTTGGGTGAACTGAATCCTCGTGGAATTGTCAAACACGAGTATGATTTGCCCCAAGGTGACTTGGTTTTGTTCCATATCCAAAGCCAAAGTTTTTGCTCATTCGTTTTTTTAGAGCCCACTGTTAACAGAATTATTACTTTGATGTGCCAGAAGTGGTAATTGGGACCTTATTTTTCCCACAGGTTTGAGCACCATCCGTTGTTGAATAGAAACAGCCATGATGACAGATTGGTAACTGAGTCGATCATGAAGGCGCTCCTCTGACTGGCTTACAAAAAGCCCTGACCAAACTATTTTCTTTTTCTGTAGGTGTATATCAAAGTTCTACCATTTTTTCTGTCATTTACAGCTAACATTCATGAATGGAAAACAAGAATAACTGAAGCGATTGGTAACATAATGCTGCACACAGTGCAAAGAATACGGTATGAGTTTGTGTACCGAGTATGCGTCATTCAGGGTTCTTCTGGTGGCCACATAAACATTCTGAATTTATGGTGTCATTTTTGAAGTAACTGGTCCTCAAATTTCAACTTTTTTTTTTTGCAAATGTAGTGTTTCAAATGAGCGGTATGATTTTGTGTGTCTAAAATGATGGTGTCCTTGGTTAAAAAAAAAAAAAGGTGATTTTCTGGTTTAATAGTATTGCACTACTATTCTGCATATAAATAACAACAAACTCATTAATTCAAATCATTTGCGACAATTGATGCCGTTTTGTTTTGAAGATCACTTTGAATTGTATTGTACCAAAAATAATTTAGTAATGTATTGTTCAAAAGCTTAAAAAACATCTGTAAAGCCTGTGGAATAGCCCAATGGTTGAATCACTCTGAGCTACAAACAGATACAAAAATCAGGTGAGCACTAATCTTCATCTGCACTCAGCTGTGCTAGTTTTAGCAATGTGTCTGCGTTATTTTGAGCTATTTCAGTTAAACACACCGTGATAAGATATTTGATTTTTAGTTTCTTATTGTTTGAAATCACTCATTCACTTCTGTTCTTTTCTCCTCTCCATCTGCATTTCTATCGACACCTGTGGAAATAATAATATTCCTTTATAGATTTGAGTAATAAATTCATTTCAGAAGATAGTTAACTGAGAGTTTAAGTTTATTGCCGACCTTTTGTGAAGGCAGAAATCTGTGAATAACTGGTGTGAGCAGTGTAGGGTCGACATCTGACGGTTTATTTGGTCCAGTCAGCAGACTCGCCACAGTCCCCACGAGAAGTGCGGTCAGGCTGCCCACTACCGTGTACCACATGTACGACACCCTGTACAGCGGGAACGCTTCGGACCTGAAACGTGACAGACCAGTAGGTGCTGGGACAGCAACATGTCCAACCAAGCTGAAGCTGGGGGTTTACACTAAGTTATTGACCGTGCCTGGTACCAAATAGAGTTCTATTTTATGGCTGCCAAACCCTTGTTTAACCCCAAGAGTTAAGGGTACTTGAAATGAACACAATACACTAGTTTCAAATTTAAAAGTTTATATTCACTCAAAAGTTCTCTTACAATTCTCCGCTACCAGAAAAGTTTTGATTAAGACAATCAAAAATCGGAACAACATGAAGACAGCAGATTAGACGCATTCACAAAAGGCAAACTTTCGCCCTAGACCCCTCACTAGGCTGAAACTGAATTATGAGTGCATACTGAAGAAAGTTTTTGCTGACACAGACAGCGCATCACTGCTGGAGCATCACTGCTGGAGTATCACAAAGCCACTTGCTGTGGTCTCACCTCAACAAAAACTAGTAAACGACTGGGCAAATCCAATATGGCTGACCCTGTTAAGTAAGAAATTAAAAACTTCTGACGTCAGCTCTTAACTTTAAAAATTAATATCAGACTAATCACTTTAAACTTTAAGCTGCAATTTATAAATGTTTCTTTGTACAACTTACACTTAATTATGAAACCTTATTTATTCCTTGAGAATGCTTCTATTGGATTTCCATTAAATTTTGTGACGTTGGCATCTTATCAGGATTCTCGACAATACTTTTAATCGTACAACTTAGAAAATCTTATCTTTCTCCTCAAAATCTTAAATTCTTTCCAAAACTGGTTTCATGATTTTACTTTCTGTGGTTTTAACTATTTGCTGAGCCTATTTTTATTCAGAATTTTTTATTTTATTTACCTAATTAAAAGTCATATCTATAGTTTTTTTAATTAGTTGAAATTATGTTCAGGACATTCTTATCAATGCTGACAACAACTTGTGATATAAATATCTGACATAGCTCTTTGCGTTAATTCGTAATTTCAAATTTTGTACTTTGCTTCATTTAAGCACATGGACTGATGTGACTAAAATTGAAATATATTTTGAACTAAATTTTTCCGAGCGTATAAAATACACCTCAAAATGACCGTCGTCTTGAGTTCTCTTAGTGGAAATGAATGCAGCAGAAAACTATTATGTCTGAAAAACAACTTTATCTGAAACTTGTGTGTTTTACAAAAGTGGCTTCAAAATCGAACTAAAAAGTACTTTACTATTAAGAAAAGTCGATATAAATTATCTACTGTACTAATAATTCTGTTTCTAAATGTTTTTGGCAAGGTTACAGATACATTACAAACAGCAGAAATTAAACAACAAACTGTTTATTACAATAGATGTTAAAATGTACAACACAATATTTCGACGGCTGGCTCTGCCGTTTTCTTCAGGTGTAGAGACATCTGTACTGGTCGGCTGACCCACAGATACTGAGATGGTTCGGGTGCCGCTCTTCCTTATATACAAGTCCGCGTGGCCTCGGCGAAGGCTTACTATGAGCCACGCCCGCAACCAACTGACGGCTGGTTGCCAGTGGGCGTGGCTAAGGTTCTTGTTCCAGCCCGAGCTAATATAAAGCCCTCTACGGCGGCAGCTGGACAGAAGTACAACGTTCTCTGCGGATATTTGCCAAGGCAGGTTTCCATGCCTCACTGAGACATAGACCACTGTCTCTGTTAAATGTGTCGGCCAGTCGAATTTCGATCGCTTCTTTGATGACAGATTCACAAAAATGTGATGTTCTAGCTAATATCCTAACGTTATTGAACTTTACTTTGTGTAATCGCCGACTTATACATGGAGCATTTCGAAGAGAAAGCCCTGCAGGGAGCAGTTCTCAAACCTACATGTTTTTACAGATATGTCGATGATACATTTGTGATGTGGCCCCATGGAATCGAGACCTTACTTGAGTTTCTAGAATATCTGAACATAATTCATCCTAGCATAAAGTTCACTATGGAAATGGAAAAGGATGGTCGCCTACCTTTCCTCGACATCCTAATTAAAAGAAAGCCGGATGGAATGCTGGTGCATAGTGTATACAGGAAATCTACCCACACAGACCAGTATCTGGGCGCCACGAGTTTCCACCATCCTGTGCAGCGCAACACTGTTTTAAATACTCTTGTGCACAGGGCTAGAGCGATTGCTGACAAAGACAGACTGCCACAATAACTGGAACACCTGAGAACTGTCTTCAGGCGGAACGGTTATTCCGAGAGGCAGATAGAAACGGCAATTGAACGTAAGCCAGGGAAAATTCCAGTCCAACAGGAAGAAACGCCCAAGGCCACCGCCTTTCTGCCTTTCGCCGGAAACACCTCGGGGAAAATCGGCAGAATCCTCGCACGTCATGGTATAAAATCTTTCTACCGACCACCAGCTAAAATACGGGACTACCTCCGTTCAGTCAAGGATGATCTTGGCCTAAGAGTTCTGGGGATTTATAGCATACCGTGCGAGTGTGGAAAGACCTACATCGGTCAAACGATCTGCACCATAGAAAACCGGTGTGAAGAACATAAACGCCACCTCCGCTTGGGACAGTATAGCAAATCAGCTATTGCTGAGAACGTGTACAACCATGCCCACAAAGTAGAGTTCAATAACGTTAGGATATTGGCTAGAACATCACATTTTTGGGAATCTGTCATCAAAGAAGCGATCGAAATTCTACTGGCCGACACATTTAACAGAGACAGTGGTCTATGTCTCAGTGAGGCTTGGAAACCTGCCTTGGCAAATATCCGCAGAGAACGTTGTACTTCCGTCCAGCTGCTGCCGTAGAGGGCTTCATATTAGCTCGGGCTGGAACAAGAACCTTAGCCACGCCCACGGGCATCCAGCTGCCAGTTGGTTGCGGGCCTGGCTCATAGTAAGCCTTCGCCGAGGCCACGCGGACATGTATATAAGGAAGAGCGGCACCCGAACCATCTCAGTATCTGTGGGTCAGCCGACCAGTACAGATGTCTCTACACCTGAAGAAAACGGCAGAGCCAGCCGTCGAAATATTGTTTCCACAACACTATCCGGCGGTACACCCGTGAAGACTACATTGCAGTCCAGTTATTGATATGGTCGATTCTATGAAATATTTGGAAATAACAGTACAAAGGAACATGAAATGGGACATACACATTAATTCTTTAGTAGGTAGAGCAAATTCTAGGCTGCGATTCATAGGTCGAATCTTGAAAAATTGTAATGAACAAACAAAGGAGATAGCATACAAATCTCTTGAGCGTCCACATTTGGATTATTGTTGTGCCATTTGGGACCCGTTTCGTAAGGGATTGATTGAGAGTATAGAGAAAGTACAGAGAAGAGCCGCTTGATTCGTGACCGCTTGCTACAGTCGTTATGAAAGCGTCACAGAACTGATTAGTAGATTAGGTTGGGAGTCTCTGGTAGATAGACGACACACGTTTTGTTTAAACTTATTGGAAAACATGCGTACTCCCACTTTCACTTTCAAGTATAGTGAAATACTTCTTCCACCAACCTATTTGAGTCGGAAGGACAGGAAAGATAAAATTAGAGAAATAAGGTGCCGGACTGATTCTTATATGAATTCTTTTTTCCCTCGTACCATTAGGGATTGGAATGCACAGCAAAGAGATTAGCTTTGGTGCTGAGCACCCTCTGCCACCCACAATTTTGTGAATTGCAGAGTATATATGTAGATGTAGAGTAGGTATGAAAAGTAGTGCATGGAAGGGAAAAGATGACCATGACCACAAGCTGGCACTCGATTTCAGGCACATTTTTAGGTAAGGGTGTCAGGGATTGGAATAAGTTACCAAGAGAAATGATGAATAATTTATCGAAAACTTTGAAAGAATTTAAAGATAAAATTTTTTGAGGGCAAATGTAGGTGGGTGTAGAATAGGTGGAAGATGGGGGTCTAGGGAAATTGCCACCGGAGCCTATGCTCCATTGCAATTAAATTAAATTAAGTAGCTATTTAAACTGTGCACCACACTAGAGCTCCTGGTGGCAGAATGATGTACTGATGCATTACCTGCATAAAACTTGAGGTTTGCTATAAAATGACACATTTACTGATTTTGTAAGTCGTGTGAACAAATTTGTATATCATTCAAAAGTAGCAAAGTCCTTTTTGACTCACCCTGTAGTATGTAGAAGGAGCGCGAGGACATTGACAATAAATTAGTACCTGACTGTAGGCAGGAGAGAAGCTAGGTAACTGGGGATATGATTAATAATATACTTTAAAATATAAAAGAATTTAAATTAAAAGAAACATTCAAGTGATAAATGTATTTTATTTATAGTAAATGACTGTCATGTTATATTCCTGTAGGACTGTATACCTCGGTAAATGTGGCGGAGGCCTTGTTGCTATCAATGGACACGCAGCAGTTGAAACTGGTTTAGTTTCAAAATATATATTTCCACTGGCTATTGCAGCTTGAGTGCCCAATGAAATCCAACCAACAAGGGCCATACTAGTAACTCCTCCAAGCAAGGCACCCTGCAAACAACATCACATTATCAAACAGAAGGAAGACATAGTGTGAGGTGTCATTAGTGGGGAAAGGCAAAGCAAACCCATAACTTATCAGAGTGAGGATGGAGGGTTGTGGTAGCATAAAACACAATATTTTGGACTGTGTCCAACTCTTAAAGATAGTAATCAGTGCATGTGGCTAAGTCAACAGTAATCAGCAGCCATATGAATACTTTTTTTGAGGACCGTTTGGTTCAGAGCAGACATGTTGCCAGTAGACAATATATATTGTTTGAAATATTTTGTGCTGGAAGGTAATAATAACAGATATTAACAGTGAAAAAATTATCTTAATAAAAAAAATGCATAACTGAACTGCATACATAAGTGATGGTTTCTTGAGGGTGGGATGGTAGAGACGCCTGGTGTCTGGAGTGTGTTGGAAGGACAGTTCCCACACATCTTATTGGTGTGGCAGTTTTGATGTTTGCAGATTACGCCCCAGATTGGCCCACTGGTTCTGACACCTATCAGTAATTCAGAATAGTAGTGCCAAGAGAGTATAAGAGCATCTGTGACAAGAGTATCATGGTCAGATTTTGGGTTGGGGGAGAAAGTGAGGTAACAAGGTCACATTTGGAGAGAGGAAACCATTTTCCCGTCTGAATTCTGTAGGTTGGAACTGGCCAACCAACTTAGAATCTTCACTTGCTATGATGATGATATGAGGTTCCAAAATCATGAATCAAAATTAAAAATTATTGGATAATGGTGCCAGTGAAACTGCCATTAAACACTGAAAATAAGTTAGGAATGGGAAAATAACGCATCACTTACCACATATGACGGCTGGAGGGCCAGACAAACACAAGAAAAAACATAAACTCACTTTACGATATTTTGGTTCATCATGCAAGAGGCGAGACATATGACAAGGCATATGCCATATTGTGAAGTGTGTTTTCTTGTAGTCATCTTGCCTTCCTGCCTTCATCTGTGGTAAGTGGTGGATTATTTTTCCTTATCCTATCTAGTTACAGATTATTTAAATAATTGTTTTTAATGTTAGTTGTGAACTGATCATTCACAGGATTTTGAGTAATGTCTAAAGCTGAAACAAACCTTGGAGTTGGCCCACGGCAGAAACATGCCCAAGGTGAAAACCCCCAGCAGTGGTCCGGCTGTGATTGAAGCTAAGCTCTTACCAGCCTGCAACGGAACAATGCATCTCACTAGCTGCAATTCTGTAACACATTACACATTTTGATTCGGTTTTGTTTAAAATAGAGCATCATTTATTGAAAACGTTCTCTGATTGATACAATTTATTCAGAAATGTTTTTTGTTTTAAAGTACAGCAGTTGGCATATATGTTAAGTTTATAAAACCAGTGAATCAACTGCATTACTTACAGCACAACCCTTTTTAACGATTGAATGTTTGTTTAAAAGTTGAAAAAATGTTATTGTTCTGTTATACACTTTATTTAGTTTGGCTAAATATATTTACAAAAACTTTATGATATTCAATTATAGATATGAAAATTATTGAAGATAAATATTCTAGGATTTAACTATGATAAAAACTGAAAATATATTTAACAGATCTATATATTTAACATATCTATCTCTTCATTTGGAATGGTTTCACATTTCTTGCTGTACACAGTGAGAGTGAAAAAATTTAAATATAATTTCCTAATTGTTTCATGAGTATAACTTAGTCTACAACCCGAATGTTGGTTGGATCCTCCCGAAGGAGGCATACTAAGCCATTTTGTCAGAAGTAGGATGGCCAGTTCCTTTCCTCTGGGACCTACAGTTTAACGTGGAATCCCAACCACGGAGCGTCCTGGCATAGCTCATATGATCAAACACAACTCTCAAAATTCCTGCGCCTGCCGGGATTTGAACCCGGGACCGGAGCAGTGAATGTTTTTGAAAGCAAGTGCCTTAACCACTGAGCTACCAGAGCGCTCGTTCATAATTAAGTATCTAAAATTATATCAAAATTTTGCTGAGGTATGTCTCTAGTGTATGGAAAAAAGTTCAACAGTTGGAATCAAACCTAATTTTTCTTAATTGTTTGGTGCATTAATCATTCGAACAGGAAAGAAAACTCTGATTATATACACGGAAGTATCAAAAGTTACGAGACACGAAGATGTAAATATTCCGACGGTACTGCGGAAGAAATCCGTGCAGTGAGGGGGCTTTCATTTGTACTCTCCTGAGTTGTGAAAAAGGTGCTCTGACAGGATTAAGGCCACACAACATGAATTAAGAGGTGTTGAATGCACTACGGTACTTGACTATAGATGCTTTGGGCATTCCATTTCAGAAAATGTTTGCAAATTCAATTCAATCTATAGTGTCGAGATAGACTGTGAAAATGTAAAATCTAGCGTCACTTCCCACGATGGACGAAGCAGTGGCTGACCACAACTACTTAACAACTGAGACCAGCAGTGTCGAGCTGTCAGTGTTGACAGACAGGGAACACTCAGTGTGGGGCGTACGACAGACGTGTCCGTGCAGACGGAGTGGCGAAATCTGGCGTTGATGGGACACACCAGCAGAAGATCTTCAGGAGTGCCTATGCTAACAAAACACCGTTGACTGCAGCACTTCTCCTGAGCTCGCGAACTTATCAGTTGGACATTAGATTATTATTATTATTACTGCCCGATTCACTAAAAGTGGGTGACGGACAGTGTATTGTACCGATCTTAATGTGTAACCATTTGTGCATAGGAAGGGATATACGGGGTATGGCAGGAGGCACCCATCGGCTATTTTTAGGAACTATCCCGGCATTCGCCTGGAGTGATCTGGGAAAACCCAGATCAGGATAGCCGGAGCGGTTTATCGAGAACTAGTACTACTGTCAGATTTTAAGTTTACTCACCCAGTAAACCCTTTCTATTCCATTCCCTAAAGGCTCGTGGAAAAAAATGAGTACAGAAATGAATCGGATCTGGTCCTGATTCATCTTAGATATGAATGTAGCTGCTAATAATATTTGTTCGCTGTCATTCTGAAACAAATCAGTCAAGAATTTTTCAATTAGCTTCTGTCGAGAGCAACTCCTTCAGTGTTCCAAGTCTTCCCAACCTAACTCCTTCAACATCGCACTTATGCTTTCCCTCCAACTATATATACCTGTCACTAATCAAGCGGCTCTTCTTTGGACCTACTCCAAAGCCTACATTAACCCCCTTTGATAGGGACCCCATACAGAACAATATTCTAAGTGAGGACGCACTAGTGACTAGTATGTAATCGATTTAACTTCCGGTGAGCACTGTTTTAAATTACTTCCTAGAAATCATAGAATACGATTTGCTTTCCAAATTATCTTCTCGATATGTTCATAGATGATTGGAGAAGGGACGCGTGATCAGATGAGTCACAGTTTCAGCCGGTAAGAACTGGTAGAATGTTTCGAGTATGGTGCTGATCCCATGAGACCATGGACCATTCTTGTCAGGAAGATACAGCACAAGCTCGAGGTGGCTCCATCCCGGTATGGACTGGGACCTGTAGACAAACTGAACCAACCATTGACTGGGAATGATTTTTTTTTTTGTTGTTGTCATCAGTCTTTCGACTTGTTTGATGCAAACCTCTGTACCTTCCTATGTTGGCTAACCTCTTCATATCTGCATACCCCATGATACCAACATCTTCAATTATCAACCTCATATATTTTAATTTCTGTCTTCCTCTATGCAGTTCTTACCTTCGACTGTTCCCTCCACTAACAAGTTAACCAATCCAGCATGTCTCAAAATATGATCTACCAGCCTGTCTCTTCTTTCTGTAAGACTTCTCCACAAACTTATTTCCTCACCCATCATTTCCAAAACTTGTTTGTTTCGTATTTTATCCATGCACTTAATTTTCAGCATTCTTCTGTAGGACCACGTTTCATTGGAAATGATTATGTAGAGCTAATTTGCAACCATTCATGGCATTCATATTCCCAAACAATGATGGAGTTTTCTGGTATGACAATGTGACATGTCACCAGGCCAAAATCATTTATGATTGGTTTGAGAAACATTCTGATTACTTCCAGTGAATTATTGGGCCACCTAGACCACCAGACGTGATTGGAATTGAACATCGCTGGGAAAATTGAAACGTGAATTTGTGCACGATGTTCTGCACCGGCAACATTTAAATGATTATGGATGGCTAAATATTTCTTTGGGGAACTTCCAATGATTTGTTGAATCAATGTCATATTAGATTGCTGTTCTTTGCTTGGAAAAGGAGGACTCTGACGATATTATGAAGTATCCTGTGACTTAAGTGTATGTCTGAGAGATGGGAATAAGTAAACCTATTTCTTACCGCGGCCAGAGTTATGTTATTCGTGTGATGAATCTCGGTGTCTACACATCTGATCCCCTGGGCATGTCTCTCTCCCCTACACATGAGTAAGGGCTTAAACTTAAATCCTGTAAAGTGTCATCATCTCATGTGAGGGGTGGGTTTGCTTTCACTTTTTCTTTATTTTCATTGTTTAGTAGCATTTTCACTGTCACTTTTAATATAGAAGTAACCGATTACACATAGAATTTGATCTTCCTTACCAGTTGTTCAAGAAGTCAGCAGTTTTAACATTGTTGGCCAATTACACTCTTTGTGAAACAAATTGTAAAATAAACATTTATGGCACTAGAAATAAAAGTAAGTTACAAGGATTATAGATCATGAGATGCTTAAAAAGGAACCAGGTATCCAGGGATATATGTACACTATGATCCAAAACATTATATTTACTGTCCACCACGAGTTTAATTCCATCTGTTGACGTTCAGGACATTTCTTGTGGTAAGAAAAGTGTATAAGCAGAACAGAAACATATGGGGTTGATACACACGGAAAACAGGGAGATCCAGTGGCATAAGTGACTTTGACAAAGGACTGGTTGTTAGGGCCTGGCACCTGTTAACGAGCATCTCGGTAATAGGAAGGCTGGTTGGCTGTTTGAATGCTACTGTAGTGATCATCTATGGAAAGTCGATGAAGGACGGTCAGACCATGAGTATGCGCAAGGTGGTGGATGTCCACACCTAATTATAGAAGTGGAGATAAGAGACTTGCCTGCTCTGTAAAGTAAGATAAGGTAGATCTGTGGCAGACCTGAGGGCAGAGTACAATGCTGGTGCAGGCACAAGTGTTTCGGAGCACACCATTTAGTGCACACTGTTGAACGTGAGACTGTGCAGCAGACGGCCTCTACGTGTTGACATTTTGACCCAACAATATGGTCGGTCACGATTGCAGTCTGCATGAGATCATCAAAATTGGATGATGGATCAATGGAAACTTCTCATCTGGTCAGATGAATCACGTATCTTGTTACACCAGGTGGATGGTTGTTTACTGATACACTGTGCTTCCATATGACCCGTGGCAGTGATGGAAGTGACAGCTGTGGACTACGTGAATATTGTTATGGACAACCTGCATCCCTTCATGTGTTCAGTGGCGGTGGTGACCACTTTCAGCAGGGTAACTATATGTCACAAGGCTGCCAGAACTGTTCTACAGTACTCCATTTCAACAAACCACTGCCCTATAATTTAATGGAATTGTGTTAGATGGCAACCACTGTGATGCAGCTACTTAACTCTATTCTGTATAAAGGAACATAAACCCAAAAATTTCAACTTTCAATGTTGATAACACAGTGCTGGTAATTTTCAAGACTTTATTTGCACTTTAAAAAGACATTTATTCACTATAAACATAATAAACTGTTAAATACAACTTTATGAAACACTCTAAACATTGTCTCGACCACATCAGGTCTGTCGGCTACCGTCCCCGACTGAATACTTGCTTCTCGAGTTGCGTTCACAGCTGTTCGACACCCCTCTGTTATTTTTTGTGTCCTGCCCCAGCCTGCTCTGCTGCTAAGGCAATATTGATACACACACAAACCAAGCAAACTACTCAGAATATGATACCTCTTATACAAGTACGTATTACTTTACAAAGACATTATATACTATATCTGTAGGCATGTCACAATGGTTAAGCATCCAGCTGTTGCCCTCAGAGAGCACGACCGCTTTTGAACTCCACACATACGAAACAGTGTCTGAAAGCTCTCTATTTGCTTCCCCATTACTGACAATCTGTTTACTGAACTTTTATTAATTCCTTCACTTTGCTTTATTTTTTACAAATTTTAACTTACTTTCAGTTTTTAACAATGTTTTTTTTAACTATTCTTCAATATTTTGCTCATCCATGCCCATCACCATGTTTTCAGTGTCATTATTTTTTCTCTGTGTTGCTCTTTGCACAATCATTTTAGTCACCATTACACTGGTTAAGCAACTAATTTTCCTACTGTCTTTCAATATCCTACATCACACGTACCACTATACGGCTTACCGTGGGTCCAAAGTTCTCTCTCAAATGATTAAGGAGTCACCCAACAGAATGGTTACTCATTTGTATTCTTTTTATTATTGTAGCTGTTCTACCTTTAGCTGTACTAACGTGGCAGGTCAGGTTATATTCTCTTTCCCTATACGAATTAATATATTGCTTTGTACCATTGATTCCACTTCCATTATTTTATATAACGGACTTACATTCCCCATGCTCGCCATGTTGTCCTAGTGCTGAAGGGTTTACATTTAAATATTTCAGTATTTTATGTATGTTTTTCTTACACCTTTTTATTCATTTGGATATACACTTATAAAAAAAAAAAACGTACTGGTCAACAATTATAAAAGAGGAAAGTGAAGAGAACTGCCACTCACCTCCTATTAATGTAAAGAAGCAGAGATTGAGGGACAGAGACTTCATCACCAGAATAATAGTTTATTTTGCTAGCTTTTAGCTGTCTTAGTTACCTGAAGAAGAGTTCCGAGCTTCTCCACCAGGAAAACGAGGCCGACGCACAAAGCCCCTATTAGTGCGACAATTAACTTCATGATTATGTTTGCTCTACCCTCAGAGATGGGTTGTTTTATACAAGGCTGGATTAAATCTTCAAATATTATTCCAGTCATCGAGTTGAGTCCTGTTGACATAGAACTGCAACAAAAAAAGAATTTGAAGTTACTGTCAACTCCATTATGTCACGTACATGGTTTTGAAATCAATTTTGGAACCATACCTTCACATGAGTCACTTCAACCATTTTTGCTTGGATTTAATTGCAATAGAGTGCATGCTCTGGTGGCAATTTTCCTCATCAGCTGATTACTTATTTCTTCTTCTTATTATTATTTTTTATCATTATTATCATCTTATATACTTTGAGTGCTAAATTCTTTCACCCATCTACTTTTACCGTTTTTTAATTTCATATTCCTTCAGAATTTCTGGGTAATAGTGACAATGAAAATAAGAAGCAATAAAGTATAGAAAGTTATTCCATCAGTCACAACAGATGGAGGCAGGAGAGCACCAATGAACCACTCATTTGCTGCAACAATGACATAACCAAAAAAAATGAGCTGTCGTGAGTTATAATCTTAGGATGGTCCATTCCCGTAAATACTGCAACTGATACTACACATTTTCCCTTATTTTAAATTGTATTATTTCAATAAAACTTGCAGATAAGTTATTTTCTAGTGAAGTTGTTTCACACAAGACATTTCAATTGGTCCTTCTAAAATATTCATGTTTTTGAGTTATGACACTGTTGCAGCAAATTAGTGAATGTACACAATTCCACTTACAAGTTAATTGTAGTTCAAACCTTAACCATGTGATGCATCAGGCAAGGAGGTTGGAAGAGCACACACTAAGTTTCATTATGGCCTCCACATATGGTGAGTTATGGGTTTACTTTCTCTATCCTTTCATCTTTCAGTGCCCGACAGCTTATTTTATCACAAAAATGATATATTACATCCATGGTAGGCTCACTGCTTACATAATGTCAAGAGATTTGTACAAGACAGAAAAAGATAAATTGATTCACAATCCTTCGCCATAAAGAAAATGGTTAAGGTATTCCGCTGACCTCTGAATGGAATAAAATGAAGACCAAACATCAATAGGTTCTGATGCGCGAGTGGAGACTTTCCCGGCGTATCAATGCAGCAAAATATTCTAGGGTGTCCAGCCGGATGGTGGTGTAAAAATCAATAGGTTCTACTTATAAGGAGCTGAAATGGGATTCATTGCAAGACAGGAGGAGGATGAGGAGGGTCATGGGAGTGTACAGGGCATATACTGGCGATGAGGCATGGAAAGATATTGGAGTAGGTATGAAAAGTAGTGCATGGAAGGGAAAAGATGACCATGACCACAAGCTGGCACTCGATTTCAGGCACAAGGGTGTGGGAAGATTCTCTTTTTTAGGTAAGGGTGTCAGGGATTGGAATGAGTTACCAAGAGAAATGATGAATAATTTACCGAAAACTTTGAAAGAATTTCAAGATAAAATTTGTAGAGGGCAAATGTAGGTGGGTGCAGGATAGTAGGAAGATGGGTGTGTAGGGAAATTGCCACCAGAGCGTGTGCTCCATTGCAATTAAATGAAATAATAATAATAAAATGATATATCTTTGTAATGTTTTGTAATGAGGTTTCGTGGGTGAGTAATTTGCGAATTAGAGATTATATAGTTCTAAGTTGGTAGTTTCCAATTTTTAATGTAGTGTTTGGTAACACTGCCACCGTGGCAGACGTACTAGAGTGTGGAAAAAAGATGGCTGCAAAACATTATCGTGGCGTATAGTGTCCCTCAGAGGTGACTGCCAAAAAGAGTAGTATTTTTTGTTACTCTGTCTTAATAGTGTGACTTGTACTGGTTTACTGAGAAGAAAATACTGTACACTTCATGTAATAGTTCGAGTAAAACTGACTACAAAAATATATCCAGAAAAAATATTGAGTGTGAATCTGTTGGTTTATTTTAAACGGTTTGTATCAGCATTGGAGTTTTGTTTTCTTATTACACATTATTGTAACGTTCAGCTATCGTCCGAGATACAATGGCCAAATGGCTTTACGAAATTCAAGACGGGCTCCTTTTGTGGTAATATTTTGAGGTGTGCTTGTGGCTCACCAAATGCAGCATATGTTTGATGTGAACAAAATACAAATCGCCAGGGTTTATGTTACATACTGCAGACATAAACAATATGTAGGTCCAATAATGATTCATTTGGATGCAGCATTGGTCATTATCATCAATTTATCATCATCTCCTGATATCTGGTGGTGAGAGGATTGACTGTCAGTGGTTTAAATTCCACTGACGTTGCCCAGGGTGTGCCTGATTGCTCATTTAATAGGAGTAAATAGGGAGCAAATCTGGCGGTTTTGCACACATCTTCTTAAGCACTCTGCTTTTCCACTGCAGAGTTTGCAAGCCCTGTTTGAAACCAATCTGCACATTCATAGAAAGTAGATATAGCCTTGAATGAGAGTTGTCTGATAGTGACTGGCTGCATGAAACCAACCCCAATACACCTGCTGAACAAAGCAGCTGGGTTACTGAACCAAAAATACACCATAACTCATATGAGCAAACAGAGTGATTCAAACAAATGTTCACTGAGAAGCACGTACTGTTGGCGATACCAAGCCCTCTGCCTAGAAGGCTAATCTCTAGAACTCCTTTTATAAATCACACAAATGTTGATCCTCCAAACTGGTACCCAGTCTCTGAGAAGAACCTTCTGGCATAAAATTGAACTTGGTAAAGTGGAGAACCCTCAACCGTATAAGAACAGGAGTTGCTCCAGTAAAAGATAACATATGTAGATGGAGTCTGACAACAAACGATTGATGTGAATGTGGGGAACAGCAGACCATGGACCACCTCTATGCTTGCAAGCAGAGCCAACAACACTACAAGATCTAAGGACAGGAAGACAGGTTGACAACTTTGTCTTATATTGGGCAAAACGATTATGATGTCTGGACACGAAAAAGTAACTATCATCACTTTTCCACTACAGTGGGCCTGGTGTGATAATTAACAAGCCTCTTCTATACTCTTCTGTTTTGCCAATACTCCAATCACGTATCATTCTGGATTGGGACTGGCCAGGTATTTTTTTGCGTGTTTCATACAGCTATCTTGTGGTTTTCCTCTTTGTCTTTTTCCAATTATCAATTTTTGAAAATAAGCCTTGGATAGTTTGTTAGGCACCATACTAATCATATGACCAAACCATATCAGTCTTGATTATCCTAAGACCTCTAGAGTGCTCTTTTTTTCGTAGTTGAAGTTGGACTGATTTGCTTTGTGATTTGTCTCATCTAGATGCTAGCATACTTGGCAAAAGGAATTTCATTCTAGTTGCTGGAATCCAGAACTCGGCTTTGTCATGAGACTATGTCAGCTAGATGAGCACGAGACCAGAAGAGCCCAGTGGAAGGGTAATAACCCCCAACTCGGGCGCCACACCACTTCGTCACTGCCGGCCACAAGATAACTCCTCGACAGCGAGCTGCAGCAGTTAGCTAGCAGAGCACCATCACCAAGTACACAGCCAAACCAAACAACCTGCAAGCGACAAAGAACACAGCTGAGGCACGTGGTAATTCAGATCATCTAGGCACTGCACACACTTCTCTCTCCAGCTGCTTCATGATTCTCCAGAGTCTTTAGAATCTCTGCCAGTACCCAGATGCAGAGACCACAATCATCACAGAGAGGACCGCACTTCCTGTTGTTGCACTCTCTACAGGCTGCTGGGGCAGAGTAGCTGTCCGGCTGCCGTGCATTGCAAAGCTGCCCACGCTGTGACGGCCGGTCCCAGCACGAATCCCAATCATTTTTTCCCAGTCCACTGATTTTGCAATTGGTGGACACTCTCCACAAAGTAGGCATTCCTACGAGCTGCAACTGCCGCATATTTCCAAGCCAAAGCCTGTAGTTTCAATACAACTGATCAAGAGGACATCACCACATGCTCGTGACCAGTGCTACCACTGTCAGAATATTGGACATTGGTTTTATAAATACATCACCTCGCTGAGACGTGTTTGTTGCAGGGTAGCCACCCTGTAGTGGAATGCTCATTGCCCAGAAAGGAGAAAACACGCTGCAGTCGTGGAGGTCTCCACACAGCTTCATGTGGTAGCTGCCCAGGACAAAAATTACAGCATCACTGTGACCAAGGAAACGTGCAACACGGCAGCCACCTTCGGCCCACTACCCACCCTACCAGTCCTCGGTGTCCAGCTATGAAGAGAGAAGAACACGAGTAGCCTGCAAATCGTCACGAGGCAATACGCAGTGCCCTACTTCAGGTAGTACTGGGATCTACCAACACAATGCAAACACGATTCAGCAGAGATGCAGAGGGATGGACAGTTCACATAGTAATCAAGCTATTACTTCAGCCTATCAGTGTGCTCTCCACACTGGCCACAAGGCCATTTCGAGAACCTGGATGACCCAGTGAGGTTCACAGATCATACAGCTAATATGAAGACTGGCCACTCAAATCGACTTACAAGGAAATGTCAAAAGATGAAACCTCCATCTTACTTGACCCATAGGGTCAGGCTGCCATTAGCTACGGCTGTCCTTATGGCAGCCTCTAATCAATGGGTTAGGATGGGAGCAGGTAGGTTTCATGTGAAGATACTTTTGCTGTCTGAGTAAAGTGTTTGCCCCACAATATCTAAATAGCGAACTGTAAAACTCTGCATCTGTTTTAATGCTACTGCTTTTTTCTGTAACTAGCCCGTAATTAGCTGATATAACACTGCCAACATATTTAAAGTTTGGTACAATTTCAGTTTATGCTGTCCTTATATTCATTTCAATGTTTTTTTTCTTTCTCACTGGCTTCCAGGCGTACAATTTTAGTCTCACTTATGTTAAAACCAAACTTTTCAAATTCATCTTTCCTCCAGTGAAGCCACTGATGCAGAATTCCTTCACTGATTAGTAATAAAGTGTCAGATTATAATGGCACAAATACAGCACTATTTAATTATCTACCACTGAAGAAGGCAGTTGCCGAAATATTGTGTAGTTGTTTGTCAGCATAAGTGTTCCCTCTCATCGCAGCCGACCACTTTGGTATGTGGTGGGTTAGTTTCCCTTTCCTTTATTATTTAATTGTTCATCAAACACATTTAAAATAGAATCATTATTTTTTTTAAAAAAAATATTGTTGCATATGTGGATATGTACCAAAGGATTGGAGTATAGCTACAGTGCATCCCATGTTATATAAAAATGAGACAAAAATGAAAATTAGTGAGGTACAAGACTGCTGTGTACAACTTACAAAATATATGCAAAATTAGTGTAAAAGTATATAGATATAGTAGCAGATGTGCTGAATGGCTTTCAAAAAGGAATAACGGAAGAATCATTACAGAAAAGCATTTGATAAGGTATATAGAGTCAAGTTATTTCAGATTATTGTAGAAAAAGGCAGTCCCCAGCATACATTACGAGAATACAAAGTTTGTATTGATTTCACAAGACAGTCAACAGAGTGAAGTAATAGAGTGAGAAAGATTGCACACTATCACCTGTTCTTTTTAGAAAATGCCAGAAATAGTTATGTAATAATGATGAAGGCAAGAGGGCCAAGGCAAATGCAAAAACATGAACACACTTTGCAATAGTTTGAATAAAACCTTGAATATGCATGCATAGAGAAGAGACCTATGGCAAGCGGATCAGAAGTGTACGTACTAAAACTCACCACATGACTTCATCTGTTAAATCTATACAATTATACTAACAAAAAATGCTGAGTTTGTTGCACTATTAGTAAACAACAGAGAAGGAACCAACTCTACTTCACATTTGAGTCTGTCTGGAAGTCTGGGCAGGCATAAACTACTGGTTGCATTTTGTGGGCAGCCCATTGACACGGTAAAATAGGATATGTTTCAATTTTATGTGACATTTGAAAGCTGAGGAATTTAAGATAATTTTTCATTTAATGCAATTCATTCAAAACCTACTGGTTGTGGCATTTAAATAATGCTCTGTACTGGTTTTATTAAGTTTAATATAGTTAAAACTGAGTTGAGAGAAGCCTTTGTTTTGCCACTGTTTTTTTTTAATGCATCGTTGGAAATAATAACTCCAACAACTACAAGTAGGGCTCATTTCGGACTTCGTGTTTCTATGAAGATTGCAGGATTGTTTTCCAAAGTATTTGAGGAACAAAACACTCGTGAGCTAAAAACATCAGTTCTCCCTCGACCCTAATTGTTAACAACCTAACTGTCTTCTATTTTACCATTAATTTTTTCCTGTCTTATTCCCCCCCACCCCCCAATGAGTTTCAAAAACAGCTTTTTCTCATAGTCAACCCTGCATAAACTAATATTTTTATTTATTTTATTTGATGCAAAATTATACGGCATAAGTCTGTAAATCCACAAGCTCAAGCTTTGAAATATTTGACTGTCGTATCACGTGGTCATATTTGTAAGGGATTCCAATTAATGTACAGTACGTTGCCCCGAGGATAAAATAGGTTATGTTTCATTTTTATGTGATGCCGAGATATAATAGGAATATAGAATGGGGAAAAGTCTGCATATCTCTTACATTTTTATTATTTGTGGTACTGTTTCCAAGCTACATAGAAGGAATAAACTGCCTTTAAAACTTTTGTCTGTTTGGGTGAACTGGATTCATACAAAAACTACTGGTACGATTTTGATGGAGTTTTGAATAATATACAGTCCCTGGAATAAAAAAAAAAAAGTGTGTGTTACGTTTTGGTATGACATTGAAAAGCTGAAAATTTTCAGATAAAGGTGTCCAAAATGTTGTATCAATTCTTTGCTGAATGCAAAGTATGTTTTTAATTTGATGTGATTTCAAAAGCAGAGAACTTAAGAGAGCTGTCCAGACATTACTATCCATCTGAGTGTAAGTTACTTTTTGCAGTCATTGATTTCAACACATGAGCGACACTTGTAGTTTGCTGTGGATATCCTTTACAGTGAGTCACATGGGCTGTGGACGGTGTGGCTCTTGACGATGTTGGATTGAGAGAGACGTCCGTACACTGACAGTCCACAGGTAGTGTCAACATTAGTCTCTGTCATCACAGGATCATAGTATTTCAATATTATTTCTCAGGACTAATACTCAATAAAAATTATCCCGCTTGTCTTGCATAGAGCACATTCACATAACTCATATGTCGTATTTAATAATATTTAATTAAATTGCGATGCAGCACATGCTCTGGTGGTAATTTCCCTACACACCCATCTTCACCCTTTCTACACCCATCTACATTTCTTCTCTACAAATTTCAACTTTAAATTCTTTCAAGATTTTTGGTAATTTATTCATCATTTCTCTTGGTAACTTATTCCAATCCCTGACACCCTTACCTAAAAAAGAGAATCTTCCCACACCCTTGAGCCTGAAATTGGGTACCAGATTATGGTCATAGTCAACTTTTCCCTTCCAAACATTACTTTTAATTCTTACACAAATATCTTTCTATGCCTCATCACCGATATACGCCTCATATACTCCCATGACGCTTTTCATCCACCTCCTGTCTTGCAATGAATACCATTTCAGCGCTTTTATCATATCCATCACTGATTGCATTCAGAGGCAATTTACAGAAACAAATCTAGTAGCCCTTTTTTTTTGCACCCTCTCCAACTCCTGTATTTGATACTACCACTTGTATTTGATGTGGGTCCCATACTACACTACCATATTCAACAAATGGTCTGACCAAGATTTTGTAACCCAATTCCTTTACTTCTCTCGTACATCCCCTCTTCACTGTCTCCAACAAGTGCAGAATTTTGAAACCTTTTCCTACCACCGGTCCAATGTGTCCTGCCGAGTTAAACTGTTATCAAATGTTATGCAAAGATATTTATAGCATTATGTAATCTGCAAACAATATATCTGATACTAAACAATCAACGTAATTATTAATTTGAATAATAACTAGCAATGGTCCCGATACACTACCCTGTGGCACACCCATTTTTACTTCCACCTCTTTTGATACTGCATTTTCTACTCTAACCTTCTGTTTTCTACATTTAAAAAATTCTTCTATGCATCAAATCACTTTCTCATTCACAACAATAGTTTTTTCCTTATTTACTACCACCTTATGGCTCACTCTGTCAAAAGCCTTTGAAGGATCTACCACTAGGTTAGCACTTAGTTAAATAACAGATACTACTTCAGCTCCCTGGTAATCAGTTAACACTCCACAATATCTAATATAAGTATTGCTTGTAACCTCAAAATTTAAAGTTTTCAATAAACTAACATTTTTCATATAAATCAAATTATAGTTTATTGTAATTTAAATATTTTTTGGGGGGGGGGGGGAGGAGGGGGAACATAAAGATTAATTTTGAAAGCTTAGAGATGTGCAGTGGAAAAGGCAATTTTCGTTGCATCAAGGTTCAGCCTGATTGCAGTCAAGCAGCTGGTCTAGCATACCTGAGTGCAGCGCTGAAGACACCGGCCATGAACAGCCCCGGGAGTCCAGGCACGCTCCCGGATATGGACATCACAAAGTGGGGCAGCAGCTGGTCACTCTTACGAATTTGCTGTGAAAATCAAAGTTTGTGAGTTAGAACATCACGAGGCTATTCTGGAAAAAAGCGGTGAGTATTTTAACTATCCCAACTGATCACAAAACTTGGTGGCCTGTGGCGTGTTGGTTCTATTGCTGAAGTTCCACTGTAGTGTTTATTTGGCTAATGTATCTGACTTTGGCAGGAGCGTAATGTAAAATGAATACATGGTAATATAAGTAACAAAATAATAATTATTAAAGTGATTTAGTCATTCAAATTCAGGAAGAAGAGGGAAAATGGTCTCATTACTCGCAACGGATGAAGACATTTTACAATGTGATATGGTGAAACTCAGAAAGTACCCTTAACATATAAGTCTTGTTTGTTTGTATTAATAATATTCCTTTCTGATTGTCCTGCTCTTCACAGATTAGGTAACTTGCTATTCTGGCTTTACATTTCACTCCATCTTCTTTTTGGTCATCTCGTCTTTCTTCTACCTTTTCGTTTGTAAGATGCCACTTTATTTTGTCTTTCACTGCCCATTATTACCAAAACATAGTTTTATTCCAATATATGGTAAAACGTACTCATATTTATGTCCTCATCACTGCCCTCCTGTCGTTTTCTGTAGTAAGTGATGGGCTTAATTTCTCTATTCTTCCTTAATAACAAATAAAATAAATTTGATGCAATGAAGAAATTATACTACTCAGCAGATAAAAGTAAGGATATATGAAGGACTTGGCTTACCACAGACAACAGCAGAGTGGCAGAAAATACAAAAAAGCAAGAAACCAAATAATAAAAAACTTTGAAATTATTGCAATTAAATCCTTAATCAGCAGAAGAGACTGTTATACACATGCCCAGGAGATAAAGCTAATTGTGGCATTTTCTTCTTATTCTTCTTCTTTTTTATAAAATATAATCTTAACTGGACAAGAAAGGAAACAGATCATAATAGAAGGTAATATACCCAAACTGAATAAATTAATTTTAATAAATGAATAAAGGTAAAATAACAAAAATTAATCTATACATATATAGTTGTTCTTACTGCAATTACAATGAACATTTTTCATGAATGTAAATTTTAAAATTGAAATATCACAATAGTGTCATTTAGGGTAAGATGTGGTTTCCATCTAGACAGAGGGTGAGAAGGGAAAATGACTGATGGGAAAGGGAAAACAAGTGAGGACATTACCTGGCCTGCTTTCTACTGATAAGTTTTTTCCATCGTTCAGAAAAACTACCACGGTTAGGGAGGAGTGATAGAATGAACAGTGAGAGAGACTAAAGTTGTTGCCAATGTGTCTGGTGGAATGAACCGTGAAAGCAGAACAAGGGCATACGTTAGCACCATTTACTCTGGTTGGTACATGTAGTGGAAAAAGATGGTTGGTGGAAGTATTGAAGAATCCTCGAAACTGCTTTGTTGGCAGTGAGCTGAGGTTGAGTGTGGGGTCTTGGAGTATTGTAGGATTGAAGCACTAAATTTTGGTGCAGAGTAGAAGGAAACGATCTGCCATTTATGGATTTGAGTCCAGGGAAGAACTGTGGGAGAAAACTTTGAACGTGGTTTGACTGTACCGACTGGGATGTCTTGCCACATAGTTCTCTGTAAAGCTGCTTTGTGAGTGATTGCAGGACATTAAAGCTGGAGTGTTGATCTTCCGTTGTTACTACTATTAAATATAATTAAACTAAGGAAAAAGGAAACTGCTTTAGGCAATATAATTGTAAGGACAGGGAAAATGCCTCATCACTCACCAAAGTTGACGGCAGCGACGAGAGGAGAACATATATAAACACACAAATAAACTCAATATTTCGGTTAAACCTTATTCATGATGGTGAGTCATGAGGCTCGGGAGTTTATTTGTGTGTTTATATATGTTCTTCTCTCGTCGCTGCCGTCAACTTTGGTGAGTGATGAGTCATTTTCCCTGTCCTTACAATTATACTATTAAATATAGGGTGTTTAAGAATGGAAGTTTCTAGCAAAACTCATCAGGTTTTACACCAAAATGTAGTTTTGGTTTGAGATTACTGCTTTTACTGATGTGGCAAACATTCCATCAGAAATCAATTTCATACCAAATGCAGTCCAGCATATTGTACACTGTTTCTGCAGTTTGATTTCTTAGATCAGTGAGATATGCAAATAAAGTTGGAACAAGCACCCAGTTCTTAAAAAAAATACTTCTTTTTTTTCTCTTTTTTTTTAAATCTAAAGAACGGGGTGCCCATTCAATTGGTCCTGCATAGCCAATCCACTGTGCTTTCAAACAAACTCCAAGGAGACCCTGAACCATTGTGAGGTGACCCATACCCTGCTGTTAGTGAAGAGGCACAGCTTCATCTAATTGTGTAATGATGAAATTGTCTGGTATATCCAGAGAAACCAAAATATGCCAAGCATATTCTGCACTATTAAAAGGAGCCATATATATATATATATATTTAAAATGAATTTTAGTTGTGATGGTATGCATTTTTGGTGGTAATTTTCACATACATTTTCTTATTACTGTATTACTTTTTATCTTAAATTCTTTGTGTGTAATTTCTTCACCTCCCCAATCCCCCACTACTTTAGCCATTTATGAACTTTAATTTTAAATAATTGCATTGTTTTGGTAAATTATTAATCACATCTCCTGGTAATTTATGATTTCAAGTGCACATAACAATAGTGCTGTAGGTGACTAAATTTGGCTCTTAATGAATAAAAAGGACTTTTAACTAATTCCATGAGTTACCTGAATCTCTTTTTATGTGCTTTCAGAGTTGTAAAGTCCTTTCTGAAGCAGCCAGTGTCATGTAGTGGAGTGACAGCTAGAGAATCTTAAAACTGCATGAAGGGAGTAGATAATAGTGGTAAAAATAGATGTAGTAGATCGTTGGGCTTAGGAGAAATGAGGATACTGGAATTGATGTGGGTGTAGGAAAAATATGAGTATAATAGAAGCTCTTACTGTCAAGGAGACTTGAAAGACAGTTTTCCCTCATTGGCCAATTGTTGTGACATTATTTATATTTAATTTAATTGCACTGGAGCACAGGCTCCGGTGGCAATTTCCCTACACACACATCTTCCCCCTATCCTGCACCCACCTACATTTGCCCTCTACAAATTTTATCTTTAAATTCTTTCAAAGTTTTCGGTAAATTATTCATCATTTTCTTGGTAACTCATTCCAATCCCTGATGCTCCGATGCAAATGAACGTGAGTGATTTCACAGAAATTTTATCTACAAATGAATGTTAAACATAACGGAGTGAGTGGTAGATATTCAATGGAGTAGTAGAGCACAGATTTTGTGACAGAATTGCACACTGAAGAAAAAATAGTAGGTTAGGATATGTCTTGAAGTTGTGGAAAGCACTGATGGAAGGGTGTCATTCAATGAAATTGTCTGTGGCACTTAATTCAGTATATGTTGGTGAGCAACGTGAGTGTAAAGCATTGTGACATCATTAGAAGAAACCAATCAATGGGAAGTTTGAGAGGGTTTCGGAAGACATTTTATGATGTATGTGGAAAAGAAAAATGGCTTACTGCAGACTGTTGATTTACAAAGGCAGGGATGCATTCCAAGTGGTGACTGTAGGACATTATGAATTAACAGATCAGGAATCAGAGTGGAGCCTTGGAGGGAGGGACTATTGACAGATGTCAGTGCCCCAGCAGGAATCACTACTTACAATAAGTAATGCTATATAATATCTCAAGTTTTCACATTTTAAAATTTACTCATATTTAGGTTACCTTCATTCATCTTTTTTATTTCTTAAATCTCTATTTATTTAAGTAGTTTGGGTATACTTAACTCCATCACATTTCCTTTCTTGCCCTTTGTTGTTGTACTGAGCCTGGTGTGCAAGCAGTATGTGGGATCCGTCGTGGTCCACCAATGTAGTCTTTTTGTTTACACAGATTCCTGAAATCACTCTAGGAACATGCTGGGATGGTTTCTTTAGAAGGTGATAACAAATTCCTTCGTTTCCTTGCTGTTGTGCTCATCCAGTGGTAATAACCTGGACAGTGAAGAGTTGCAAGGCCCTGATAAGAAAATAATAAAAAATTCCTTATGATTTCAAACCCACTATAGCCACAGCTGACTTTCTTGGATCTAAATATTCCAATGACTTTTGCTTGTTCATATTCACAATTCTATGGTCAGCTATAACTTAGTAGTGGTTGCTTTCTGTATCTTTATTTTTATTTTAGTATGATAATCTCTTGAATTGAAGTTAGGGAATTGGATTACAAAGCTTTGGACAGAACATTGCTTGAATATGGTGGTGATATTCAGAACCCACATTTTAGGTATCAAATTCAGGAGTTGGAGGGGATACACATGAATACAGCTTGTTTGATGAAATTACTGCACAACACTATCAGTGATAAATGAGCTGGAGAGTGTGATACATTGGAAGACAGAGGAGGGTGAAGAGAGTGCTGGCATATTTTGGAGGGATATTGATTAAAGAATTAGGAGTAGTGTGCTTGGAAGGGAAAAGATGACCTTGCACATAAACTGACATTCAAATTTTGTGTGTGTGGGGAGGGGGGGGGACATCCTGATCTGGGTTTTCCATAGTTTTTCCGGATCACTCCAGGCGAATGCTGGGATATTTCCTCACATAAGCCCATGGGCACCTCCTGCCATATCCTGCAAATTCCTTCCAAACTATTACCCTTTTGGATAGGTGCAATGCACCCTTCGCCACACACTTTTAGTGAATCGTGGAGTAATAATAATAATAAATAACAAGGGAAGTGATGAATAATTTACCAAAAACTCTGAAGGAAATGAAAGGAGTTATGGAAAAGATGGTCAGTATGATAAAGGAAATGTATCATGGCTCTTGAACATCAGTGAGGACACAGTATGGAAACACTAAAGCATTTAATATCATTTACATCAGGACTCAGCACTAAGTCCATTTCTATTTGTGCTGGTATGGATGTCATTAGTGAGCAAATAAGGGATGATAGCAGATGTTTGCTGATGACTTAGTAATTGTAGCAGACACTGAAGGAGGCCTACATCAGGAGCCTGGCTATGGTGAGAAAAACTAAAAGGTCTTAAGATCAACACAAAGGAGACTGAAGTACAGGTTAGCAGCAAACAAACATGAAATAAAAATTAAGGACACCAAGGGAATTTAGCTGACCCAAGTAGATACATTCAGGTAATATTCCAGAAGGTGGCTGTGAACCAGAAGTGAAAGCCAAATAACTGAGGAAATGAAGATATGTTGCTGGAATGATAAGTGATAAAAGGATGCCTAAAAATCTGAAAATAAAGTGTACATGACTATCATAAGACCGGTTATTCTTTATGGATCAAAACATGGGCATTACATAAAACGTAGGAAGTCCTGGAGAGGATGGAAATGAGTATGCTGTGGTGGCTTTTGGGAATTTCTCTGATGGACACACTTCAAAATGAAGAAATAAGAAAAATAGCTGGAGTGCTAGGCAGCTATTAGTGAAGTCATCAGAGAGTGAAGATTAAGGTGGGATGGTCATGTCATATGAAGAGGCGAGGAAGAACCAATTAAGAAAGCAGCGAGGATGCCTGTGGGAGGGAAGAGATCCAGAGGGATACCGAGGATAAGGTGGACCTCGTGAAAGACCAGGACAGGTGGAGTCATCAATGCAGCCAACCACTTGTGTTGGGAAAAGACGGTGGAGAAGAATCTGAATGATTTTAAAATTCAAATTCGTAAATTGCTAAAGTAGATGAGGAAATTAAACGTGGAGTATATAACAATAGAAAAATTACTAGGAAAGAAGTAATTAGAAGACTAGGAAAATTGCAGTCAGAGCATGCACTCCATTGCAATTAATCATTCAGTTCAATAAATATAGAATAGTATATGCTTAAATCAATGAAAACATTTGATATGAATGAATAAATTACAAAATTGCATTTTAATCTATTACGAGGAAAAACGTGAATACCATAGTGTAGATTTTATAGAAAAGATAAAGTAAATAAACCCAACACTAACAATAAATGAAGGCAGTGGAAAGAAAGATAAAGACTAACAGAATTTATTGTATTTTGGTGTAAAACCTTGTAATTCATAAATGGTATAGAAAAAATCAAAGCAAAAATTCTTCACATTATCAGAATAGAAGCTTAGAAATATTACTAGAGGTTTATTAAAGATAGTAGGATATGGAATTTTAAGAGAAATTTCAATTTTATTCTCTATATTGAGTCTGCATATCAGAGAACTGGAAAAAGCTACTGTAGTAAAAGAAGAGTGACAAATAATGTTGAAAATTACAAAATGATCAGTGGTCGGTACACGATTGAGATCTCAATACGCAATCAGATCAGAAATGTCAGTGAGGAAAAAAAGTGCTCTAAAGCAAACAATGTTCATCTGGATCTCAGTTGGTGGCCCACATGTTTGAGATGAAATGGAACAGAGACCCCAAGTTGACAGTATAGAACTAGATCTCTCCAAGACATTTAACAAAGTGAGCTATGAAATGATCATAAATAAAATAAAAGTGATTTGTAATGGACAAAAAAGTGACTTGATTGTTTGAGGAATTCATGAAAGAGAGGGTGCAAAGAGTTACAGTAGGAAATGCATCAAAAGTGATGGAAGTGAAAACAGGAGTGTATTGCAACCATTGCTGTTCATTGTTCTAATGAATGATTGTGTTTATAGTTTACAGTCAGAAGTTAGGTTGTTTCCATATGATGTAATGTTATATAAAAGGATCAAAATGGTGCTCTTTGCAGATGATACTAGCATATCCTTGAAAGACCCATCAGCACAAAACCTCGAAAACACAGCAAATGATGTTATAAAGAAAATTAACAGATGGTTTAATGCCAACAAACTAATACTTAATGTAGAAAAGACACAGTTACTTCAGTTTGTTACAAAAAATAAAACAAAGGTCAGCTATAATGTGATATCAGAAGGAAAAGCAATCAATGAAAGCAGTTTCACAAAATTCCTGGGTGTATGTATAGATAACAAATTGAACTGGAAACAGCATATTCAACAACTTCTTAAAAAACTGAATTCTGCAACATTTTCACTGAGGGTAATATCTAGAATAGCTAATATAGAAACCAGAAAGTTAGTATATTTTGCATATTTTCATTCCCTGCTCACTTATGGCATCTCATTCTGGGGAAACTCGTCACAATCACATTGGGTATTTAAATTGCAAAAGCGTGCTATAAGAACTATTTGTGGAGCAAGCCCACAGACGTCGTGCAGAAATCTATTTAAAAACCTGGGTATACTAACAATGCCAGCACAGTATGTATACTCTGTACTATCATTTGTAGTGGAAAATCCTGAACACTTCAATATTAATGCTGACATACATAGCCATAATACTAGGAATAAATATAATATTCACAAGGATTACAAATCACTGTCAATTGTACAGAAAGGGTTAACATTTACTGGAGCTTCCTTATTCAATGTATTACCAACAGAAATTAAATGTTATCTACAAAAACCCAACTACTTTAAGTCCAAACTGAAAGAGTTTCTGCTTCAGAACCCATTTTACTCTGTGAAAGAATTTTCTTCTTGGAATTTGGTAACTAAGAATGACTGATAAAATAGTAGTATGGAAGGGGAAGGTGACAAAATTATCCACAATTACTAAAATGATATATGAAGTAATTACACTGATTACAAAATTTCACTCATATATAGGAACTAACATGGGATAGCATGCACTCAAAAACTGCTGTGAAAAATTATCATACTAACAGGTTTTACAGTAATTGACTGCTTATGAGTTGTTGGTAATATAATTGATATTTCTAATAGGTTTGTGTACTGTTCCACATAAATAGCAACTAACATAATATAATATGTAGTCACAAATTACAGTGAAACATATCATGGTAACTGGTTGGTAAGAAAATAACTGGTTATTAGATGCTGGTAACAAGTGTATACACTGTTCCACATAATAAGTATTAATTAACACGGGATTGTATTTGTAGATTACAGGAGATATTGGTTATACTAATGGGTTGTTGCTAACTTGTTGTCAATATATAATAATATTATCAATTATATAGTAATATTGACATTACTAATAAGTGTATGTACTGTTCCACATCCCCGAGATTATTCTCACATGGGATCAAAGTGAACATATATATCTATCTATCTATCTAGAAGACTGACAAGCTGCAGGGTGACCCAGACAGGATATCTAGCTGGACAGCTCAATGTGGGTTGAAGATAAATACAAAAAAGAGTCAGCATGTTAGGTAAATAGATAAAAATATATGATTATAGGATAGGAAAGGAATTGTTTATTGAAGGTCTAAATGAAATATAATTATTGGCATAACATTTGTTAATAGTCTTACTGAACCAACATTTTGAGCATCAAATCCAGTTGGAGAGAGTGCAAAATAGGGCTGATAGATTTGTTCTGGATATTACCGCAGAACACAATCAGTAACAGATATGATAAAAGAGCTGGAATGGGATTCATTGGAGGACAGGAGGAGGGTGAAGAGGGTCACAGGAGTGTACAAGGCGTATATTAGTGATGAGGCGTGGAAAGATATTGCAGTAGGTATGAAAAGTAGTGTATGGAAGGGAAAAGATGACCATGAGCACAAGCTGGCACTTGATTTCAGGCACAAGGGTGTGGGAAGATTCTCCTTTTTATGTAAGGGTGCAGGGACTGGAATAAGTTACCAACAGAAATGATGAATAATTCACCAAAAATGTTGAAAGTATTTAAAGTTTAAATTTATAGAGCACAAATGTAGCTGTGTGCAGGAAAGGGGTAAAATGGATATGTAGGGAAATTGCCAGTGGAGTGTACACTCCATTGCAATTTTAATTTTTAATTTTAAAGGGTGAAATTGGGCAGGTGGTAGGAAAAGTTTCAAAATCTGTCATTTACTAGTGAGAGAGATGATGGAATGTATTAGAGAAGTGAGGTAAGTGTTAAAAAAAACTTTGGTCAGACCACTGCTTGCATATGTTGGTGTAGTATGGGACCCACATTATGAGCGTCAAAGACAGGAGTTGCAAAGGAGGGCAGCTAGATTTTTCTGTGGAAATTACTGCAGAACACAATCAGTAACTGATTTGATAATGGAGTTCGATTGGGACACACATGAAGTAAGGCAGAAGGTGAAGAGAGTTGTAAGAGTATATAAAGCATAGTGTTGTGATGAGACATCAAATGGTATTGATAGCAAAATTATGAGTAGTGCCTGCAAGAAGAGAGATTGATTGTTTATTTCCAGTATTTGTAGATAGTACAGAATGGAAGACATAAACGTTAATACGTTTATAATGTCTGTAATATTTTAAAACTATTTTAACAACATGCATTATCATTACATCTGAATTCAATAAGCAATATTTTAAATATAACTACTCTCTAAAACTATTTATATAGATTTTTATATTTATAATAGAAAATAAATAATACATTAGAATTCTTTTATAGAATATCAGACCTTATTAGCTATGTAAGTTTTTAAATTCTGAGCCACTTAACAACTTTAATTTCCTTAGGGATAGTGTTGTACAGTATAACCGCTTATTGAATGGATCTTGTTCTGCATATTGTCCATTTAATCCCACTCGGTTACATTGAAATGGAGCTGAAGAGAAAACGAAATTTCGAAAATTTCATTCAGCGGCAGTCATCTCGGAACCGTCATATTTGATTACAATGGATTGATTGTCTCTGACTGCACCTTATTGACGATACTACTACGATCAAAACCTAGCACTTGATTTCTGGTGTAAGCAAGTGGGAATCAGAGTCAGCAACTGGGATAGATTACTGAGTGACTGTTTACCTGAAATATTGAAGGAATTTAAGCTAAAAATTCTTGAAAAGTGAAAGCAGGATTGTATGCATTTTGCCACCAATGCTTGTGTGATCTATTGTGATTAAATAAAATAAACAAATTCATCTACAAGGAAGAGAGACAGGACAAAGGTGTACATACTGAGACTCACCATGTGACTCCCAAGTCAGTGCGATGTGTTGTGGCCTCAAAGAGAACAGAGTCTATTTTGTTATGAGGCTGTAAGTTCAGTTAAGAAATTTAGCTATGATCTATATTTTTTAAACTCCCCCTTTTTTTGTAATGACGATAAAATTTACTTTTTGCCTGGTACATAAATTTACATAACTATACTCATCACTATAAAATATATTATTACTGTAATAAAAAGTATAAGATTTTAAGACAATGTAAAAACAAACAAATACAAGAAAGTAAACCAATTGCTAAAATTAGAAATTGGAGGTATGAAACAACACAGAAAATGTTGACAGATGCAAATGAGCCAGACCTGAACACATCAAAGGTGCACACCTGTTGGTGTTGACATGGTGATTTATTTTTCTCTCATGTGACTAAATATTCACCTGAAATGTTGTGTATTTGTGGTTGCATTTTCTTTTTTCCCCGTGTCCTGCAGCCCTAATCATGTCAGTAATGTTTGGTTCATATTTATGAACTTAGTTAGCTTCCAAAATGTTATGTGATTTCATAATAATAAGGAAACCATCACTTCTTGAGCCAGCAGCCATTTTATTCATGGGCTGTTCTTTGCCTGCAGCTGTCCCTTGTGATAGTTAAGTTATCTTTTGAAATAATATTAAAACAAGCATTTTCATTGAAACTGGTTAAAATACTACCTTTGTGGAAATAGGATCACAGTCGAAGAATGCAGCATATATAACAAGCCCAGTGTAGCAACACATGCTGACAATACAAACAATTCCAATCGCCAAAATGCTGACAGTTCTGTAAAAAAAGAAAAAAATAATTATAAAAAAGAGGTAATTGAAGAAAACTTGAAGGATTAATATAGGAAAGATTAGCTTTCACTTTTCCTCCATCTAGTAATTTATAAGCAAATGTAAAAACAAAAAAATTAATAATAATTAACTTTTAAGATGAATTTTATATCCTAAAATTCAAGAAAAACAATTTAAGTAAAGAATGACTGGTGGCTTTCCCATTGTACCAGCTACATAGAATGTTCTCGGGCCTCCCTCAGCGTCAGGCTTCCGAGTGGCAATCTCACACTCGCCAACTGCGTCCAGTGACGTCGTGGCCACGTGTGGATGAGGTGGCATCAGTGGCATGTAGGGCAGGTTGGCAAGGGGGGGGAGGGGGGTTACACGTGGTCAGCTGGAGGTTGGAGTTCTTTCTGGCACGATCTCGATACTTGATGGACTGAGTAATAAGTGGGTTGATACCCTGAGTCAGACCACTGCTGGAATATGGTGGTGCAGTTTGGGATCCACATTTTGGTTATCAAATACAGGAGTTGGAGGGTGTGCAAGGAAGAGCAGCTAGATTGGTTTGTGGAATTTGTCAGTAACTGATATGATAAAGGAGCTGAAATGGGACTCATTGGAGGAAACAAGGAGGATGAAGAGAGTGCCGGTAATGTACAGGGCATATGTTGGTGATGGGGCTTGGAGGGATGTTGGTCAAAGAATTAGGAATTGTGCATGGAAGGGGAAAGTTGGCAATGACCACAAGCTGGCGCTCGATTTCATGCATAAGGGAGTGGGAAAATTTTCTTTTGTTGGGAAGGGTGTCAGGGATTGGAACAAATTACCAAGTGATGAATAATTTACCAAAAACACTTAAGAAATTTAAAATTTCTAAATTGGAAGGATGAATGGGGGGAGGAATTCAAGACTTCAATTATAGAGAATAATTTAAAAAAGGGGAAATTAGATGACTAGAGGAATTGCCACTGGACTGTTATCTCCATCTCAATTAAATTAATAACAATTATACAGTGCAACCTCGATATAACAAATCGGAGGGGAACAAGAAAATATTCGTTATATCAAGTAATTCGTTGAACTAAGGTTTGTTATGTTGAGGTTAGGTTGGTCTAAAATTCGTTATAAAGAAGTAAAAAAATAGTTATATTCACCTCAACATTATGTACTTATCTTGTTATAGCGAACAACTTCTACTAATAAATGATAACACATTTTTATGTAATTTAAAAACAATTAGGTAGTTAACAAAAAATTTTTCTTACATTAATAATCAAAATTGAATGCAGTAAAATCCGTAAAAGTAGGTACATATCTTGGTGGGTACATACATTATGTAGGTAATTTAATGTTAATTTCAAAGATTCGCACAACAAAAATCGCGAATTAAAGGTAAAGAATCAACAATGTGGTTATAGTAGCTTAATCTCAATTTTGTTCATCTTGATTAGAAAAACAGTCATAAATAGTTGTCTGTTTACCACCGGTAAGAGTTATCACATCCAAAGCGCAATCTAATTTCGTGATGGAATTGACTACATCGTCATTCAAACCTCCCTTTTTGAGAAACACAGATTTTATTATATTTAAAGCATTATAAGCATCTTTTATTGTGAAGTTATGCTCATCAATTTCACCCCCTTCTTCCTCGTCTTCATCCGCTTCTGCATTAGTAACCGGCAACACAGATGTGACGATATCAGCATCAGTTAGTTCTCCACAGACGGCTAAATCATTATCAAAGGTAACGAAGTCTTCGAACTCAGTCTCTTGAAGGTGCAATTCTTTTTGAACTCTTTGCCAGGTCCTAGCAAGTTCTGCGACTGGTAAATCGTCCTCCTCATCTTCGCATGTTACTTTAAACCCACTTTTCTTGAAGCAGTTTGCAATGGTCTTTTCAGTGACTAGATTCCAAGCTTTGGCGATCATCCACATGGCTTGTAAAACGTCAATTGTAGTTGGTGTTTGACGTTCAACATCAGCAAGAAATCGTCTGACAACTTCCTTGCTATAATGCATTTTGAAGCTTTGGATGATGCCTTGATCCAGTGGTTGTAGTTTTGAAGTGGTATTTGGAGGCAAGTACTTTATTTTTATATTTTCCAGGTTAGGAATTTCTCCGTGTGCAGTACAATTATCGATGAACATTAGAATTTTCTTGTTTTTTTTTCTTCATCTCTTTATCCAGACTTTTAAGCCAATTGCAAAAAGCATCACTAGTCATCCAAGCCTTATGGTTGGACGTGTAATCTGTTGGCAGATTATTGACATTTTTAAAACATCGCGGTTTTTTATATTTTCCGATGATGAGTGGCTTAAGTTTGTAAGTCCCAGTACAATTTGTTCCCAGCAGTACAGTTAAGCGAAGTTTGCTGTTTTTTCCGCCATTACATTCATCGCCTTTGAATGATAAGGTTTTGTCGGGTAAACATTTATAAAATAGTCTAGTTTCATCGGCGTTAAAGATGTCTTCGGGATCGTATCCGGTGGTCAGCTCTGCCAGTTTGTTTTTCCAATCATCACATACTTTTTCATCAACACTACCACTTTCACCGCATATTTTTTGAAAAATAATCTCGTTTCGTTTTTTTGAAATTTTGAAGCCACCCGTTGCTAGCACGGAACTTTTCATGTCCCAATTCTACTGCAAACTGCTGAGCCTTTTCCTGAAGAATAGGGCCTCCGATTGTGATTTTTTTTGTCTCGGCACTGTTTTAACCACTTCAACACACATTCCTCTACGTCTTTGAACTCGCATGATTTTAATCTTTTATTGTTTACAGGCAAATCACTTTCTTCTGAAAACTTATCTTTAAATTTTAAAATTGTAGCCAATGTACTTGCGGGAATCCCGAACTTATTAGCTATGTCTAATTTTTTCGTCATAGGATTTTTGTCAACATAATGATGTTTCGCTTTTCTGCAACCGATAAGGAACACCTTTTACGTTTCTGAGCCATTTTAACTTAAATCTTTAACAATAGTGACGAGCAGAAGTGTTTACATTACTTTCAATCAAACAACAATGATTGTTTTACGAACAAAAGCGTGTCGATACATGTCGCGATTGGTGGGAAGTTTATATAAAGGTTTTGGGTTGACAAAATTCGTTAATTAGAGGTATGTATACTTTTTCTTGATAGTTGAAAATTCGTTATAAAGAGGTTGTTCGCAAAAAATGTTCGCAATGTAAAGGTATATTTTATATTGACTCTTATGGACAATTCAAGGGGATTACGAAGAATTTTGTTAAATCGAGGAATTCGTTATATTGAGGTACGTTATATTAAGGTTGCACTGTATTTACCAGTTGTTGAATATGTATGATAGCCAGTCACGCGTGTGAGGTAGCAGTGACTCACATGTTAGCCTTGTGGAGCGACGGCATCGCCAGCGCCCGCTGCACCATCGCCTGGTTGACGGCACACGCGGCCAGCCAGCTGGCGTAGTTGCCGACGACGACACTCCAGAAGGTGTGCCTCTCCGTGGGGTCCAGGCTCATCCTGGAACATACATAGTAGGAGGAACTGCCACGAAGCAATACTTATAAGGAATGGAAAGATAAACTTCACCCACCACTCAAAAGAGAGAGCAACAAAAATAATATAATTCACAAACACAATATTTCAGGTCGTACCCAGTTTCAAGAATATGGAAGTATGCAACTGAGCTTGTGCACGTGCCTACTGTCAACATCGCTACAGGTACAGTGGATTTGACCATTGGGGGTAGTGGGGAGGCAGAGGCAATGATAATATCTTCGGAAGTATTAACTATGGGAATAAGAAATAAGAAATAGGGGACATGTAAAGGAGGAATAAAATGTATTCATTTTTTAAATAATAATTACAAAAAATAATATTCAAATAAAAATTTCAAATATCACTCCACACTATGTCATCTCCCACAGATCCTCAACACAGCTTCTTTATCATATCAGTTCTGCTGTAACATCCGCACTGTCCAAACGTATTCAATCGAGGGCCTAGACCAGGTGTAGTATCATCATCTTATGGGTGAATGGTTACCATCCTGGCCTCGCATTCTGGAGAACGCCGGTTCAAATCCCTGTCCAGGCATCCAGATTTTGGTTTTGATGGTTCCCCCAAAACACTCCAGACGAATTCTGCGATGCTTCCTTCAAAAAGGCCATGACCAAATTCCTTCCAGTTCCTTGTTCCCAGTCCCATTCTGCCTCTAAAGACCTCAATGTCGATGAGGCATAAAGCCACAAAAAAAAACTTATACACCCACTCATCTCCCTCTACAGTAGCTGCAGGATTCCTTTAGAACTCCCTATCACTTCCCCATTGTGACCTTCCCATTGAAGTTCAAAAGATATTTCAGACAATATTTCAGCAAATGGAAGGAATGCACAAGTGCAATAGAGTCAAGGTGGGAAGAGTTCTAGGAGATAATAAGAAAGGAGGAAGAAATATTTATTACAAAACAGAAAATAAAGAGAAGTAGAGAACCTGTGTACTACAATAGGGAGGTGAGGAGGTTAAAGAGGTTTGTTAAGAAGAGAACATAACAGAGTCAAGAGACAGCAGGGTAGTAAGGAATATTTAAAACAACTAAAGAAGAACATAATAATAGCTAAGAAGTTAGCTAAAGATGAGTTTATGAAGAGATGAAGAGTATTGTCAGTGCAGGAGGACCATTAGTCAGTGTAGCAATACACTACGTTTTGGACTTCCTTTTTTAAGTTCCATCTCTTTCAATACCACATTACCTATACTAATTCATCATAGACTCAGAGAGAATCATAGTTTAAGAACTACAATAAATTTTAAATCAGTGATAGACACACTGAAGAGCTTGCCACCCAACTGCAGCAGGGAAATGTGTGAGGAAACAAAGAACCCTTCAAATGGGTTTAGTAGAGACTATTCACATGAATGTTGGTTGGTAAGCTTTGACAGGAAGATAGATAAAATGGTTAAAGGATACCACCGTGAACTTCATGTTCTTGTAGGTGGAAAAAGAAGGCTGGCTACCATTCTTACACATCCTTGTAGAAAGGAAAACAGTCATGACACTTGGACACACTGTGTTCAGAAAACCTACACACATAGACTTGTACCTGAATGCGTGTAGTCATCACCATCCAGCACAACGCAGGACAGTGCTCACCACGCAAGTGCACAGGGCACGAGTGATATGTGATGCCAACAGCCTACCGGGGGAAGTCAATCATCTCCGTCAGACCATCAGATGCAATGGTTACTCAGAACATCAGATAAGGTCGTCATTCCGGGAACTGAGACGCTGGCTCCATAACACCGAGAATAAGCCACAGGATCCCCTAGCCTTCTTGCCAAACTCCGGTGCTATAACATCGAGGATTGGCAGAGTTCTCACTAAAAATGGGATTAAGACCACCTTCCTGCTACCACCAAAACTGAAGAACATGTTGCACTCCTCCAAGGATGATCTTGCTCTCCGAACGCCGGGAGTTTATAGCATTTGTAGTGAATGCAGAAAAAGATACATAGGCCAGACGGTACGGTACATAAACCAGTGATGTCTAGAACACATCCGACACGTGCTTCTGGAGCAGAGTGAGAAATCTGTGGTGGCAGAATACAGCCTTGACAAGGCCGTGGCTTCGACTTTGAAAATACCAGGAGATTGGCACGTACCAGAAACTTCTGGGACAGTATTCTAACTGAAGCAGTTGAAGTTTGCATCACGCCCTAACTCTGGGTACCAATTTAGTTAAGCTTGGGCGGCAGTCACTGAAGCAGTACGTCACCAGCATGGCGAGGTACGCATGGCACAGTGGGCACAAACCAACTGACACCGCACCTGCCGGCGCCACCCCCACTCCACCGCCCAGGCCTTGACCGAGTCAGCCAATCAGTTGCACGCACATCTACCTCGTGCGCATCTACATCAACATATATACTCTGCAATTCACAAAATTGTGGGTGGCAGAGGGTGCTCAGCACCAAAGCTCATCTTTTTGTTGTGCATTCAAATCCCTAATGGTACGAGGGAAAAAATAATTCATATAAGAATCATTGCGGCACCTTATTTCTCTAATTTCATCTTTCCTGTCCTTCTGACTCAAATAGGTTGGTGGATGAAGTATTTCACTACACTCGAAAGTGAAAGTGGGAGTACGCATGATTACCAATAAGTTTAAAGAAAATGTTTGTCGTCTATCTACCAGAGACTCCCAGCCTAGTCTACTAATCAGTTCTGTGACGCTTTCATAAGGACTGTAGCAAGCGGTCACGAATCGAGCGGCTCTTCTCTGTACTTTCTCTATACTTTCAATCAACCCCTTACAAAACGGGTCCCAAATGGCACAACAATAATCCAAATGTGGACGCACAAGAGATTTGTAAGCTATCTCCTTTGTTTGTTCATTACAATTTTTCAAGATTCGACCTATGAATCGCAGCCTAGAATTAGCTCTACCTACTAACGAATTAATGTGTAAGTCCCATTTCATGTTCCTTTGTACTGTTACTCCCAAATATTTCATAGAATCGACCATATCAATAACTGAACTGTTTACCTCATATTTCTGAACAATTAGATTCTTTTTGTTAGTTATGCTCATTGTATTGCACTTTTTACAATTTAGCGTAAGTTGCCACTCAGCGCACCATGCCAAAATAACATCTAGATCACGCTGAATTTCTAAGCAATCAGCCAAATTTCTTACTTCCCTATAAATAACTGCATCATCAGCAAACAATCTAAAAAGGCTTTTCACTTTGTCTCTGAGATCATTTATAAAAATTAAGAAAAAAAAGTGGTCCTATTACACTTCCTTGAGGTACACCTGACGTAACATCTAGATTAGAAGAACTTTCTCCTTCAACGACGACATACTGCGACCGACCAGTTAGAAAATCCTTTATCCATTCACAAAGCTGATCCGATATACCGTATGCTCGAAGCTTTGCTAAGAGGTGGTTGTGTGGCACAGAGTCTAAGGCTTTTATGGAAATCTAAAAAAATTGCATCTACTTGTGAACCTGCATCAATAACTTTCATTATGTCATGTGTAAATAGGGCCAGCTGTGTTTCACATGATCTTTTCTTCCGAAATCCGTGTTTATTTGTTGTAAGCAAATTATTTTCGTCTAGAAAATTCATGATGTTCGAGCATAAAATATGCTCCATAACTCTACTACAGACAGATGTTATAGATATGGGACGATAGTTTCCAGGATCACTTCGATCACCTTTCTTGAAAATCGGGGTTACTTCCAGTCTGAAGGTACTTTTCGCTCTTCTAATGATTTACTGAATATATCAGACAGAAATGGCAACTGGCCAGCACCGAGGCTATAAACATCCCAGCCTTCCACCGCATCCAAAACTTCATCAGAAGATGGTGACATAGATTCTGATCACAGAAATGTCATGTGAGAACACCCTGCTGACTCGGCTAGTCACCTGAGAAGACTATACTGATTCCTCATTTATCAGTTTAAGGGAAATAAATGGCACGTGATTAAAATACACTTTTAAAAATATACTTTTGCTATTTCAGGGTTGTATCCTAAAAAAACTCCTTTCTTAAAATATATTTGCTAAAGTGGAGACCTTACTCTTTAAAATGACACCTCATTTATCATTTTCAGTTGGGTATCAAGGGAGATATAGGGATCGTGACACAAAATCATGAATGAGAAATAATGATGCTCTTGCCCTTTATGGGTCAAATTCCAAATAATTCCTTTCTTAAAATATGATCCCACCAAAAAGACAATGTTAATTTTTATATTGGTGCCTCATTTATCAATTTTAATTAGGAATTAAGGGAGATAAATGGTTTATTGCAAGAAAACATGTTTTAGAAATAATATTTTTGGTCTTTACGCGTTGAATTATGAAAAATTCTTTCATTATAATGTAATGTGACCATAGTGGAGATGTTAATCTTTAAAATGATACCTCATTTTTTGATTTTGGTTAGGTATGAACACAATCTAAACTATGGATGTACTTCTTTGAATCTGTGCTTATCATATGTTAGTCTTGAGTTGTCATCAGAGATGAACTGGAAGTAAAAATGGGAGTGCTACAGGGTAGAGTATTGGAACCATTGTTATTCATTATTCTACCGAATGAATGTGTTCACGGTTTACTATCAGATGTTAGGTTGTTTGCAGTTGACAAAATGCTATGCAATATTACCACAGCATAGAAGACTGTTAACAGTTGCTGGGTGACCTGGACAAGATACCTAGCTGGGTAGGTCAACATAGGATGAAGAAAACTGCAAAGAAGAGTCAGCTTATTAGGTACACAGATAAAAACTAAAGGTTGATTATATGGTGGGGAAGGAATTTCTTGTTGAAGACCTGAAATGGAAATATCTTGGCATAACATTCTATAACAAACTAAATGGCACAGAACTCATTGGACAGGTGGTAAGAAAAGGTTTTAAAATCCTTCATTTACTGGAAAGGGTGATAAGAGGATGTACCAGAGAAGTGAATGTACAAGCGATTTATCCGTAATGAGGTGAGGAAAGATGTTACTGAAAGAATTAAGAGAGATGCATGGAAGGGTAAAGATGACCATGACCACAAGCTGTACTCGCTTCTAGGCTTAAGGGTGTGGGAAAATTATATTTCATTCATAAGGAGATCAGGAATTGGAGTAAATTACATGCAAAATGATGAGTGGTTTACAAAATATGCTGAAAGAATTGAAAATTAACAGTTGTAGAGGGCAAATGTAGGTGGATAGAAGAAAGGGAGGAAAATGTAAGGGAAGGAAAATTACCACTATGGTATGCACACCCTCACAATAAAGTAAATTTAATTAAATATCCACAGTTAGAACATAGTTTATGTTGACTGTGAGAAGTAACACGTGTGTAGCTCACTTGAAGAATTCGATCCTCTCTCCGTCAGTAGCGCGTTGCCAGACCGTGCCGAGTCCCCCGACGTGTATTGTGCCGAGGACCATCACCACTATGACTCCTCCGAACATGAGGATCGTCTGCAGAGTGTCGGTCCACACAACAGCCTTCAGACCTCCCTGCAAACACAGTTCATTAGCACTGATAACATTGTCCTTCTGTAAGAACGGAGATTTTCCCGGCGTATGCTTGAAATTAAGTCTTCACAGGTGTACCGCCGGATAGTTTTCAAAACACTATCTGGAGGTACACCTGTGAAGACTTCATTTTATTGTTCTTCTGCATTGTGGGAAATTGTATTCGGGGATAGTAATAACATTTTTAACAAACAGAATTTCACTTAAATAATACAAGTTTTTAATCTCAACATCATTAGAAAGTTAGAAATTGGATTTGGGGATATTAATAACATTTTTAACAAATATAATTTGACAAATGTACAGGAAGACAGATTTTAGATTATTTGAAGCAGATGATGATTGGGGATGTATGCTGTAAATGGTATGTTTTCATGAAGAGGTTAGCTCAAGATAGGAAGAGAGAGAGGATTTCATCAAACTAGTTGAGAAACTAATGACAGCAAAAAAAAAAAAAAAAATAAAAAGAAATACTCATACAATTTATACTGAGTCTGCAAGTTGTTTCTTACGAGAGATTTGGAAACATGCCTTGTCTGATAAATAGTGGTCACAGTAGCACTGTAATCAATGGAGGCCATGCCACAATCAATGAAGATGCCAGAACCAGATGACAAAAGATTGTTTTTCATGACTACTTCAGGTGAAGATTACACTGCATCTTTACACTGTAAATTTCTTTACTCAAATACTAACAACAGATGTTTTAAGCCACATATCTGCTATCAAAAAATGTTCAAATGTTAGCCAAAATTGTATTCTTTAATTAATCTCATCTCAAATGTATATTTTGATTTCAACAACTGAGTGTTGTCATAGATATGCTTGGTGGTATTTATCATGAATTCTGGTGTTATTCAGCAAACATACTTATTTTCCATTCTAATATCTAATTATTTTTTAAGTCTGCCCAAATTTTAAACTGACAGCTACTGAGTGTTTATACGGCTGCAAAGACTGTCATCAGGACTCCAACACTGTTTACTTCTTGGTTGAAGGCTTGAGAACAGATGCATTATGTCCTTAAAACTTTCTGTGGATTATAATCATGCTGTACCATTTCTATTTCATTGAATGATTAATTTATTTAAAAAACATCATTTATGTGGGGTTTAGTTTCAAAGTTAGAAATAATTTGCAACTTACCATCATTGTGTAGAATATGCACACGATACACACAACAGGAGTCACAAGGTGAAGATTGAATCCAGTTACTGAAATAATAATAATACATTGGTCATTTATTTTAAAATCCATTTCTTCTTAAATTTAACTTAAAACAAATACGAAAGAATACAATATCAAATGAATTACCAAAGCTGTTAATAGCACACTGTAGAAGTTATCATTTGATTTGACAACAGAAAACAATACAATTTTGAAATTACTTTAAATCAAATCCCTAAAAATAAATTCAGAATCCTTATTAAGTAAAACGTTAGAAACTTTAAAAATATATTGAGGCATCTATGTGCAGTCTAATATGAAGCAAAATTTACTGTTAAATTATTAAAATAATGCTATCTTGGAAAGAAAGCATATAAAATTCCTTGGCATTCAGATAGATGAAAAACTCAATCAACAAGATTACATCACATTACTACTGAAGAACTAAAACTGTGCTAGTTTTGCAATAAGAACACTTTCTCTAACAGCAGATCTTGCACTCCTCATATTTTCATTCAGTCATGACATATGGCATGATTTAATTTAATTCAACTGCAATGGAGAGCATTCTCTAGAGGCAATATCCACACACACTTACTTATCCCTTTCTTATTATTATCTTTAAACTTATTTGTGTACAATTTCCCCAGCCATCTATTTTTGCCCTTTGTGAACTTGAATTTTAAATTCTTTCAGCATCTCTGATAAACTACTCATCACTTCGTTCTGTTTAATTTATTTCAATCCTTGACTCACCTACATAAGAACTTTCCCACTTCCTTGTGCCACACTTCGAGTGCCAGCTTGTGGTCGCGGTGACCTCTACCCTCCCAGGTACTGATCCTAATTCCTCTGCCAATGTCCACCCAAAAGTCATCACCAATATATGCATTTTTCACTCCCAGAACTCTCTTCACCCCCATCATATTTAATTTTCATGCTTTTCAGTTTAATTTTATTTAATTGTGATTGGCCGCAGATTGCTTTCTAATTTCATGACTTTTTTCTTAATCTTAATATTATTTGAGTGCAGTATCACTATTATCCTACTTTTTCCTTTTCAGTGTTTCTGTAGATTGTTCATCACTTCCCTTGGTATTTTTGTCTACTCCCTGATTCTCTCACCTACAAAAGAAAAATTTCCCACTCCCTTGTGCCTGAAATTGAGTGCCAGCTTGTGGTCGTCTCCTCCCTTCCATTCACCACTCCTATTTCTTCTGCCAATATATTTCTTCTTGCGTGTATCACTGATATGGTGAATAAAACTTTCCGTCACTTACCACAGATGAAGGCAGGAGGGCGAGACACGTAAAAACACAAAAACAAACGAATTGCACGATATGTTGACTTTAGACTTAGTCATGTGGGAGGCGAGACATATGGCAGGGGGAAAGATGTGGTCACATCCCAACCCGCCACATGAATGAAGCACAGGCGGAAAACGTGTGGTGGTGGTAGAATTGCCGGGAGGGGGGGGATAGGCTGGACCAGCGATAAAAGTGAAACAAATCAATATAATGTTTGTGTAGCATAATTCAAAAAGTTATAATCTTATTTAGATTGGTTATAGATGAAAATAAAGGGAGATAGAAGAATTTATATATAAAAAAACGAATAGATGAAATGTACATATATAAGTAACTGACTGTAAAATGAAATGAGAGATGGCAAGTGACAGGTTTAATGTAGGTTTAGGCCATATCCTTGACACCAGACACATTTGCTATGGGCCCTGCACTGTTTTAATCCAGCTGTGAACTGATGCATTGTGGCAGTGCCTTAATACATGCAGCCATACTGGAAGACATTTTATTGATTTGTTACATTAAAGCTTCTGTGAAGGGATAAAAATAGGTTGCCAAATATCAGACCACAAGCTTCTGCTGGGGTCAATGCATAACAGCTTATGCTAACCTGCTACCCTTTACTGTGGCCTATGGATATACTGTCTTGTGGTTGCCAACCAACTGAATACCTCAATAGGTGAAGGTATGTTTTAAATAATGTTCACTGTAGACTTTGATGAAATGTTCAAACCGTATATTCTTTCAAAAATTTTACATCAGACAGTAACTAAATTTATGGCATCAAACTTCTTTTCCGAAATAAACAACTGCAGGTACTAACCTTGATACAAGCTGCAATCAACTCTGGAGTGCCCCCTAACTGGATAAAAGTTCAATTACACCGTAGTGACTTACTTTCTGCGCTATCTGTTATAGACAGACAAATATGGTCAACTTCACCCTACAGGTGCTTTCAAATGACTGCCACCTCCCCGATTTTTGAGGGTCTATTTATAGGAGACGGGTGGATTTCACGACATCTCTGGGGAATTTTCTATCATGAAACCTTATTTTTCCTCTGATCTACCTGACATTTTTATGGGAGGTAGCCCATTCCTTAAATGTTACAACAAATCCTTATAAAAATTTCTCTAGCTTCGGTTTGACTGTAAAAAATTATTGAAATGGTAAACCCTAAAATTATCTCTCATTGGTGCAGTATTCAAGCTATGCTGCTGAAACTTGTTTTAAAGTGATATGCATCCCCTCCCCTGTCTTTTGGTATATCACATGTCTTACCTACAATTTTCTATCCTATTGTAATCCACAACTGCATCTTTAAACTTACTATTTCCTATATCTCCCAAAGTATTGATACGACAGAGCTAAAATATGTATTAAATGTTTCTACATACAATTTTTTATATGATAGTGATGTTATTTGACCATACTTTAACCGCCTTTATGTAGTTTCAAAATTCCTTTTAAATCATTTTTTCTCTAATCTTTCAACTTCTGGCCTCCTTTATCTCATAATTACCATCAATTTTACATTTCCTATTTTGGTCAAAGTACTGCCTGGATCTTTACAAAAACTTATTCATTATACTCAGAAAAAAAATCTATTTTGTTTTAAATATACTCCCCCTTCCGTATCTAGCTGAATTACGTGAAACCTAAATTTTCTTCTTGAAATCATAATTTTTGTACAAAATCTTATCAAAACATTACTTTTACTAAAGATTCTATTTTTTTACATTATGTGCTTTAGAATTCAGTGCATCTTTGAAGCTATAAATCTTTAGCTTAAAAACTGAGAGCTTGGAAATTGTTTAACTTTTTTTCCCCTTCAATATTTGTGACCATGCTTGAATTTCAACTTCAAAATCAAATATGTTGTCAGCACTATTTTATATCCACAGAGTATCTTCACCTTGTTTTAATCCTTATGACTTACTGCATCTCTCAACATGAATGTAGCATTTTCTATTAGAAAATAAGGAATTCTTTATGTGGCCTATGATTGGATTTCACTATTTACTTCTATTTATTGTTTAAAAACTGCAAGAAAATGATTTTAAAACCTGCTTTACCGTTAGATTTAAGTTTAGTTTTCAATTCTTTCAACTAATTTTGGCTACTTATTAACAAAATTTTGGTTATTTGACACAAAGAGATGCTGCATACAGATATGCATTAGAAAAAAAAAACATAAATACCAAAGTAGTAGCTAAAGCTGACAAAATAATAATAATAAAAAAGTGGTTGGTCTGATTAGGAGGCTAAAGCTTAATGCTGAAAAACTGTTAGCAGTTATATCAGAAACATTTCTCTATTCATTGCTTCCACTGTGTGAAGAAGTAAAACATCACAAATTATTGCCAAGATATGGAAATGAAGTGAATATGCTCCTTTTACTTAAATCTTCATTTGCATATTATTGATGACAAGAACAGACATATGATGTTACTAAAGTTGGAGCCTGGAGGTAGGCTTTTTTTTTTTTTTTTTTTTAACACAATTATTCTCTTAAAGAAGAAATGTTTTGTGTGTGTGACCATGTATTCATGTCTGTCTTATACGACTAAGAAGTCACCCAAAATGTTGTGTAATTGTGATACTTTAATTTTTTTTTGTTTTTATGTAAATTCCCCTGTCCTCCTTTCTTCTCCCATTGCTGTCGAGTATTTTAACTTGTGTTATTGTCATCAGGAAAAAAATAAAATAAATTAAAATGCATACATACCTTGGCTAAATGCCAGGGCAGGCACATACACAACAATTGGAATATACAGCATCTGAAATCAAATAATGATATATTATTTTTAGATATTCTGTAGAGAACATTTAATATTTAATATCAAGTAGTTATAAAGAATTCAAAACAAAACAAAAAAAAGAGTACGAAATAAGGAAAAAGCTGTTATGCCTTCATCTTAAAATTAATTTGTATTTCTTCTTTTTTATGATTCTAATTATAAATGTATTCAGTGTTGTATTTTCTTATCCTTATTTGAACGATATTTTCTTATTAATCACTGGCAACATTACATAATATTATATTGTTATTACTTATAATAATAAGTAATTAATTGTGATGGAACTTATGCCCTGCTGTTTACCACTACATTTGTATTACACAAAGTTTAAATTATATCAATGTTGGAGGTGACTTGTTGAGAATGTCAATCAATAATTTATTCCAGTTTCCCACTCCTGAACTACAAATTAAAATTACACCTTAAATCAAGTGCTAGTTCATTATTGTCTCCCCTTTCCTTCCTTGTACAACTTACAATCCTTCTCCTAAAATCCATCAATGCCTCTCCACCAATGTTTGTGCAACCAGGCTCCTCCCCACCTCCTGTCTGTAATGGCTCTCCGCTCAGCTTTGGCAAATCAGTCACTGATTGTGTTTGGGTTGCCTTGGGGTTACGACAAGACACTGATGTTAACGGTTCATTATATCTGACTCCTTTTTTGAAGTGCATAGATTCGTTAAAGTGGTCACCTAACTGTTGAACTAATTTAATTTAATTTAATTTAATTGCAATGGAGCACAGGCTCCGGTGGCAATTTCCCTACACACCAATCTTCCCCCTATCCTGCACCCACCTACATTTGCTCTCTACAAATTTTATCTTTAAATTCCTTCAAAGTTTTCGGTAAATTATTCATCATTTCTCTTGGTAACTCATTCCAATTCCTGACACGCTTACCTAAAAAAGATAATCTTCCCACACCCTTGTGCCTGAAATCGAGTGCCAGCTTGTGGTCATGGTCATCTTTTCCCTTCCATGCACTACTTTTCATACCTATTGCAATATCTTTCCATGCCTCATTGCCAGTATATGCCCTGTACACTCCCATGGCCCTCCTCATCCTCCTCCTGTCTTGCAATGAAATCCATTCCAGCTCCTTTATCATATCCGTCACTGATTGCATTCTGTGATAATTTCCAGAAACAAATCTAGCAGCCCTTCTTTGCACCCTCTCCAACTCCTGTATTTGATACGTAAAATGTGGGTCCCATACTACACTACCATATTCGAGCAATGGTCTGACCAAAGTTTTGTAACCCAAATCCTTGACTTCTCTCGTACATCCCCTCATCACTCTCTCCAACAAGTGCAGAACTTTGAAACCTTTTCCTACCACCTGTCCTATGTGCCTGCCCAGTTAAGTTTGTTATCAAAAGTAATTCCAAGATATTTACATTTCAAGTCTTCAGCAAGCAATTCTTTCCCCAACTTATATTCATAATTAACCTTTTGTTTTTTATTTGTGTATCTATAAGCTGACTCTTCTTTGCATTTATCTTCATTCCATGTTTACCAACCCAATTAGACAACATCCTGTCCAGATCACCCTGCAACTGTTTACAATCCTCTATCGTTTTGATTATTTTATACAGCATTATGTCATCTGCAAACAATGTAATTTCAGATAGTAAACAATCAACACAATTGTAAGAACGAAGACTTTCCCAGCGTATGACTGCAATGTAGTCTTCACGTGTGTACCGCCGGTTAGTGAACACTATCCGCCGGTACACCCGTGATGACTACATTGCAAGCAACACAATTATTCATTAGAATAATGAATAGCAATGGTCCCAATATGCTAGCCTGTGGCACACCCATTTTTACTTCCACTTCTTTTGATACTACACTTCCTACCCTAACTTTCTGTTTTCTACCTTTTAAAAATTCTTCTACCCAGCAAATTACTTTCTCATCCACTCCAATGGTTTTTACCTTATTTACTACCATTTTATGGCTTACTCTGTCAAATGCCTTAGACAGATCTAGTGCTACACTATCAATTTGGCCTCCCTTGTCCATTTCATCTGAAATATCTTGCATATATCCCACCAACTGAGATTCACATGAATATCCTTGCCTGAAACCATGTTGCCTGTTTGAAAACCACTTACATTCCTCACATATATTTCTGATGTGGTTGCATATCAATCTTTCCATTAATTTACCTACCACTGATGTCAAACTGATTGGCCTGTAATTCTCAACTCTATTTCTCACCTCTCCCTTATGTACAGGTACTACTATTGCACTTTTCCAGTCCTGTGGTAAGCAGCAAGTGTCTAGACTCAATTTAAATAATATTTCAAGATAAGGTACAATGTCACATCCGGCTATCTTTAAGATATCTGTAGTAATATTATCTTCACCAGCCCCTTTATTTTTTTCAGCTTTCTTATTTCCTTCATGATTTCCTCAGGATGGATATCAAATTTTTTACTATCGTAATTTCTAATTGTGTTGTTAAGCTCGTTCTACGAATTAGACCCTCCTGTTTCTGATTCATTGTCCCTAATGCTTTCACTGAACCAGTTACTTAAAATCTCTGCCTTTTTCAAATCGTCAGTAAATTCTTCTCCATCCTTATCTATAAGTGTCTCTACACCCTCCCTTCCCCTCAGTTTCCTGATATAGCAATAGAAATTTCTAGATGCATCAGTCAATGGTCCTCCTGCACTGACAATACTCTTCATAAACCCATCTTTAGCCATTTTCTTTGCTGTTATTAAGTCCTTGTTTAGTTGTTTTAAATATTACCTACTACCCTGCTGTCTCTTAACTCTGTTATGTTCTTTTCTCACCAACCTCTTTAACCTCCTCACTCCCTATTATAGTACATAGGTTCTCTACTTCTTTTTATTTTATGCTTTGGAATAAATTTTTCTTCCCCCTTTCTTATTATCTCCTTGAACTCTTCCCACCTTGACTCTACTGTACCTAGGCCTTCCTTCTATTTGCTGAATTGTTCTCTGAAATATCTCTTCAAATTTGAAACCTGTGCCTTTTTATAATTGTACCTATTTCCCCCTTCAATTTTGGCTGCTGGTTTACTGAATCCTCTAATATCCATCAGAACTGCTTCATGATCACTTATTCCTTCAGTTACTTGATACCTCAAAAGGTTTTCATCGGGCTTAATTAGAAATATATCCAAAATATTTTGTCCCCTAGTGTTTTGCTCAACCACTTGTGTAAATCCTCCTTCCCTTATTAAGATATTTGCAAATCTTTGTTCCCTTGTGTTATTTATCTTATTCCCTTCCCAGTTTACACCTGGTAAATTTAAATCCCCACTAATGATGATCATTCTATTCTCACCTCTGAAATCTGAGTATGAATTTAATGTCTCCCGAAGAGCCTCATCCTCTTCTGTCATTCTTCCACTGCGGTAAACAGCCAACACTTTGATTTTTTCTTTTTTATTACCCCAGAAATCTACCCCAAGTAACTCATGGTCTTGATCTATGAACGCCAGTGAACTGTGGTAGTTTTTGCTAACTAGTATGAAGATTCCTCCACCAATTGCACCTCTATCTCTGCGGTACTCTCTGTAACCATCAGGAAAAACCTCAGTGTCTAGTATGTCTTCTTTTAACCAACTCTCTACCCCAATTATTACTTGTGGTTCGTGCATCTCTATTAAGTTTGCAAATTCGATTACTTTGTTCATTATACTTCTACAGTTTACCATTAACACCCTTACTACTGGCTTTACACTTTCAGAATTTATCTCCTCTTTCCCACTTTTACCGCAGTCAGTTATTGTTTCAGCCATTTCATCTATTTCTTTAATATCTGTGACTTTCCCCATTGCGAATCTGCAATCAGTATCACTTTGATAATCTATTTCTGTCCCTTCACCAGCAGCCCCTAACCTAAAAAAGGCACAGTCCTGACCCCATCATCACTGGAAACGGGCTCCCTCATTGCTTTAGCTAACAACTCAGAAAGTACGCCCTGAGTTGTTAGCTAAAGCAGTGAGGGAGCCCGTTTCCAGTGATGGTGGGGTCAGGAATGTGCCTTTTTTAGGTTAGGGGCTGCTAAGTATGCGTTTCTGCCACTAGGTGCTCATATCACAACTCATTGCCACTTCAATGCCACCTGTGCTGTTGACCTGGCTTGTTCTATTAATCTGCAGTGATTTTTTTGCTAGTGCTGTTTTTTTTATGATGGCAAGTTTAAGTGAACAACGTGCAGCTGTGAAATTTTGTTTTATACTCAGTAAAAATGTTGCTGATACTGTTTTAATGTTGAAAACAGCTTACAAAGATTGTGCGATAAACTCAAGTGTATGAGTGGTTCGCTTGGTTTAAAACTGGCGACATGTCGATTGTTGACAAACCTCATTCTGGATGCCCATCAATTGCCCAAATCGACAAAGATGTTGAAAAAATTCGAGAGCTTGTGCTGAACATCATCACTATTGTAAATATTCTTGTTAGTCCAATCGCTGCACTACGCTATGAGACACGAGTTTGCCTACATCTTTGAAAATTGATCTGCATGTCTGCTGCTCGGCGACTGGCCAAGAGGCAAGAAAATGGCAGCGTAATACACTCTCTGGCTGAAAAAATCTTGAACATTGGTAAACTACCATCCTCTTGCAAATCCCAAAATACCCAAAGTCTATTACCAGTCAGATTCCTTGAAACTTTTATATGTTGTAGTATGATTGCAAGTATTTTGAGTTATGACAACTTTTCTTGGAACTGCACTTGTTAAGGAGTTATGAAAGTCGCATGTGTCAAGGTCACTTTAAACCTTCAATACCAAATTGTGTTTTTCCCCATTTAATTTCAAACTTATTGTTAAACTGTTATTGTATTATTATTATATGGATTTCTCTCTATCATTTGAGAAATTTTTTGGCTTCCTAATTATTTTATTTACTTATTCATTCATGACACGCTCTGTGGTAATTTCACATTGAACACTGTCAGACCTAATTTTCACAGCCCCAAACAAATTTATTTTATGCTCATAATGTTGGTCCCGTGCCACCCCATACTAAAGCAGGAATGTTACCAAGGCTTTGCATCCTACTTACCTCACTTTATTTGTTGAGATTATTACCATCTGATATGCAATATATTTACTGTTTATGCCTCATAGAAAAAGGCAAAAAGTCTCCAACAGCCCCAGTGGCCCAGATGCAATGAAACATGGTATTAGAACAGAACAACCCATCTCTGACACTTAGCACTATGGGTTGAAGGAACCATGCTGTCGATTAGCAGATCATTTCCTTTCATATTTCTGGTGTGGTAGCATATTAATCTGTACATCAACTTATCTATTGTCAAACTAACCAACCACTTCTGCTCCCTTCCTTTGTGGCCAGTATTGGATGCCAGCAGTAAGTTTTCAGGCTTAATCAAAATATTATTTTTAAATGTTTTTTTACAAAGTATTTTTTTTTTTATCTGCTTAACATCTCTTTAACAGCGAGGTCTTTAGAGACAGGAAAGGATGGGGGCAAGGAATGGGAAGGAATTCGGCCATGGCCTTTTGAAGGAAGCATTCCAGCATTTGCCTGGAGTGATTTACAAAGTTATACAGAGACACACGAGTCTCATGTATTATGAGCTGGAAAATGTGTTTAAGGCAAAGAAACTAACGAAAGATAGGGAAATACAACTGAACACTTACCATAGATAATGTCATCTGGGATTGACAAACACAAAAAAGATAAACACAAAAAATTCTGTTGCTGCACTATATGGAAGATATTTCAGTCAAACTGGACAAGGGAGGCCAAATTGGTAGAGTAGCACTAGGTCTTTCTAAGGTCTAAAATGATGCAACTAAGGAAATTGGAAGCGGCTTCTAGGTGATATAAATAAGAAAAGAAAGGGAAATTAACCCACCACATACCAAAGTGGACGGATGCGATGAGAGAACAATAATGCTGACAAAATGGTGTTACGTAAGGCAAAATCCATTGATGTGATTGAAAAAGTGATTTGTTGAGTAGAGGAATTTTTAAAAGGTAGATAGCAAAGAGTTAGTGTAGGAAACGCGGTATCAAAAGAGGTAGAAGTGAATGTATTTTGTTACAACCAATGCTTTTATTATTCTAATGGATGATTGTGTTATTGCTTTACAGTCAGAAGTTAGGATGTATGCAGATGACAGTGTATTAAACTAGAAAGCACTGTTAACAGCTGTGGGGTGACTTGACAGGTTAGGTCAATGTGGAGTGAAAATGAATGCCAAGAATAATTAGCTTATTAGATACGCAGATAAAAAACAAAAGCTTGTTTGTCAGTATAGGGTAAGCTTACCAGACATCCCCATTTGCCGGGGACAGTACCCGAATTTAGCTCTCTGTCCTTGGACAGATTTCGTCCCCGTAATGTCCCCAGATTTTTGCTGTTGTCCTCAGATTTTTTTTTTTTTAAATCAAGCGAGAGTTCTTTAATAGCCCTGATTTGGTAATGCATTCGTTTAAAACAAGAGATATGAAGGCGCACTTCTTTCCTTGTGCGTGCCTTGGAATACAAGAAAATTACAAGGATACTGCGTGTTGGACACAACATCTTTGGAAAATCATGTCTCCTTGCTGTGTGCAACATGGCTGTCTGTGATCATCATTTAAAATACAAAATATAAACAACATGTGGCTTTTAAGTTAACCTAAGCTTTAATCATATAACTTATAAAAGTGCAACACGTCATTAGGACAAATGCTGAATGCGTCCCCGGATTTTGGTGAAAAAATTCTGAAGCGTCCCCGGATTCGGAGAAAAAATTCTGGTAACCCTAGTATAGGGTCAGGAAGAAACTGCTTGTTGAAAACTTGAAATATAAATAACTTGGCATAACATTTTTTAATCAACTCAAATGGGCATAGCAGATTGGGCAAGTAGTTGTAAAGGTAATAAAATACTTCATTTACTGGAAAGGATGATAATAGGATGTGCCAGAGAAGTGAGAGAATTTGGTTTCACAACTTTGATCAGACCCCTGCTTGAATATTGTGCTGTAGTATGGGGGACACATTTTGGGAATCAAATACAAGAGTTGGAGAGGGTGCAAAGAAGGGGAGATAGTTTTGTTTGTGGAAATTATTTCACAACACAACGAGTAACTAAAGTGGTAAAGGAGCTGGGTTGGGATTCATAGAAAGACAGGACGATGGTGAAGAGAATGCTGAAGATATAAAAGACGTGTATTGGTGATGGATGGATATTGGTGGAAGAGTTAAGACTAGAGCATGGAAGAGAGAAGATGAGTGCGACCATTAGCTGACAAACTATTTGAAGCTTAGGAAAGAGGGGAATTTTTGTAAGGAATAAATTATCAAGTGAAGTGATAAATACGAGGCATATTTTTTAAGTAAGTTCCGTTTTGAAATTAAAAAAAGACGTGCAAATATATATCAATAGTTTTATTTTTACACAAAAGCCTGTACCTTACTCTACCTTTCTACATAATTCCCTTCAATATTGAGGCACTTGTCATAACGTGGTAGCAGTTTTTGAAAACCCTCCTCATAGAAGTCTGCCGCCTGACTTGTTAACCACTGCATCACAACTGTTTTGACTTCATTATCATCTTCAAGACGCTGACTGCCCAGGTGTTTCTTCAAGTGCAGGAACAGATGGTAGTCACTGGGCACCAGATCAGGACTGTACGGAGGATGATCCAGAGTTTCCCATCAAAAAGATATGATGAGATCTTTGGTCTGATTAGCCACATGTGGACGGGCATTGTCATGCAGCAAAACGATGCCCTTTTGTTCTGGATTGAATGGCGCAGATTGTTCAATGTCTCACAATAAGCTGCTGCATTGATTGTCTCATTACAAGGCAGAAATTCCACAAGCAATACTCCTTTTTTGTCCCAAAAAACTGTGCACATGATTTTCCGGGCAGAAATCGTTTGCTTGAACTTCACTTTTTTGGGTGATTCTGAATGCTGCCATTCCATGGACTGTTGCTTTGATTCAGGTGTGATGTAGGCCACTCATGTCTCATCGCCCGTAACAATTTGGCTTAAGAAATCATCACTATCATTGTGGTACCACTCAAGGAAAGTCAATGCACTGCCTAAGCGTTTGGTTTTGTGCACATCCGTTAACATTTTCGGTACCCAACGTGAGCACAATTTTCGGTAATTCAAGTGCTCGGTCACAATGCCATACAAAACACTACGAGAAACATTTGGAAAGTCATCACACAAGGAGGAAATTGTAAAGTGTCTGTTTTCTCTCACCTTATTGTCCACTTTCTGCACCAAACTTTCATTAACGACCGAAGGACGCCCACTCCGTTGTTCATCATGCACATTTGTGCGGCCATCTTTAAATGCACTCACCCACTTTGTCACCATTCCATCACTCATAATGTTTTGTCTGTAAACTGCAGAGATCTCACGATGAATATCGATCGGTTTTAGGCCTTTAGCACAAAGAAATCTTATAACAGCCCGTACTTCACAGTCGGTGGGACTCACGATTATCGGAGGCATCTTAAACACTCAGTGAACAATGTAAACAAGGAAGAATTAGACTTTAATGGCGTCAGTGCGTAGGCAAGAGATGCCGGTTCCCAGTGTGCATGTGCGGAACGCCGACTGTAGCACTGCAGCCACGGTGTGACAAAATGGTACTTACTTAATTTAAAAATACGCCTCATAATTTACCAAAAACTGTGAAAGGGTTAAAAATTAAACATTGTAAAGAGCAAAAGTTTGCAGGTGGGTAATAACATTCAGAGAATTAAAGATAAAAAAATGAATGGTATAAATGGGTGTGTAGGGAAATTGTCATGGAGTGTGTGCTTTACTGCAATTGAAGTAAATTATTTCTTAGTCTGCTCTTTCTACTTATGTGGATGTACTTCTGTTCTGATATATCTCCTTCCATCCATCTGTGACATTTACTAACAATCTCATCAAACCAGCCATACAATATTTCTTCCTTTTTGATATCCTCCACAACATTTTACCTATTGTTACTCATAATTATGGGTATCTTCTGGACCCATCACCTTACCAGGTATCATTGTAGTCATTAATGTTTTAAAGTTTCATTGATTTTGGATACTGAATTCTGGTTAATCACAGTCACATAGTTCAATTGTAAATCTTATTTCCTTGATGTCATTGCTTCACTGCATGTAAGTCTACATACAAACACAATAAAACCAAATTAAGATAATGCTAACTACTGTTTGAGAAGACAACCACAATCTAACAAATGAATAACCTTTGATTAATCATAAATTGTGAATGTGTTAGTCAGAATAGATATTAACAGGTTATACTGGCATCATCGACTACACATATAGTCAGTTTATTAAAAAAAAAAAAAAATCTCCTTACCATTTTAATGAGAAAGACTATGGATCCAAAGAGTCGCACTCCCCTGTTAAAACGAAGCTCGAGATACTGGAAAATTTAAAATTTGTCCTATCAAACAGGTAATAAATCTGTGAGCCATTGTATGGCAGGAATAATATTTTTTTATTATTATTTTACAAGTATGCTATGATTATTTGTTACCACAAACATCATCTAGAAAAATTTATTTAGACCCTTTAAAAATGTACCGTCTCATTACATTTGTTAATTATACATGAATTTGGTGAATCATAAATTTTGTTGGATTGTTGCATGAAACATACCTCATATGAAGAAACTATCTTCAGTCTGTAGAATACTGGCAAATAAACAAAGGCCATTGTCAAGCTGACCAAAATATCGCTTATTATAGCGACCCAGTACTGTGACCCAAAAACATACATCTCAGCTGGGATCGCCAGCAGTGATATTCCAGAGATATAGCTGCAACACAAACACACACATATTACATCTCTTCTTTTCAACATCAAAATAGTAAGATGAAACTGTCTTTTGAACTGAAAAAGGGGGGGGGAATGAAACACGATGACAGGTTGCATTCACATTACAAGAGTGTCTTTGCTTGTTATGAAGAAGATCCAAATATTTGTATCGGTTCCCCAAATGTTTATTATTGTAGACAAAATAAATATCATTTAAATATATATTGTTGCTGTAGTTGAAATGTTCTGAATATAAAACTTAACTGTTTATCAAATACACTGATGTACCAAAAGTCACAGGGCAGGAAAATGCAAATATCCAGATAACAGTAGCATCATTGGAGAAATGTATAAAAGTTTTGTGCAGTGTAAAGGCTTTTACTTGTACTTTTGTGAGTCACGTGAAAGGTCTTCTGATATGATTTAGGCCTCACAACATCAATTAACAAACAGACTTTGAATGTGGTATAGTAGTTAGCATTAAACACATGGGGCATTCCATTTCGGAAATTGTTTGTGAATTCTACGATCCTCAATAGAGAGTATCCATGACTGTGTAATTATTGGCATTACCTACCACCATAGACGATGCAATTGCTGATGGTGTCTACTTAATGACTGAGACTAGCTATGTCTGCGTCAAGATGACAGTGTGGGCAGACAGGCAATGTTGCATCAAAGAACAGTGACACTCAAATGACAGGTGTATCGATCTGGATAGCACAGCGAAATTTACCATTTATGGGATATGGCAGCAGATGAATGATTTGAATGCCTCTGTTAACAAAACGCCATCTTTTGTAACACCTCTCCTGGGCTTGTGAACGTATTGCTTGCAGCCTAGATAAATGGAAAAAGTTTGTGTGGTCTGATGAGGCACGATTCCGATGTTAGTGTGGCACAGACCCCACGAGGCCAGTTTGTCAGGGAAGCATTGTGCAGCTCTGTCCTGGTATGGGCTGTGTTTACATGACATGCACTGAGATCTGTGGTTAAACTTAACCCACCATTGACTAGAAGAATTATGTTCAGTTACTTGGAGACCATTTGCAGCCATTTATGGCCTTCATATTCCCAAACAACAACGGGACTTCTCCAGTACAACAATTCACGTTGCAACCATACCGAAATCATTCACAATCGGTTTGAGGAACATTTCGGACAACTCCATCAAATGATTTGGCATTGAGGAAGTCTTGTAGAGTGCAGGTTGTTTGGTCTGTCCTGCCCCCCAACCAGATAGAGCATCAATCCTCAGCACTCTCCATGTCTGGATTTCTTCTTAATAATATTCACTCAAACTTACATTGTTGAGGTAAACTGCTTGATCATCTGCTGTACTTAAGTATGATTACAATTTACTGGTAATTCAATATTAGATTAGAGTCTTACTTGTATCAATAATGCAAATATATTTTGACCTAGGATGTAATGTTTTTACTTGTTGTTCCATATATACAATTTGAACATTTAGTTTACCACATTAATTCTAGTTATTAACAATTAATTTAAACTAATTGTATAACTGAAATTCATTTCTTTTTTTAAGGGAGAATCCAATTTTTAGTTAATGTTATAAAGAAGCACATTTCATGAAACTTTACTAATATAATTGTTGCAATTGTTTTGAAATAGATATTGAAGCATAAAAGAGTAGTAAAATTTTTAAGAAATAGAATTTCTAATAGAATCTACAACAGGCCGTGACTACAGAGTTGATTAAAAAAATTACATTACTTTGGTTTTATCACCATTCTGAATGGAATACTTTATTAGCCCTTTGCAAACATTTTTAACTCCCTTCCTTTCAAATAATTTTAAGGTAGTCACAAAGTATTTAGAAAACTAGTTAACAGAACATTTGGTAACACGTTTTCAGATGAGGGGAAGAATAATTGTTGTGACTGTTCCAGTAATGCTCGTAGTCTAACATGAGACCTGTTGCATGGAAAATGTGGCTAGATTAGCATCTCATGAACAAGTACACAAAACCTCTGCTGCTATAAGCAGTTATCCATTAGTAACAATGTGTTACCATCAACTGCTCACAAATAACATGACTGTAATATTAATTACATAAACATTTATGTATGGAGCATAACACTTTATGGAAGCGAATAACAGAAAAACAAAAATTGAAGAATTTTAAATGTGATGATATAGCAAAATGTTTAAAATTAAGTGGACAGATGAAGTATGAAATTAATGTGTTTTGGGAATAATGAGTCAGGAAAGAGTCTCACAGAAAGAATAGTGGTGCGCCACACTTTGAGAGGTGCAGGATTGGCTAACTTTTAAGTGGATGGAATAGTTGGGGGAAGCAATCGTTGAGTAAGAGAAAGACGAGAATATGTGAAGCAGATCATTCTCATAACGCATATGTTCAGACGAAGAGACTGGTTTAAAATAGGAAGTGATGAAGGACTACATCAAACTTTTTGAAAGACTGATGACAGAAAAAATATCATACCTACAACATTCATCATTCACATTTAAATTTTGAGGATGCAGGGATTCATAAAGGAAGAATTTAAACAATAGCTAATGATACCACATTGACAAATGCACTCATCAAATGAACAAAATTTTAAAGAAAGCCCTTAAACTTTATCGATCAAGTGAAATGTCTGGTGAATGGCTTAAACATATTTGCTTGTGTTTTTATTCTGTTCTTCTCCATGCTGCTGGCACATGTGGTAAACTTTTATTTATTTCCTCCCCTCTTCAACCTCATTCGTCTTAGTAGCCACAATATTTGAATCATTAATTATTGACCATTTTTTCAGCAAAAAAAAAAAATTGTTTTATAATATTTGACCTCAAGAAGTGTTTGCCTATTCCATTAATGACTCAACTCTGTACAATACTGTACAAACATTAAGATTATTGTCTATTACTGAAAGGACTCATGTCCTGGATAATATTGTCATAAGAGGTGTTTAATATTGCACATTATTATTAGTATTTATACAATTCTGCTTATTTTATGCCATTAAAACATCAAGGACATCAGACCAAGCACGGTGAGAAAGTGGTAACGATCTGGCCTCTCATTCGAAAGGATGGGTTCAAACCGCAGTGTGGCCATCCAGATTTTGGTTTTCCATGGTTTCCCCAAACGATTTCAGATGAATATTTCCTTCAAAAGGCCAGGCCTAAATTCCTTCCAATATTCCTTGCCTCCTCGCACCTATAATGACCTTGACAAGAAGTAAATCCACGAACAAAGAGCAAAACAAAAGTAACTTTGAGTACATACAACGTAATTTTTTATTCTTTGTAGGTAACAATGAAAGTAAAGAAATGCTGCAAGGCAATATTTACATGGAAAGGAAAGGTAAAATACACCCAACACTCACCAAAGTTGAAAGGAGGATGGCAGCAGCAACACGAAACAACACAAAAACAAACAGAATACAATATTTCGGGATGAACCCCTTTTTCAAGTTACCAGAGGTGGATGGCTGGGCTTGCACAAGACTTGTGTTCGACGCAGGCACTCATAGAATGCAATAGACCATCTGAGGTGATGGGTGGAGCAATGATAATATAAACATGAGTATAAGAAAGATTAAAATCGTTGAAAAAAATGGTAATAAAAATATAAATAAATAAAAATATAATTAAAAAATATATGAATATATTGTGCTTCCCAGTGATGGATGTATAGGTTGAGGATGGAAGATATTAATAGAAATTAAGGTCTGGGGGATGTCTAGTCTGCAGGATGTGTTGATAAGCCAATTCCCACCTGCGGAGTTCAGATTGGGAGGTGGTGTCTGGAAGTACTCTAATGGCTCTCACTGTGAAGCAGTTATTAAGGTCACGGGTGTTGTGAGTACTGGCATGGTGAGCAACAGGGAGGTCCATGTTTTGGGAGTAAACTGTTTGTCTGTGTCCATTCATTCTGTTGGATAATGAGTTTGAGGTCAGGCCAATGTAGGAACTTGGACAGGGGAGGCAGGTGAGCTGGTATATGAGATGGGTGGTTGTACAGGTGGCATGACCTATTATGGGGTAGGTTTCACCAGTAGTAGGGTTGCTATAGGTAGTGGTAGGTGGATGTATACTGCAAGTTTTGCAATGGGGTCTCTTACAAGGGAAGGATCCAAACGGTGGTTTAGGAGTATCAGAGGGTTGATATTTATATACAAGAATGTTTTTTACATTAGGCGGTCTGCTGAAGATGACTCAGGGTGTGGTGGGAAGAATGCGGCACAATTCTGGAAAGGATCTGAGAAAGTCATAGCCCAAACAAAGAATTTGGTTTAGCGATTCCAGGCCAGGGAAAAACTGGGTGAGAAAAACAGGGTTCTGCTTGGCTTTAGGTTGTTTGTGTCGTTGCGGGGGACAGCTCCTGACTCTTGATAGCTGTTTTTGAACTAGTCCTGGAGGATAATTGTGGTTTATGAGTGTCTGGGGCAGGTTGTTGGTGTAGAGAGTAAAGGACTCGTGATCAGAGCAGATGCGTTTGCCTCGACTGGCTAGGCTGTACGGGATGGAACGTTCTGTATGACACGGATGGCAGCTATCAAAATGGAGATATTGTTGTAGGTTAATGGGTTTTATGTGGACAGAGGTGTGTGAGTGGCCATTCTGTACAGAGATGTCTACATCCAGAAAAGTGACGTCAGTCTGAGAGTAGGACCAGGTGAAGTTTAAGGAGGAGAAGTTATTCAGTGAGTACAAGAAGTCAAGAAGGAGGTTTTCACCGTTGGTTGATATCATATATATTCTTTCTACTGTTTTTGTTATGTGCTGTTAAAGAGATACAAACAAACTACTTACCTGTGATGAATAATCTTTCAAAGAAATTTAAACCAAAAAGAGTCAGTTTCCACTGTATTTCCTTGTGAATTATTAAATGGGTACAAACACAGGAGAAAGAAAGTAATCCTTAAAGTGCAAATTTTGCATTACAAATCCCAAATTTATATTGAACATGTGTTATCCTATGCTTCATCAAATGCAATTTAAAAATGTTGGTCAATGTAGTTTTTTAAAAGACTTATTGTGTTTTACCTGACTCCTGTAAGATTTTAGAAAGTGGATATGTGCTCTTCAAAAATTTGTCTTTATATTTTAATTTATTACATGTTTGTCAGAAATTTTTTCAGAGCTCAATTTTTTTTTATTTTTATGATATACCAAGACAATTTAAATGACTTATGAAGCACTGTGAGCGTTACGACGTGTCGTGGTACTGGTCTACTCACCTCGCTATGAGAGACATGGATATGGGAAAGACGCCCATACTGCGACCGCCCATCAGGTACGCGTCCCTGGTGTTCTGTCTCTTGGGGTCGATGAACGCAAAGTAGACTCCGATGAGGGCGGAGAAGAGGAGCGTCAGCACGAACAGCAGGTAGTCGACCCAGCCGAAGACGCCCGGCGAGTCGTGCGCGCTCATGGTGGAACACCTGGGAGATATTAATGATAACGTCACTCACAACCAATGGCATAGCCTTAAATGGTGCTTTTTTGTAGCAGCGTATACTGTCTTATTCATTCGGCATTATTATTTGTTTTCATCTGTAGGAATTATACACCTTTGCTGCTTGCACATTGGTAGAAATTATCTGAATGATACAAAACATACACCAATTTTTGCATAACTGGCATTCAGATTTGGCTCTGTTGATTTGATTATAGAAAACATTTTTGTTAAATGTTCTCCTGTGGAATCCAAATATGTAATTTTTTTGATGCCATATTTGAATTGAATTTTTAATTCCAATTGAGCACATGCTCTGGTCACAGTTTCCCTAGTCATATGATTATCCATTGCTTTATATCTTAAAAAATTTCAATATTTACCTACATTTTAGTTTGTTTTATGTGTGCATAGGTTGGGGAGACACCTCTTCTTTTGGCAGCAGGAGTCACTGAACATAACACGTCATGTGTCACCACCTGCCTGTAGACAGCGCCCTCTTTGAATTAATGTGCCTTGCATTATGGCATTCATAAACCATTAGTTTCATTGGCAGAATTTAAATACGAGGGAGGATCAAATATAAACGGACCTCTTTAAATTGCATGTCCGTCATTTAGGTGAGGAGTCTGAAACATTCTGGGTAGTAGAGAAAGGGGAGGGAATGTTCATGTCGAAGTCAGTAGCAATGTTGGCGTGCCTAGGGCTTCTTAGTCTCAACGACAGTCACGATTAGTGAGAAAGAGGTACTCTCTGTAGTAGCACAATGTGATACTGTTACGTTTCTCGTCAGAAAGACGTAAATGTTGTTGAAATTCAGCTCTGTTTACTCCTACAGTTTGAGGAAAGAATCCTGTCAGGGGCTCAGGTAAATGAGTGGTGCAAGAAATTTAACAAAGGTCAGGAGCATGTTGGCAACATTGTCCCACAGAACACGGAGGCTTTGGTCTGGGACTGTAAATATGTCCTGCTCGTTGATTTTCTTCAAGAATGTCGATCCATTAATGCTGCCTGTTATTTTAATCATCATAGTCAAGTTAGAGTTGGCAGTTAGTCAAAAAGGCATGGCATGCCGACCAGAAGTGTCTTGATTCCCCTTCATAATTCCGTGCAACACGAGGCAGCAAAAAAACACATACACAAAAAGAAAATTGGTTCACACTGCATTGAGTTGTCCCAGAACATCCATCCAGACCTGTTGCCATGTGACTTCTGTATGTTTGGTCCACCGAAGGAACAGCACTACAGAATGAATAAGGAGGTACAGTTGTTGTTGTGCAATGCGTCTGACACACATCACGGAACTTTTTATGATCTTAGACTTAAAAAATTATCTATCATTTGAGTAAGTGCTCAGATAAGAACAGAAAATATGCAGAAAGATAAGAAAAATTTAAATTAGAATTTATTTTGAAAATGTTTACATATTTTTTTGCAAAAGGCTTGTTTATATTTGATGCACCCTTGTGTTTGTCTATAAATAGAGGAAAAACCACATTGCATGACAAAACGGGAGGAGGTAACAAAATGGAACTTCACAAGTTGTGATGTTATTTTAGTTATTAAAAAATTGAGTCAAATTTTCAATGAACATGGCAGTTTGAGGCCATTTATCAGTATGATATTGCACCCCCTGTGGCCTAGATGTATGCACTGATTCATTTGGGAAGGCTGTTGTAAAGCCGATGTATCCTCTCCCGAGGCAACCTGGCCGACTACTGTTGTAACTGGTCCTCTATATCCTGGATACTGGCACCGTGATGGAGTTGACATCCGAGATGGTCACACGTCTTATCAGGAACAGATCTAGGGATCTTGCTGGCTATGGGAGTCCCTCGACATCACACAGATACTTCGTGAAGTGTCATGGATGGACAATTGTTATCGTATAGAAAATGTTGGAGGTAAAACACGAGAAGACAGGATGTCCATCAAGTATCATTGTGCTCTCAGAAATCCCTCAATAACTACCAGCCGTGACCTGAAGTCGCACCTGAAGGCTCCCCAGGCTGTGACACCAAAACATTGGAATTATGGGACCTCTCCCCATGTCATCACCATACTTTCTGACAAGGGACGGTCTTCTGAGATAGTGCAGAATCACTTAACACAATGTGATATCATTAACTGGATTTCACACTATGTCATCCATCCGCATTTTATATTGAGAACCTTGAAAATTAGTGAGTGATTGAATTTTATAATTAGTCTTTCCAATCAGATGGTAGACAGATATCTACATCTATTCTCTGCAATTCACAAAATTGTGCTTGGCAGAGGGTGCTCACTTTAGCATCGAACCTAATCTCTTTGTTGTGCATTCCAATCCCGAATGGTACAATGGAAAAGAGCATTCATATAAGAATATCAGTGCGGGACCTTATTTCTCTAATCTTATGTTTCCTGTCATTCTGACTCAAATAGGTTGGTGGACAAAGTATTTCACTACACTCGTAAGTGAAAGTGGGAGTACACACGTTTTCCAATAAGTTTAAACGAAACGTGTAAGAATGTTTACACTATTGTTTGTGAAAATTGCAACACCAAAAATGTGACATGTTATTACAATGGTTTTTATTCCACAGTTGATTAGAATTACTGAACTGGACAAGCATTTGAGTGTGAGACCGTTAAATGTTGCAGAGTGTGTAGACGACATGGCATACGTGAAAGAGAGCCTGGCTAAGCCGCTGGGGAACACATTGCCACGCAGTTTCACAGCATCGGCAGTAGTTACATGAAGATGAGAATGAACAAGTTGCCAACTGACTACGTATCAGCCATGTTCAGTAGACAACATGCCAGGAGAATGTGATGATCAGAGAAGCAGTGCAACCCATCATTGTTCAAAGAAGATATAGACGTTAATGATTAATACATTTTTTGGGTATGCCGTATTGTTTATTTCATAATCTGGACTTTCAGCTGCCATACATTTTTCCACTCGACACGCCAGTCGCTGCCATTGCAGTCTGAGGCGTTGCTGGTCTCTCGTCACTGAGAGTCGACGCAACGGCACGCATGCAGCCCCCAGCAGACCTAGACATGTCCACACCCGTCGCAGAGCTCCGACGAAACTGATAAATTAGTTGTGGCCAGGGGCAGATCCAGGAGGGGGGCTCAAGCCCCCCCCCCAAAAAAGTATCTAGGTCCACCCCCGACACTGTAATTTTGGAGACATTTTTTTTTTTTTTTAGCTTTACGGATTTGAGGCCCGAGAAGGCTATAAAGACTACCCTGAGGGCCGACTCAAGCCCCCCCCAAAACCAAAATCCACTGAAGGCAAGCCCTCTGAACCAAATTTCATTCAAGCCAAGCCCCCCCCAAACCAAAGTCTGCTCAAGCCCCCCCCCCCAAACTAAAATCCTGGATCCGCCCCTGGTTGTGGCCATGCGGACAAAGTGGCGGTCATCCCCACGCTGTGGTCCCATGCTGTGGTCTAATATCCGACACTCACGCACACCACTGTACGAGCTTCACTAACGCCGTGCGACAGATCGACTTGCCGGAGACCACTCTTTCATGCTGATATGGCGCTCTTTCACTCGGTGTGACGGCTCCGTAGCGACTGGGCGTGGAGTAACACTGATCCATGTGGTCACGCGAGGCAAGGCGCTGCTAGGCCTACGTGCCCGCCATCTCTCTGTAATTGTCACTACTTGTTCTGGCTACACATCTTCTACATCCGTAACATTCCTTCTTGGTGTTGCAATTTTCACTAACAATAGTGTATTTTGAGGTGTTTGAGGATACTGAACTCTTGTAATCATAGGAACGTTTTTGGAAAGGGGCGTACATTAATTACGTGAGTTCAAATAGGGAAGCAGGGTCCGACGAAACGTCACTAAGAGGGGGGGGGGAAGTTGTTGACAGAAATTTACGTGATCTTTTTTACTTCCTGGAAGAACACTAGAGCAAAAAAGAAAAAAGAAAGAGGTCTCCCGATGTCGACGAGATGGAAGGACAGCAGGAGAGCTCGAATCCAAGGTTACGAGTTCGTTAGTGGGGGGGGGGGGGGAGTACCTCGAGACTTCACGAATCCTCACCAAGGGGTGGTGGTCCGGATTTCAGACGAAAAACACCTCGGGTAATTAATGCACGCCGCCAAGATGTCTCCATATCGTTCCATAGATTGTATGTACGCTCGCAGGTGAGACGTACATATCCATTGATCCGTCTGTTAGAAGTTGACGTATCTAATGTGAGAACACTCACATCACAAAATCTGGTGAATCCTCTAAGAGTTCCCTAAGGTGTCGTTTGGAATGATTCGCAGTCATTAAATTCCAAATTCCTTACCGCGCCATTTTTACCAAGTCTGTAATTCTTCTTTTGCAGATTATTAAAGTGAACTGAAAACATTTTTGTTTCTATTGTGATGGAGCGCACGCTCCGATGGTAATTCCCCTACACACCCATTTTCCCCCTTTCATCTACCCCCCTACTTCACCCTCTACAAATTGCAATTTTAATTTTTTCAGCGTGTTGATAAATTATTCGTTATTTTTCTTGGTAACTTATTACATTACCTAACAACCAGCATCTTCCCACACCCTTGTGCCTTAAATCGAATGACAGCTTGCAGTCATGGTCATCTTTTCCCTTCCATCCATTACTTTCAATTCTTACACCAATATCTTTCCATGCCTCATCACCAATATACGCCTTGTACACTCCCATTACCTTCTTCACCCTCCTCCTGTCTTCCAATAAATCCCATTCCAGTTCTTTTCTCATATCTGTTACTGATTGCATTCTGCGATAATTTCCAGAAACAAATGTAGCAGCCCTTTTTTGCACCCTCTACAACTCCTGTATCTGATACTCAAAATGTTAGTCCCATACTACACCAGCATATTCAAACAATGAACTGATCAAAGTTTTGTAACCCAATTTGTTTACTTCTCTAGTGCATCCCCTCATCAGTCTTTCCAACAAGTGAAAGATTTTGAAACCTTTTCCTACTTCTCATCCCGTCCAGCGATGACTTGAAGGAATTCGCCATGATTACCCATCTACATGATCTACGAAACAACATCTCGAAAACTGCTAACAAATGCAGCAGATATGTAAAAATCACTCAAAAAAGTCCTTCAGCCGTTCGTGTTCATAAACTACGTAGCTCCGTCTAGGGGGAGGGGGAGGGGGAGGGTTGGCTAGAAAGCTATGCTGGAATACGTGGAAAGAGGGGGGGGGGTTTCCAAGTCAGGCCACGTAGCTTCTTATTCATATTATTTGTCACAGTTAAAATAAAGTACAGAACACACAACAGAATGTAAATACTTATTCCTGTCATTTAACTATCTCGGAATGTAATTTATGATAGTCTGACAAGAGAAAACAGTACAAAATATCTTCTTGAATCAATAGGGGAAAAGAGCCACTTGCTACGTGACTAAAGCCACATCAGGCTATGTGGGGGGAGGGGGGGTTCACAGGATGCCAAAGTGGAGCTACGTGGTTTATGGACGCTCCCTTGTAGGAAATTTAATCAGCTGCAATTGTGATTAATTTACCTCCAGTTTTTTCGGTAGTAGCAACTTGTTTTAAATATTTTGCAGACGAAATGTAGTACACGTGAAGTGCAGACTTTCCCCGTCGTAGTGATATGACGTAATCTTTGCGTGTGCACATTGGAATGGAATGAAGACGGCAGATTGTTCCTTCCCACGGTACCCGCGGAGGCTTCCTGTGTTTTCAGGAGGATATGGCTTGCGCATGCGCCGTGTGCGTCTTGAATAATCGCCGCAAAGACAATTTCGATGAAGATTTGAAGGTTTGGTTACACAACAGGGGAAGGGGCTGAGGGGCGTCGTTTGACCTGTGCTGTGTGTGGAGCCTGAAGGCCAAGTGGGCCACACAGCAGGTTTCGCAAGCCCCGCCGTGGGTCGGTAAACGCTCGCGTCCGCATTACTCGCGAGACGAGCGACGAGGCGCCAGTGGCCAGTCACAGGTTAAGATCTGACCCACACAACACCGAGTCGGCGTGATGAGCCATCACTATACCACTCTACCGTCCAACCTGACGAGAATCAATTTCCAACGTATTTAAAAACAGAAAAACAAACGAGGATACGAAAAAGTGGGGGGGGGGGGTAACTAACGGCATTTTTATTTCAACTTGGTCTGTTCTTCTTTCTTCAGCATTAGCATCAGATTCTTGGCTTCTAATAATTGCTCGTGCTCTGCTAGAGCTACACCTTAGATCTGGTTTACGCCTGCGTGGCATGTCAAAAAAGAAGAAAAAATAAACTGATGCCAGACTCTTTTAGGCAGACAGAAAGTAATTGTACAGTGCAGCGCAAATCAACGTTATAATAGGAAGTTTTTCTGTAAATGAAATTTATTAACAGATCATACACTAACAGACTGCGAGAGAAGCACAGTCTGAGCGACAGACTTACACACGCATCCGTCTGCCTGTCATCTTTCAATAAGTTATCAAAACTTCATGACTACCTAACACTGTTGCAATGTAGTCTTCACGGGTGTGCAGCCGGATGGTGTTTTGAAAACACGACGTTTCGACAACCAGCTCGGTTGTCTTCATCAGGCTTCCGGTGTCTGCAGGCTGACGAAAGCTGGCAGTCACGCGGTGACTGCCAGCTTTCGTCAGCCTGCAGACACCGGAAGCCTGATGAAGACAACCGAGCTGGTTGTCGAAACGTCGTGTTTTCAAAACACCATCCGGCTGCACACCCGTGAAGACTACATTGCTTCAGTACGCCGGGAAAGTCTCCACGCTCATACCTAACACTGTTGTTCATACAGGAAAAAAAGTATGCTGTGTCTCTCCTTGGGCAAATTCCATCAATATTGGTATAACCATTGAAAGACATTTATGATATTATTACTGTTGCTTACATACAAACTGCCTGCGAGAGAAACGAAGCCTTAGGGTCCAGTATAGCGTTCTTCCCCTGAATTTATGGGACCTACACTTTAACATGGAATCCTTACGGCTGATCTCCCGGGCTTTGCTCAAACGATGAAAAATAATTATTAAAAATTCCTGCTCCCAGCGGGATTTGAACCGGATATCACATGGCTAACAACGAAAGAGGTGCCTTTCCCACTGCGCTAACAACCCATTCTGATGATAAGCATTACAGAAAATTGTACATATTATGCGTCTGTCTTTCACAGTGCAGATAGTTTTTCATAATTCCATGACAATATGTATTATCTATTCAGAAAAGAGGATACTATGTCCTTTATTAAGGTTCTTCGGTGGTTTAATTACTGATTAATTAATTAAAAAGTCCACCAAACAGGTTATTTTTGAAGAGCTGTTTTATTTTGAATTAAAACAACAAGTCAGCGATATTCACAAGCATGGTTACAATCCAAAGATGCACTTCTGAGTCGTTGCAAAGAAAATCTTTGTGAACTCAACTGGATGAAACTCTCTGTAACACTGAATACTGTCAACTAAACTGACTTACTAACTGAAAATGAATTTCTCTGTCCAGGCGATCTGTTTATATAATCTTTATCGAAATTACGAGAATTCTTCAAAGGCATCCGCCCGATATTTCTCGATCATTAACAATCACTCAAACAATCTAACATATTAAAAACAATCGGAATTAATACAAAATTAATTAACAACATTAAAAATGATCAGAAATGGTAATTATAGATACTTAAATACAAAATTATTTACAGAAATCCTTTCAAACGGTAGAAAATTGTCCTGTAGACATCGTAACTTACAGTAATACATGGAATTACAAACTTTTAAGAAAATCTCTTGCACCATTCGGTTCTTAAACATATTAAATGGACTTTAAATAATTTTCTTACCTAAAACAAAGTCTATATACACTGATTTACAAGAAATTACAAAACAAACATACCAAATCACTTTCAAGCAAACTTTAGCTAATTACAAATACTTCATACAGTACAATGCTATTCAAAATTCAGGTATTAGGGCTGTTACACCTTCCTAAAGTCAAATAGAATCTCCGTGTCAAATTTCATCACGATCGGAGTAGCCGTTTACCAACAGACAGAGTTACTTTCGCCTTTAATGATATAATAATAATAATTGATAAATTTCGATGGAGCACCCGCTCCAGTGGCAATCTCCCTACACCCCTCCCCCCCCCCCCCGCCCCAGTTTCCCCTTCCAACCTACTTTTGACCTCTACTAATTTTTGCTTTAAATTCTTTCAGTGTTTCTGGTAAGTTATTCATCACTTCTCTTGGCAATTTATTCCAGTCCCTCACTCCCTTTCCTATGAAACAAAATTTTCCCACACCCTTATGCCTGAAATCAAGTGCCAGCTTGTGGTCATGAATACAGTGCTCCGGTAATTTATTATTCACAGTTGCTTAATTAAATAAAACTGTTATTACATACCGGTAACGTTGATTTTGTAATGTACATTTCCCGTTTGTAGTTTATATCGTCATGAAGTTTGAATTTCTTACGTGCTATAGAGTTGAAGACGACAGCAATATGGAACAAATGAAATTAAAAATTAACTAGGATTCTTAAAACCTCATGCTACATCGTGTAAAAAATAAAACTGATTCCATCCTTTCTTATGCTTTAACAAAACGTGTCAGTTGTCATTCTAGTCCAGGTTGCATTTCAGCCTAACCACAACCTCCACTAATTCTGCCGCTTGTGACATACGTGCCACATGTAATCAGCCCATACCGAGCCAAAATATTTCAAGTTTGTTATAAAGTAATTATAAATTTTGGTTTTCTAATATTAAAGATTCCAGTAATAATGAAGCTTTGTTACGGAGTTAGAGAATCTATTGTTGCTTGTTGCTGCCGCGCAAGAAAGGCTCGCCAGCTAGTACAATACACTCGTCACGTGGCTATAATACATTCAGTGCAATCCGTAGGAGATGGTTAGGGATGCAAGTTAATATCAATATCGATAAACATATCGATATTTATATCGACGCCAGGCAGATATCGATAATCGATAACATCGACCCCATCAAGCCGATAATATCGATATTTTTTCCGATATTTGAATATATTATATTAGAAATAAGTATGTTAATCAAAAATAAGTAATAAATTTGAGATAGTTTATTGAAATATTTGTGCCTGTAAATAGTCAGTGTCAACAGATCCTGAAAATAGTATTTTACATGATTTTTCCCCATGAAGTCCATTCCTAGTTTGAGTGACAGTGGTTCCTGTCTGTTCAGAAGGAACCGACGAGGCTACGCTGAGTAAATGATTAATTGCAATTTTGAACATATTTTAATCCTACTATTATACCAATCATGATTGATTTTAATTCTTTTTACAGCAGAAAATGTTTTGTAACCTCCAAATAGCTAGTGTTACTCTAACATATATACATAATATTAATTTTTTAAAAAAGATTTCATACTTTTCATGTTTTCCTTCACAACTGTTTAAACTTTTCATATGTTTTATCAATTTTTGTTTCGATAGTTTCACGACTTTGTAAAACGGTGGTAAGTTCTTTATTAAAGACTTTAAACCTTTGCTTTCAATTGCATTAAAAGGTCTATTATCAACACTGATAAAATAAACAATTGGATTAATTATGAGGTCATATTTTTACCCTCTTTAGAGTACTGTAATACGTTATAGAGAGAAACAACAACCAACGAACGCGAGTGTAGCGCAACAGATTAAATCGCAAAACGGTGAACATAAATGAATAAGGAACGAATGATGCGTACGAAACGGAGTGGAACTACAGAGTAGGAAACGATTTTATCGATTTTGTTATAGAGCTAAATCAGTGTTTGGCTTAATCAAATTTGGTCCCTGCCATATATACTTTTCTTTGGATGATTTTTTTAATGCTAAGAGATTTGTAAATTTTGATATTTCACTGGAACATATCGATGTTATCGTATCGACCACTTAAAAATATCGATAATTTTGGTCCGATATTATCGGTTGACCGATATATCGTTGCAACCGTAGAGATGGTTGAAAAGCAAAGACATGGCATAGGGTGGTAGAGTGATGAGGCACCAGTCTCTAGTTTGAATGTTTGAGGGAATGAGAGATGTATAGAAATGTTGAAAAATATTAGCTATTAGCAACGAGGAAATCTGTTAAGACTTTGTAATTTTGATTTGTTTTGCGACGAGTTCTGTAGTAAATGAAGTGTACATCATATTATTATTTGTGCAATAATAATACCTCTCATCAAAATATTTAAGAGTAAGAACTGAATTGAGAAAAGAAATAGTTAAGTTTGTTTTGGTGAAGAGAAGACTGCTGTATGAGCTCGTAACAGAAGAGGGCAGACTGTTAGAAGCGTGGTAGGGATGTTGTACATCTTCCACATGCACATTAATACATTCGTTGCATCGCGACCTAAACTTGACCCGTTGGTACTAATGATATGCGGCTGAAATGATGACGTCAGTAGTACGGAGTCGGTGAAAGCAAAGGAAAACTCTTAACGAACTTATGTGATACCGTGTAAGATTATAAATAATTGATCAAATCAACATATCGTCCAAATAAAGCCAAAATCCAATTAGGAAATAATTTTAGAGGATAAATATAATTAAAATGGTTTTTTTGCAATACAATGTAAGCAAATATTTATTATTACAATATTTATCACTACGGTTCAGATCTTTATGACAAAAAATAGTGATATATCAGTGGCTAAGCGCTTGCTTACCTGCCCCGGGCACAATCCCGGCAGGCGCAGGAATTTTGAGAGTTGTGTTTAATCATATGAGCTACGCCAGGACGCTCCGTGGTTCGGTTTCCACGTTAAACTGTAGGTCCCAGAGGAAAGGAACTGGCCGTCCTACCTCTGACACAATGGCTTAGTATGCCTCCTTAGGGAGGATCCAACCAACCTTCGGGTTGTGGACTAAGTTAAAGTTTAGTGTCGCTTTCATGCAGACAGCATCATTTGATTCCGTGCACTCAATACACCTTTGGGAAATTAAATTTTCAATTGCTTTGTTCAAGTCATTTTAATTTCACATAGTTTACCGAAAAGAATTCTTCCGTCTATATTAAAATACTCGTCTCCAAATGCCTTTAAGTAATTGTAACTTCGCACTTTCAGAAAATGGTGGTACTCGCTGACCCACTGCAGAATTAACACCGACTGAGGAGTTTTTTTTTTAGTATTGGCGACACTGAAAGTGACTGACGCGGCTCGACACAGGTATGCTGGCTGGCTGCTACCGCGGTGTCGAGATTAAAAGACTGGCGGAACATTAACGTTTTAAGAATAACAATAACATACAATTTTAATTTTTGACTGGTGATTTATGACCAATTTAGTGACAACTGGTTTTGTTTTATCCTCCAATGTATTATAGGAGTAAATTGTGTGAACAATTATCTTAATTTCTGTCATCTATAACTTCTAGCGAGTTCGCGGTACTATTAAATAATTACCAGATTTTTCCTCAAAATATGACCATAAATATTATCGTATTATGACCAAAACAAGGAAAATTGCCTGAATACGCATTTGTATGCTATGTAAAATACATTTAAATACAATCAGAAACGAGTAATCAGTGTTTGATTCAGCATTGCAGCTGAAAAAGAAGGCAGGAGAAAAATATGACTGCTCATTAAGATCCGAATCCTAAGCATCACTGTTACTGTTATTATTATAACTGTTATACTATAACACAGGCGAAGTCGCGGGTAACTGTTAGTCGTATCTACATATATTATGTGCGGAACACGTCCACTCCGTTTGGCTATAGGAAACAGCATTTCTCTGAATTGCCTCGTCAGTTTCACTTCCTCTGATGTCTACAGTGACTAGTGTTGCCACCTTGTATTATTGAAAATAAAGTACATTGGTTGTTAAAGGTAAGGGGAAAAAAGTACTTAGTGGGAAAATACAGTACAATTTTTGATTATTAGGTTTAAAAGCATATTTTTATTGTTTTTCGAAAGCTTTATCAAATTATTACCACTGCTAAACAATTGCACAACATCTTTACAGTCTAAATTAATTTAATGTAAGTAAGTAATTAGTTTTTTTTATCAGATTCAGAGATCCTGTGTTTCTTTCGTCTCACCATTTGCAAGTCATTACAGAAAAAACTCTCTCTGTGAATGCTGACGTGGTGGGAATAGACAGTAAATATGAAATTGCTTGATACAAAATTATCTTCAGTCCTATTAAATACTTGCTGCTATTTTTGTGCAGTAGATAATTCCGGGAAACCTTTAGAACTATTATATCTGATCACAAAGTTTGTTTAATAAAGAAATTTCGCCATGAAGATAATTCATATCTATATTAAGATTTTGCAGTTTTAAATTTTCTACTATGTTAAGAATATTATCAAATTCAGCATTGCTCTTTAAATTTTTATTGCCAAGTGTAAATAAGCAGTTTGTGTCATTAAAATCAAACCATTCGTTTAGGTACTCTAAGGCTTTGCAAATAAATAAATATATATATATATATATTTTTTTTTTTTTTAGCGTAACATATTCACTATCTATTTGACCCATTTCACTATCAAAATTATGTTTTGTCGGTGTACATGGAATACTTTGTATACTGAAGTTGTGCTTGTCCATGATTTACTATATTATAAATCTATAAAACTGATAAATCGCATACTTTTTGTTCCCAAACTGCTTTACACAAAACAAACAAAAAGTTTTGACACGAAAATTACATTGATAACGTTGACATTTGAGGTCAGGTTGCGTTCATAAATTATCAAAAATGAGCGTTCTAGTGGCGCTGGGGACCAATCGATTTGGCACCAATACCATTTTACGTAAAACGCTTACGACCAAACTTTTTTAAATCCCAGAGAAATCAAATCATGCGAAATAAAGTACTTTCGCGTACTTTATTGTTTTCACAAAGTATAGAGTACAATGACCAGAAATAACGTACAATACTTTGTTATAAAGTACGGGTGGCAACCCTAACAGTGACTCGCTGCACGGGGAGTACTAGTCTGTCGGCGAGGTGGACTCTGCTGCGAGTTGCGGCTCGGGTCTGTGCGTCCAGTGCTTCCTGCTGTTTGGGTGACAAAGACGCGACTATTGTTGCAAACTATGTTGCTCTGGAGGTCGTGAGGAAATACCGCCGCAGTCGGAAGCTTACAAAACATCGGCGAGCCTGCTAGCACGTCGACACAAACACAGGGCTTCGATTACAAACAGGGAAGTCGAAAGTGCTGAGCGAAGCTGGCGACGACAAACGGAACAGGAATGACAGGAAAGATAAGATTAGAGAAATAAGGTGCCGCAATGATTCTTATATGAATTCTTTTTTCCCTCGTACCATTAGGGATTGGAATGCAGAACAAAGAGATTAGCTTTGGTGCTGAGCACCCTCTGCCACCCACAATTTTGTGAATTGCAGAATATAGATGTAGATTTCTCTTTTCAAGGACTCATTCACTACAACAAAGTTCTCTATTTCTTTGTGACTATCTCATCTGCTCCCCACCACCCTCCCCCGTTTCCTTTCCAGAAGGAGAGTCTGCTTATTACTTTCCAACTTGTTTACGGAATCTCCGCAAGTGTTTTGTCAATTACGACATCCGTCAGCCAGTCGACCGCTAATCTTTGCAGCGTCGTACCCCCCGACAGGTTGTCCTCCCGCCCGACAGTACTCGCAGGTAATTCCCTCACATCCGGCCGCTCCAGGTGCTGGTATACAGCGCACAGCATCAGCTCACTGGCAGATACTCAGGCTCCAGTTGACCACCGCCACACAGATTTCAGTCGTTCGTGGCTCCAAGCGTAGAAGCTGGATGCTACTTACCAAGTGATTTTTCCGGTACTTTAAGATAATGTTGTAATTTTATTTTTCTAACTTAAAACTTCTATAGGGTGGGAGTAAATCTGACGAGGTGTTGCGCGTCTGAAGTTTTTTGGAACACACAGTTTTTATCAGATTTCGATGGAACTTTATTATTATTGTTAATCATTATTGCCGTTGAGGACAGTGTTTAAACTCAAATTATTCATGATTATTCAGTTTTTGTTTGTATTTGTCTTCTTCCTCTTCTCTTCCCAAAACCTCTTCATACGCTCACTGTGTTCCTGTTTCCTTTGTTCAGTCCATTTTGTTCCCGTTTTCTTCTGTATTTTAAATTTTGTGTTCATAATTTTGTTCTTGAATTGTTCCCTTTCCCGTGTCATTTCCTTGCTGATCCCTGAGTGATTCAAGTCCTCTTCTATTTCCAATTGGTTTTCCTGGATGAACCATTTACCACATCAAAGATCCTCTTTGTGAGTCTAGTGCTGTTCATTCGCTGTAAATGTCCATAGAATTGTAATCTACGTCTTCTGATCATGTCTGTCAGTCGATCTGTATGTTCGTATAGTTCTTTCGTTGGTCTTTTCATCCATATACCGTCTTTATATATTGATCCAATAATTTTTCTAAGGATTTTGCGTTCACCTTTTTCCGCTTCTGTTATGCCTGAATCGTGGTTGTTTCTGATGCAAACAATGCTTCTGGTAGTACCACTGTTTTGTAATGTCTGAGTTTGGCCTGTCTTCATATATTTCTTTTGTTATAATATGATCATGTGAGTCTATAAGCCTTCTGAAGCTTTTCTGATCTTTCTGAATTTGATAGCTTGTTAGATCCTCCTACTTGTATGTATTCCCCTAGATATTCGAATTTCTCAACTCTTTTTATGTTTCCAAATTTTGTGTATACTGTTTGTACATTGTTGTTTTGTTTCTCCATGTACTGCGTTTTTTCATACGAAATTTGTAGCCCTGTTTTGGCGGCAATTTGATGTAGCTGTTCCAATGCATCTTGTGCTTCCTGCCTATTGTTGCTGAGAATTGCCAGGTCATCCGCAAATGCCAGGCATCTGATGATTGTTTTGGTATGTCGTGTTCTTCCTAGCTGTATTCGGAACTTTGCATACGTATACGTTAAAACAATTAGAAAAACCTAAACCCGCTCCTGCTTTCCCCCCTGACCTTAATCTGCGTCAGCATGCTTCATACAAACCCACAGTTGTTATCTGATTTTGATAGTGCTTACTACACTTACATTGCAACACAAGGCAGTCTGGTAGTTGAGTGGTTAAGGCACTTCCGAAAGTTTCTCTGTTCAGTCGCGTGTTGAAAACCCGCAGTCAGAAGGAATTAAATGAGCTACGCCGGGACGTTCCGTGGTTATGATTCCACATTAAACTGCAGACCTCTGAACAAAGGAATTAGCCTTCCTGCCAGTGACACAATAGCTTGGCACGTCTCCCTCGGCAAGATGCGACCAACCTGCGGGATCTGGACTAAGTAGACGCTTCCGTGGTTCGGATTCCACGTTAAACTGTTGGTCCTCTGTGCCTGGTAGGACTACCAGGTTAGGTTAAGGAGGGTAAGACAGGGGCGGAATGCGCAGCTAGTAGAAAGTGTTGCGCGTTTGATATTGATAGCTTTAAGTTCCTTTGTCGGCAGTCCCCAATCACTGACAAGTTTTTTTTTTTTTTTTTTTTTTTTTTTTTTTACGACTTTACGTCTCGTCGAAGTCATTAGAGGCGGGAAAGTATGGGGGGAGGGGGGGAGGAACGAGAAGGAATTCGGATATGGCCTTTTTAAAGGAGTGATTTGGGGAAGCCGTGGAAAACCCAAATCTGGATGGCTGGATGGGGATTCGAACCAGCGCCCTCCCGATGCGAGGCCAGAGCGTAGTGCTTGTTGTAAGATCTTGGTTGTGGACACTCCACGAGGATGCCGGGATGGTTCCCTCGGAGGCCATGGCCGCATCCTTCCCATTACTTGTTCCCATCCCACCCGGCTCTAAAGACCACGACGCCAACAGTCCACAAAGCCATAACAAATAAAAACATTTTTTTGTAGCGCCAGAAATTGTTCAATTAAATTTTCAGCAATATGAATTAACTATTCTCTAATTCAAATAACAAAGGATAGGGAAAGTGACTCATCACACAAAAGTTGAAGGCCGCGACGGGCGAAAAACATATACATAACGAACATGCACAATATTTCGGTTTTACACCTTTTTCATGTTTTAGACAACGGGCCACGTGGTTCGGGAGGTGATCACAAGCCGAAGTTTGCCACAGTAGTTCGTTATGCCTGACCAACTAGTTACTTTCGTCAAAGGAATAAAAGATTACACTGTTCGAGAGGCTGGAATATTTTAATACTGGTGTAGCACATATTCCGGTGAGTCAGTATGTCAGTCAACCAGCCGAGTGTGACAGCGCAGAGTCAGCTGACGCGAGACATTGCTCCGACACCCACTGAGCTCCGAGGCAGTCGGGTCTCTCCTGTGCAGCAGGGTGAGATAGTGTCGCTGGCGATGTTCTACATCCCTGGCAGCTGTTCAGTAATGTTTCTATGTACACCTGCACTTGAGCTTCTAGTTGCTGTGAGTGTGATTCGCATGACTCGAGCCGAGCGATGCGTTGGGCTGTGCTGGCCATACGGGTAGCGAGCACACGCCAGTTCCGGCTCTTGCCGAGAAATCTTTCTTAATGTCTCTGAATAGCAGTGTTATTAGTGGATGACGTGGTTATGAGGTGGTTGTGAGGTGGTTACGACGTCGTTATGACGTGGTTATGACCTGGTTATCAGGTGGTTATGAGGTGGTTATGAGGTGGTTATGACGTGGTTATGAGGTGGTTATGAGGTGGTTGTGAGGTGGTTGTGAGGTGGCTGTGAGGTGGTTCTGAGGTAGTTGTGAGGTGGTTACGACGTCGTTATGACGTGGTTATGACGTGGTAATGAGGTGGTTGTGAGGTGGTTATGACGTGGTTATGAGGTGGTTATGAGGTGGTTGTGAGGTGGTTGTGAGGTGGTTGTTAGGTGGCTGTGAGGTGGTTGTGAGGTGGCTGTGAGGTGGTTCTGAGGTAGTTGTGAGGTGGTTACGACGTCGTTATGACGTGGTTATGACGTGGTTATGACGTGGTAATGAGGTGGTTATGACGTGGTTGTGACGTGGTTGTGAGGTGGTTGTGAGGTGGCTGTGAGGTGGTTGTGAGGTGGTTACGACGTCGTTATGACGTGGTTATGACGTGGTTATGACGTGGTAATGAGGTGGTTATGACGTGGTTGTGAGGTGGTTGTGAGGTGGTTGTGAGGTGGCTGTGAGGTGGTTATGAGGTGGTTATGACGTGGGTATGAGGTGCTTATGAGGTGGTTATGACGTGGTTGTGAGGTGGTTGTGAGGTGGTTGTGAGGTGGCCGTGAGGTGGTTGTGAGGTGGCTGTGAGGTGGCTGTGAGGTGGTTCTGAGGTAGTTGTGAGGTGGTTACGACGTCGTTATGACGTGGTTATGACGTGGTTATGAGGTGGTTGTGAGGTGGTTGTGAGGTGGTTGTGAGGTGGTTGTGAGGTGGGTGTGAGGTGGGTGTGAGGTGGGTGTGAGGTGGGTGTGAGGTGGCTGTGAGGTGGTTGTGAGGTGGCTGTGAGGTGGTTCTGAGGTAGTTGTGAGGTAGTTGTGAGGTGGTTACGACGTCGTTATGACGTGGTTATGACGTGGTTATGACGTGGTAATGAGGTGGTTATGAGGTGGTTATGACCTGGTTATTAGGTGGTTATGACGTGGTAGTGAGGTGGTTGTGAGGTGGTTGTAGGTGGTTGTAACGTGATTATGAGGCGGTTATGAGGTGGTTATGACGTGGTTGAGGTGGTTATGACGTGGTTATGACGTGGTTATGAGGCGGTTATGACGTGGTTATGAGATGGTTATGAGGTGGTTATGAGGTGGTTGTGAGGTGGTTGTGAGGTGGTTGTGAGGTGGCTGTGAGGTGGTTGTGAGGTGGCTGTGAGGTGGTTGTGAGGTGGCTGTGAGGTGGTTCTGAGGTAGTTGTGAGTTGGTTCCGACGTCGTTATGACGTGGTTATGACGTGGTTATGAGGTGGTTATGACCTGGTTATTAGGTGGTTATGACGTGGTAGTGAGGTGGTTGTGAGGTGGTTGTGAGGTGGTTGTGAGGTGGTTGTGAGGTGGTTGTGAGGTGGTTGTGACGTGGTTATGAGGTGGTTATGACGTGGTTATGAGGTGGTTGTGAGGTGGCTGTGAGGTGGTTGTGAGGTGGTTGTGAGGTGGCTGTGAGGTGGTTGTGAGGTGGTTGTGAGGTGGTTGTGAGGTGGTTACGACGTGGTTACGACGTGGTTATGAGGTGGTTATGAGGTGGTTATGAGGTGGTTATGACGTGGTTATGACGTGGTTATGAGGTGGTTATGAGGTGGTTATGACCTGGTTATGACCTGGTTATGACGTGGTTATGACGTGGTTGTGAGGTGCCTGTGAGGTGGCTGTGAGGTGGTTCTGAGGTAGTTGTGAGGTGGTTACGACGTCGTTATGACGTGGTTATGAGGTGGTTATGACGTGGTTGTGAGGTGGTTGTGAGGTGGTTGTGAGGTGGTTGTGAGGTGGCTGTGAGGTGGCTGTGAGGTGGTTCTGAGGTAGTTGTGAGGTGGTTACGACGTCGTTATGACGTGGTTATGACGTGGTTATGACGTGGTAATGAGGTGGTTATGAGGTGGTTATGAGGTGGTTGTGAGGTGGTTGTGAGGTGGTTATGAGGTGGTTATGACGTGGTTGTGAGGTGGTTGTGAGGTGGTTGTGAGGTGGCTGTGAGGTGGTTCTGAGGTAGTTGTGAGGTGGTTACGACGTCGTTATGACGTGGTTATGACGTGGTAATGAGGTGGTTATGAGGTGGTTATGAGGTGGTTATGACGTGGTTGTGAGGTGGTTGTGAGGTGGTTGTGAGGTGGCTGTGAGGTGGTTGTGACGTGGCTATGAGGTGGTTATGAGGTGGTTATGACGTGGTTGTGAAGTGGTTGTGAGGTGGTTGTGAGGTGGTTGTGAGGTGGTTGTTAGGTGGCTGTGAGGTGGTTGTGAGGTGGCTGTGAGGTGGTTCTGAGGTAGTTGTGAGGTGGTTACGACGTCGTTATGACGTGGTTATGACGTGGTTATGACGTGGTTATGAGGTGGTTATGAGGTGGTTGTGACGTGGTTGTGAGGTGGTTGTGAGGTGGTTTTGAGGTGGTTCTGAGGTAGTTGTGAGGTGGTTACGACGTCGTTATGACGTGGTTATGACGTGGTAATGAGGTGGTTATGAGGTGGTTATGACCTGGTTATTAGGTGGTTATGACGTGGTAGTGAGGTGGTTGTGAGGTGGTTGTAGGTGGTTGTAACGTGATTATGAGGTGGTTATGAGGTGGTTATGACGTGGTTATGAGGTGGTTATGACGTGGTTATGACGTGGTTATGACGTGGTTATGAGGTGGTTATGACGTGGTTATGAGGTGGTTATGAGGTGGTTATGAGGTGGTTGTGAGGTGGTTGTGAGGTGGTTGTGAGGTGGCTGTGAGGTGGTTGTGAGGTGGCTGCGAGGTGGTTCTGAGGTAGTTGTGAGTTGGTTCCGACGTCATTATGACGTGGTTATGACGTGGTAATGAGGTGGTTATGAGGTGGTTATGACCTGGTTATTAGGTGGTTATGACGTGGTAGTGAGGTGGTTGTGAGGTGGTTGTGAGGTGGTTGTGAGGTGGTTGTAGGTGGTTGTGACGTGGTTATGAGGTGGTTATGACGTGGTAATGAGGTGTTTATGAGGTGGTTGTGACGTGGCTGTGAGGTGGTTGTGAGGTGGTTGTGAGGTGGTTGTGAGGTGGTTGTGAGGTGGTTGTGAGGTGGCTGTGAGGTGGCTGTGAGGTGGTTGTGAGGTGGTTGTGAGGTGGTTACGACGTCGTTATGACGTGGTTATGACGTGGTTATGAGGTGGTTATGAGGTGGTTATGAGGTGGTTATGACCTGGTTATGATGTGGTTATGACGTGGTTATGAGGTGGTTATGAGGTGGTGGCTTTACACACTGTCGAGATCGAGGTCATTAGAGACAGGATGCGATTGGGGGACAAGGAACGGGAAGGAATTCCGTCATGGCCTTTTGAAGGAAGCATCCCGGCATTCGCCTGCAGTGATTTGGGGAAACCATGGAAAACCCAAATCTGGATGCCCGGACGGGTACTCGAACCCGCGTCATCCCGTTGCGAGACCAGAGCGTTAACCGCTCATGCACGCTCGGTAAGGTGGTTAACGAGACCCACGTTAACAAATGAAATCACAGAGTTCCGTGCGACCAATCAAATTATACGCGCTGGATCAGTATCAGTAAACATCCTGTCGGTGAAGAAGATGTTTGATTATTCCATTTTTTAAAGTAATTTATTGATTTCCGATGAGAAATTTTAATTTTCAACATCTATAAGACGTCGCTAAACGTATATTTTCAGATTTAATTATACGTGTCTATCAAAACAATTGATTTAAAAGCTATCATTAGTTAAATAAATGTCAATGTTATGATATATTCAGAATGTGTAAGGAAACAGCACAGATATTCGCATTACACTGACCAGTCAACGACAAAAATTTATGGAGATGAAAGGGCTTTAATCTGCTCTCAGCATTTCATATTTACACCATCTGTCAATTCATTTACAAAATGAGTTGGTCGAATAATGAAAATCTGATTCATATACATAACAATCTTGATGGCGTGAATATCTTTGAAAGAGTATTGTTTATCTTTAGGTTTCAGTGATAATTTATGCTATTTGTTTCTTGATAACTGAAGCTTGTGGCTGCAGTACATGTTAATGAATATCTGTTAGCAGGTCATCGGTTGTCTGCACATCATTCAAGAGGTGGTAACTTTAATTGATTAAAAAAAAAATCAGGTGGGGCCGGACTCGAGGGTGCTGCACCCTAACGTGGAGTCCCGGCACTTGGAGGTCGCGGGTTGGAATCCCCGTCTGGCCTTCCAGATTTCGGTTCTTCGTGGTTTCCCCAAACAGCTCCAGGCGAGTGCCGAGGTGGGTCCATCAAAAAGGCCACGTGTGGTGATCACGGACTAATAAGTCTATGCTACGCAAGCAAACATACACTGCCAGAACATTATGGCTACCTATGTACTATCGATATAAACCCATCCAGACGATAGCAGCGACACCTGACGAGGAATGACTGCTAGTCAGACACACGCACGGTGCATGTAGTACCAGTGAGCGTGCTATCCCTGTTTGGAATGGGGAAGGCACGCGAAATATCTGCGTTTGACCGAGGGCAGATTGTGATGGCCCGGAGGATCGGCACGAGCATTTCGGAAACTGCACGATTTCTCTGGTGTTCGAGGAGTACCGTGGTGTCTTCAACAAGTGGCGAAACCAAGGTGGAACCACGTCCAAACGTCGAGGGGTTGGGCGGCCACCCCTCATTACAGATGTCGGACGTCGTAGGCTGTGCAGACTTGTAAAACGGGACAGGCAGTGAGCTGTGGCGCAAATAACATCAGACTTTAATGCTGGGCAGAGTACAAGTGTGTCTGAACATACAGTGCACCGAACACTCATAACGATTGGCCTCCGCAGCCAACGACCCATGTATGTGACAATGTTAACAACACCACGACATCGGTAACTAAGACTGAAATGGGCACGCGACCATCGTCACTAGACGTTGGTGTAGTGGTAGAGCGTTGCTTGGTGTGATAAATCCAGATACCTTCTTCATCATGCCGATGGCAGGGTGCGAATCAGTCGTTTTTCAGGGAAACAGCTTCTTGACACCTGTACTGTGGGACGGAGACAAGCTGGCGGTGGGGGAGGCATCCATAAATTACGTGAGGGGGAATAGGGGGGGGGGGTCCGGCGAACTCTCACCAAGGGGGAGGGGGGGGGTCTATGGAAATCTCACGTGAGATTTTGCGAAAAATTTGGGGACAATAGAGAAAAAAAGGTCTACAATTTGCGGCAAAGTCGATTTTAGGGAGGGTATTTCGTCAAAAAAGTTAGGGTGTGACCTAAAAAAAAAAAGGTCTACAAAAGTTTCCACGGCGGTTTCTAGGGGGGGAGGGGTTCTCACGGACCAGATCTCACCAGAGGGGGGGGGGGGGTCCGGCCAGATCTCACGAAATCTCACCAGGGGGGAGAGGGGGGGGTCCAGAAATCCGGAAAAACACCTCACGTAATTTGTGGATGCCAGGCTCAATTATGGTCAGGGAAACATTCACGTGGGCATCCTTGAGTCCAGTGGAGCTCGTGCAAGGCACCATGACGGCCAACTAGTATCGTACAATGGTTGCAGACCACTTCTCCCCTTCATTACGACCATGTTTTCCAACGGCAGTGGCATTTTTCAACAAGATAATGTGCCATGTCACAAGGCCAGGAGTGTGATGGAGTGGTTCGAAGAACAATTGATGTGCTAGTCCCTAACGCGCCAGATCTGAACCCGATCGAACACATCTGAGATGTGACTGAACGTAACGTCAGAGCTCATGGCCTCCTTCCGGAATTTACGGGAATTAGGTGACTTGTGTGTGCAGATGTGGTGCCAACTCCCTCCAGCGACCTATCAAGGCCTCATTGCTTCCATGCCAAGACGCGTCGCCTCTGCTATCCGTGCCAAAGGCTATTAGGTACGTGGTCGTAATGTTCTGGTTAATCAGTTTATATGGAGTGCTTGAAGTTTGGTTTTGATCGTTACTTTTCTTTGTTGCTGAGAGAGATGGCTGGGTTGTAAGGATCAACTAAATCACTACAAATTCCTTTACGAATCGTGCGACCTCAGAGGGAAGTCCGATGCAGATGTTATCTGTGTTTAGTTTCGGCTGCTGTTGGCGGAAGAGTGTAAAATAATTAACGAGATAAATTAAAGTTATTACATGAAAAAATTACTGTTTATGCATGTTTCAATAGATAGATGTTTCCTATAAAAGAATTTAAAAGAAGAAAGGCGACCGTGTTTTGAAGAAAAGAAAAGCTTTTTTCCGCAGATAACAATAAAACATAATATACAGCAAAGGCAACAAGCAGAAACGATGTTCCTTCCCACTCCTCGTGTTCAGTCCTTTCTCACGTGAAGCGTAAAGATATAAGCAAAAAAATCTAACGCCTTGGTAGGTATCTCGTCACCAGGTAGTCAGTCAGTCGGTACAGAAATCAGCGTCTGGCATGTTTACAACCAGCCGACAGCGGCAAGAGAAACTAAATTTAAGAACCGTTAATCAGGATGCAATGCAGTCTGGGTTTCACTGACACAGTATCACATTACGACAACGTAAAAAAGCGGTCGGTTCTATTGTTCGCAAATTTAGGAATTATGCTAGATTTGACTATTTTCAGTTATGTGGTTTAAATACAGCACCTGGTTGATATAGGAGAGATATTTTAACGTAATAGGTATCAGAGTTTGTGAGATCATTAACAAAAAAAATTCTAAAATCAGCGACTTGAATAGACGCTCCAGTGTATATTTTGATCTGGAAAAAGTATGTTACTGTTGCACTTATTGAATTTGAAGCATATACTCCACAGTCTGCGGTAAGACAAAAAATAAAATAAAAAAAATTACGACAGTAAAACAACAATTGGCAGTCGTTGGGGACTTCCGACAGTTGTTAAAACTTAAAACTATGAATGTGATACGCGCAACTCGCCATAGATATCGCGTATAGACTCTGTAGTTACTCCGCGTGGTGCGCTCACCTGCCGCCGCGGCGCTGCTGCTGCCTCGGCCGCCCGTCGGGCACTGAGCCGCCGCGAGGACTGAGTGACCGACTGAGTGACCGACCGACAGAGTCGACCCACTCACTGCGCCGGGGAGGTGCAACGTCACCAGGCTCGAGTCCCACCTCACAAACAAAAGATACTCACAGCCAGATGGAAGCACTTCAGTCGTGGAGAGCGTGATGAGAGGATGTACCACACAAGTTAGGGAGTTGTGTTAAAAAACTTTGGTCAGACGATTGCTTGAATATGGTGGTGTAATTTGGGAACCACATTTTGACTATCAAATACAGGAGTTGGAGAGCGTGCAAAGAAGAGCAGCTAGGTTTGTTTGTGCAAATTATCGCAGGGCCCAGTCAGTAACTGATATGATAAAGGAGCTGGGTTGGGACTCATTGGAGGAAAGGAGGAGGGTGAAGAGAGTGCTGGGAATGTACAGGGCATATGTTGGTGATGGAGCATGGAGGGATATTGGTTAAAGAATTAGGAATACTGAATGGGAGAGGAAAGGCGACCATGACTACAACCTTGCGCTCGATTTCATGCATAAGGGAGTGGGGAAATTTTCTTTTGTTGGTAAAGGAGTCAGCGATTGGAACAAATTACCAAGAGAAGTGATGAATAATTTACCAAAAACGGTTAAGGAATTTAAAATTAAAATTTGCAAATTTAAAAAGTAAATAGGCGAGAAATTTAGCCTCCAATTAAAAAATAGTATTTCAAAAAAATGAAGTAAAAAGGACTAATTGGATGAGTATAGGAATGACCACAGAAGCGTTAGGTCCATTGCAATTAAAATTAATAACAATAATAATTGCTCATCGAAGGCAGCAGAGGCATAAATAATGAGAGGGGCTAAGTGAATAAGGAAATTCTTATTACTAATTGTTATTGAATTTTATCCTTGATAACTAAATGAAATAACCGCATAGCATTGTTGGGAGGGAGATGCCAAATAATTGTCCGGCCCCCAAGTGACTCAGTTTTCTATTCTCCGCCTGTTGTAGTAGCTACATAACCTAACCTGGTACTCGTACCGCGTACAGGGGACCTACCGTTTAAACGGAAAATCCAAACCACGGAAGCGTTGTGGCGTACTTCACATTAGACAGCAAGGCGTGGGAGAGGTGAAGGTCGGACAGGGATTCGAACCAGAGACCTTTCTATCCTCAGTCAGACACCTTAATCACTGAGACACCAGATTGCTCGCATCCTTGATACTGAATCATTACATTGTTCCTATCAATTGTAGTTTTCTGTTTTTGCCCTGAAATCACGGCCGGTTTAAGGCTACCGTAAAAACCGCAGTCGCGGGGGGCCCCGCCACGATCCCCTTCAGAATTTGTCCTTACTTAACGAACAATTTTACTGCTAAAATAAATTCGTATTGTTAACAAGCTGCGTTCACAATAGACGTTTCCGAAGCGTGGAGTTCCAGGAGAAGTCCTTCATCAGATTCGCTGAGAAAGTCGTATTTGACGTATTACAATAGTCCTATATATATAAAGACGTGTATTGCTCTGAATCTGATTCAGAAATTTATGTAATTTCTTTCGAATAAACTCATTCAGTTTTTGACGTTTCATATAAAAAGTTATTGAATTAAAATGTGTATGCCTGCTCACGTGTCTCCAGCCCCAAATCCTATATGTACTAGCAAAGAAAGGCAAGAAAATAAATGTCGTATAGCTTACAAGAAGTGTATAAAAATATAATAGCTGTAAGATTGAATATAAAAATAATTTCATTTGACACAACGGGCAGCAGGGCTTAGCCAGAAATGAAAGTGACAGTAGTTGGGAGATCCATATGAGACGCATTGATAAAACACCAAAGACTCGGCGAAGTTGGTCCCGTTCAGCTAATACTCAATAAACCGCTGGCCCATTTGTACACAGATTTAGAGAATCGTTGTTTGAGCTCTACACACAGATTATATATATATATATATATGTGTGTGTGTGTGTGTGTGTGTGTGTGTGTAAAGTCACGAAAATTATATGTAGGGAAAAATACATCTGGGAAAGAAGTAGGGGGCCCCGAAATCAAACTTCGCAGGGGGCCCCAAAATCCCTTACGCCGGTCCTGCTGGTAATGGATGTTTGCAAATGTTCATTTGAACACTGCTGTCGTCATCAGCCAGTTCAGTCTCGGAGTAGTGTCGCTCAGACAGAACTTGAACAGTGTATCTGCAGGTAGAACAGTTTCGTGCGATTCTAACTGCAGCAACCCTCCAAAATGTCAGCAACTTAAAATGGCGCGAACAAGACTTTCGTACGTACTGGACTCTTTTACGTCGGTTACGTCGCAGCAGCGGCTGATCCAGCCACGCGATCGAGGCAATTGGCTCGTGGGCGGACAATGGCGGACAGTCATCAAGACTAGTCAGCGTGATATCAACTGTCGGGCTAATGCCTCGTGCAAGGCTTGAATCACATCAGCGAGTGGCTGAACTGCGAACACAACATGGAGCGGAACAGACTGTACGCATGTGCATTGAGAAACTGAAGGAGACATGAAAATTGTTGGCGAGTAGCTCTGTACTCATCTAGGTCAACCAAGTTGAACAGATAGATAATAAATGTTTCTGTGTACCTACAAATTTAGAGAACGATAAAGGGTTTTACAATCCAAAGTTTTAAAAATCTTACGACGAGTTAATCACTTTTTGATATATGGCCGTTGGTCACACTGCTGATTATTATATTAATATTTATAAACAAATTGCGAAGGAGCTGATGGCAGCTCCTTCTTACGATTCACACACATTTCCACTTTAAAATCTTTTACAGCAACGCTGCCCAATCCCAGGTCCGCGCAAACAGGAGCGGTCTACAATATGCTACCTCAAAAACCACTGCGAGGTCTCATTGATGGTTTTTACTTTAGGATTGTAGTTAAACTATGTTACTTACATCTCTTATTATATTTAAACATCTATTGTGATTATATGCAAGATTTATGTGGCCCGCAGCCTAACTTAGAATCGGAATGGTGGCCCATCTTAAAAATTGATTGAGCAGCCTTGTTTTACAGCCTGAGGAATACCGTAGATCAGTTTCCTAGGTAACATTTTCCGGTCCCCCGTCCAAAAATGAAAATGCCTTAGTCCACTATGACGGTAAATCAAACGGCGATTCATTGTCTTGGTCCAATCTGACCTACCACATGTTGTTCCTATGTCTTCGGCCAATATTTACCCAGTACTTATAAGTCCACACAATATTCCTCACCAGCTTCCTATGCACCAAAGATTCTTACTTACTAAACACATCCTATGGTAATTTCCAAAGACAATGAGAGTGCCCTCCTTTCAACCGTTCCCAGCTTCTGTATCCAGAATGATAGTCACATATCACACCTCCACGTTGATACAATGGTCTGACATAACTTTAGTAAACCAGCTCCTTCACTTTTCTGCTACAGGCCCTCATCACCTTTCCAGAAAATGATGGATTTCGGAACATTTTCTTACTACCTCCCCGATTTACACTTACTTTCTTCAGCAAGCAATTCCTCCCGCACCCTATAATCACAGAAAACAATTACTTTTCTACCGGTGTACCTAATAGGTTGCCTCTTCTTGCGATTTAGCTTCACTCCGTGTTGTCCTACGCTGATAAATACGCTGTCCAGTATATCCTGCAGCCATTCATAGTTTTCTCCAATTTTAAACCTATTATATAATATTATGTCTGTAAAACATCAACGCAATTATCCATTACAATAATGAACACTGTGCTGTCACGTAGTTTGGATGGTAAATCATAGACTCACCTCAAAAACCTTCGACACTATCTCTAGAGCGAAAAGCAAGTAACGTAAAATGGACAACGATAGTCAGAAAAGATCTCGAGCAACTGGGAGTAGACCCCAGTGACATTTCCAACAGGGATAAGTACAGAAGATTCACTGAAGCATCAGATTCTATCCAGACACTAACAGCCAAACACTGCACCCTGGATCTGGGGTGAAAAGTCAAGCACAGTGCCAGAATGAAAGAATATTGGGCCAAAAAGAAAGCCCACCATACTGAAGAACCATGTGGTCCCTAGAGGCCAAAACCCAAAAGAAAAACAAGAAGGAGAGCACTGTGCTGAGCAGCCCAATAAGTCCCGGGACTAACTAAGAAAACAACATTTATTCCGCAAAATTCATCTTTATTCATCAACATAATCACCTTCAAGAGCTATACATTCCAACGCTTTACTAACTTTTCGATACTATGCTTGTAAAATGATTTACCCTTCTCCTCAAAATAAGCTTTAGTTGCAGTGATGACTTCCTCACTCGACCCAAATCTTTTTCCCTGAAGCATCTTTTTGAGATAAGCAAACAGCCAGTAGTCGCTGGGGGCTAGATCTGGAGAGTATGGTGGGTGGGGGAGCAGATTGAAGCCCAGCTCGTTCAATTTGGCTACTGTTTTCATTGACTTGTGACACGGTGCATTGTCTTGATGAAAGATGATTGTTTCTTCTTCATGTGCGGTCGTTTTTTTTTGCGATTTCGTCCTTCATCATCATCATCAGTTTTCTTCCGTCGGGCAGGTTTTCACTTGACTGCTCTCCAAGCTCTTCTATCTTCTGCCTTTCTCTTTAGAACCATATAGTTGCCGTCTTCCTTGATGTTGTGTATAATTTTATACCTCCTTCTTCCTCTTATTCTCCTCCCACAGACTAGACCTACCAAGGCGTCTTTTATGAGGCACTCCCCTCTCAACAAGTGCCCCATCCAGTTTTAATTTCTTTCCTTTATTACTTGGAGAATTTTTCTGCTTTCACTGACCCTGTCCAACACTTCAACATTACTTATTTTATCCACTCAGCTTATCTTCTCCATCCTCCTCCACATCTCAAATGCTTCTAACTGCTTTTCATCCTCTCGTCTCAGTGTCCATGTCTCCGACCCATAAAGGGCCACACTCCATACAAAACATTTACCGATTCTTTTCCTAAGTGTTTTGTCTATTTTTCTAGTTAGTATCCTCCTTTTCCTATTAAATGCTTCCTTTGCTACGGCAATGTGAGATTTTATCTCCTGATGGCACCTCAAATCTTCGGTGATCATACTCCCAAGATATTTGAACGAACTTACTTGCCTGATATCAGCTCTTCCTAACTTAATATTTATTATTTTCCTTCCTTTTCCAATCACCATACTCTTAGTTTTTGCTGCATTGATTTTCATTCCAAATTCTTGGCAAGCTTCATCTATATATTTCAGCATTCTGTTTAGAGTTTGTTCGCTTTCTGCCAACAATACCATATCATCAGCAAATTGTATGCACTCTATTCTCTTGCCACCAATACGCACTCCTCTTTTTCCATTTAAGCCTTTTCCAATAATTTCTTCTAAGTATAAATTGAACAATAATAGGGAAAGGCAACAACCTTGTCTTACGCCTCTCCCAATGCTGCTTTCTCCCGACATCTCGTTTCCGATCTTTATTCGTACTTCCTGTTGTAAATATAGGTTCTGTATCAACCTTCTCTCCTTCCAATCTACGCCTTTGCTCTTCAAGATATCAATCAGCTTCTTCGATTGCACCCTATCAAAAACTTTTTCCAAGTCAATAAAGACGCCATAGATGGTTCTTCCTTTCTCAATATATCTTTCCCCTATGATTCTTAACAGGCTGATAGCATCTCTTGTTCCTTTCCTAAATCCAAACTGTTCTTCTCCAATCACTCTATCTAACTTTCCATATAGTCTTCTGTTCAGCACTCTCAACAACACTTTAGCTGCATGCGAAATTTGGCTGATAGTCCTATGCTCTTCACATTTATTAGTATTCTTTTTCTTCTGAATTGGTATCATTACCGTTGCGGGAAAGTCATCTGGCCATTCCCCTTAGTCATATATCTTATTACAAATGTGTACTATCTCCCTTCTTCCTTTGTTTCCTAAACTCTTCAACAATTCTACAGGCAAATTACCGATTCCGCATGCCTTTCGATTCTTCATCTCCTTCAGAGCCTATCCTACCTCTGTCTCTAGGATCTCATACCCCTTTCCATCTTCTGTTACCTGTGCCTCTTCTTCAATTTTACTTTGTGTTTGATCTCCCGTATATAACCATTCAATATATTCTTGCTACCTACTCAGCACCTCATGTGGTTCTTTGACTAATGTGCCATCCTCTCTTTCTATTTCCATGTTGTTCTTGTTTCTCTTACTTTCAAAGGCAATCTCAGAAGCCATTTTGTACATCCTTTCATATTTTCCCTCTTTCTCCAGTTTTTCTATTTCCTCGCATTTCTCTTTCATCCATCTTTCTCTTGCTTGTTCAGTTTCTCTTCTTAGTTCATTGTTCACTTTCCTGTACCTCTTTCTTCCTTCTTCATCTCCAGAATTTTTTCACTTCCTCCGTTCTTCCATCTTTCCCAGCATTTTTTCTGTTACCCATTCTTTCCTGATACCTTTGGACCCTAGAGTTTCTTTGGCGGCTGTCATGAGCCCTTCCTTCATATTTACCCATTTGTCATTTATACATTCTTGAAATATTCCTCCTTTGTAGTTTTGCAAAAACCTTTCTTCTAGTTCCAAAGCCTTACCTTCCTCCTTTAGTTTTTCTAAGTTAAGTCTTTCTCTTGCTTTTCCTCTCTTCACTTTTTTTTTTTCAATTTTACTTGTATTTATCCTGCTACGAGGTTGTGATCTGAATTTATATCGGCTCCTGGATAAGCTTTAGCATTCTTCATAACCTTTTTTGTATCAGAATATAGTTCAGCTGGTACCTTTCTCGATTTAAGTTAGAGATCCATGTTTAACGTCTCCTTTTATGATTTTCAAATAAGGTGTTACCCACCACTAGTGAATTTTCTTTACTAAAGTTAATTAATCTTTCACCCCTCTCATTTCTTATCCCCAATCCTTCAAAAGCACCAATAACTCGCTAATAGTTGCTATTGATATATTTCCCCTTTTCAAGGTAGTCGATGTAAATTATACCTTGGGTATCCCAAAAAACCGACGCCATGACTTTGCCAGCTGGTTGCTGCGTTTCACCGGCTGCACGCCACTCAGCTGACTGCCACTTCGACTTCGGAGCGAAATGGTGGATCCATATTTCGTCCATTGTCACATACCGACGCAAAAAATCCTGTTTATTGCGAGTAAACAGTGACAAACAGTGCGAACGAAACCTGTGAAGAGTTCATTGCAGTGACAAACAGCTCTTTGAATCGTCGACTCGTCGTTGCTTTTGTTCCATTGTGAGGAAACGCGGCACCCATTTGTAAAATCGTCCACGCTGTTCCAGTCGATATGTTTAGCATCTCAGCAATCTCACGAACTTTCACTTTGCGGTCTTCCATCAAGGCTTTCAAAACTTGTTTCACATTTTCCGGAGTGACTGCTTCATTTGGCCTACCAGAGCGTTTCGCATCATTTGTATCCATGCGACCGCGTTTAAAATCAGAATACCATCGGCAAATGGTTGTTCTCGACGGAGCAGAGTCTGGATAACATTTTTCAATCCATTGCTGAGCTTGCACGGTATTTTTCCCCATTAAACAGCAATGTTTGATCAACACACGAAAGTAGTTTTTGTCCATTTTTTCCACAAATGCACAAGTAGCGTCACTTTCACCACAGCAGCTTTGCTATTTATGGTCCGACTGTCGTGAGAATCAGACACGTGTCATTTGAAGGTTAGATCTTTCGAAACAGGAAGTCGAGTTGATATTAGTACAGCCATCTGTGGGTGAATCCCGGGTCTTATTGAACGATGAGATATTTGCGTGGGCCACGGCTGTGGACGCCATTAGTGTTGTATACTCAAGAGATGGGACATACCCTTCCGTCTCTTAGGAGCGCTGAAGGCTTCACGCGCTTGTCTGCTTGAATGTGAGGCCATTGGGTGAAACTCTCACGACCGAAGCCGGTAATGCACGTGTATCGGATGTTCCATGCTGGAGTCCACAAAGGGGAACTTGCGCCTCCGCCGGGACCACGAGACATCATTGGCCGGGCGACTCTCTCCGTGGGACGACGTGGGTCCCACAGGGTGCTCTACCAGTCGCGGACCCCGCCTGCAGTGTGTGTGCCTGTACAGGCTGTTGTATTAAAGCCTTCGGAGCTTTGACTTCCCACTCAACCGCCACGCCGCCATAACGGGTCGCTGGACTCAACTGCCGCTTCGTCCTGGTAATGTAAACTTCGTGATAACGCGGCCACTGTTACTCGCCCCCCCAAAGTTTTGAGTGAACTGTTAAGTTGATCGAGTTTCCGAAGGAACAAAAAAACAAGTCCAAACGGAATTTTTCGGCAACAAGACGCCGTTGCCGCATCGGACTAGCTCCGAGCCTATAGGTCAACATGTGCAGTGAATAAGGATTGCAATCCCGCGGGATTTTTGCAGGATTGGCACCAAACATTTTTTAATGCATATTTTTAAAACATTGTTAAGAAATTAAATAATAGAAATCTGTTAATTAAATTAATAAATCAATTTTAATGTTTAATGATAAAAATTAATAGTCATTAATATTTTAATTGGCAAAATGACATTAAAATTTTGTAGTCTGTCATAAGCATATTTCGAGAGTTTCCATTTTTGTTTATAAATCTAAACAAATTTTTTAAATAAATACTCATAAATGGAAAATATTCAGTCTTAACTTACATTATCTACCTTAAGCAAATCACTTCAGTTTGAAAACATGGTAGGCATAATGGCCAAGTCACCACAGCTTTTATTCTAAATAAACAATTTATAATACAGAGAGAAAGCATTCTATTTCACAAAGTGAAGTGAATATATTCTGTAAAGTGTAGACTTAGCTCAGAAGAATATCTAATCTAGAATAGTTCCATCTTCTGGTGAAGATGGCGACAGAGATTCCAATTGGCAAAATATAGTGAGACAACTCTGCTTATTTGGCTAGTCACCCGAGAATATTAATTCGCAACACCGAGAGAAACTGCAATCCCGTATTCTTGTAATTGTTTTTTTCTTCTCAGTTATCGTAGTGATTACGTTAGCCAAGAGTTTACTGCACGTATACCCGGGAGTACCCGTACCACTAATTGCGAACAACTTCCATAGGCGAATGAGAATGGGCATTCGTGAACCTGAAAAAAGAAACGCATATAACACAATGTTTCAGTGCTGAACCTTAGTTCTAAAATTAGATAAGAAACATGGCAGGATCAGTTATCTCTCAGACACACATCAAACTCACTGATCTCAGCACCATGTGTTTCATCTGTTTTTAAGACTAAGGTTCAACACCAAAATATTTTGTTACATGTGCTTGTATTTTTGGGTCTGTCTTTTTGTATTTATTGATACTAAACCACCTTCATATACGATGTGCTGGATTTATTTCCCCTACCATTCTTTATTTTCATTGCCCTAAAGCATTTTCCTTCTCCTTATCATCACATACGATTCATAAGACAATTATTGTTGTCAGCCCATTGCCTTAATCACTTCTTTAACTCTGCTGGCCAGACTTTCAAAAGCTGAAACCAGAAGAATGGCAGAGGTTGGGCACGGGTCCGGAGCAAAGTTGACATTCCAACTCGTCACAAACGTGTTCCATTTCGTTTGGGACTAGTCTAGGCCAGTCCATTTCAGGATTATTACTGTCCACAAACCATTCCTTCACAAAAGCAGCTTTATGACAAGGTGCACTGTCATGCAAATACAATTAATCGTCGTCTCAAAATTGGCCCTCTACCGTATGCAGTACACAGTGGTTTAAAATTTGTTCGCATCCTTTTCCATATAGAATTTTCTTCAGAGCGGAAAGGGAACCACAGCAAACACCTCAGTACCATAACACCTCCACCTCTGTACTTCACCTTTGGCACTACACAATATCACAGGTAACATTCCCTTGGCATTTGCCAAATGCACACACTTTCTTCGGATTGCCACGGGGTGGGGGTGGGCACATGGTGGCCCCTGGGCCAGCTTACATTTTTATTTTGGCCAAGAATTTGCATTGTTTGTAATTTTTTGTATTTGAGAAATTGAGTGAACCGAATATATCATTGCAGCAAACAGTGTCGTTTGCACATGGCGAAGTGCATAAAATCATTCAAAGCAGAAAAAACTAGGTCTATTTGCAAGGCAAGTGGGAGAAGGGGATATTTCATAATCTCTCTCTATCAGGGGAAAAAAAGCCACCTGACAATGTTTCTGCTAAGATTACAAATCTGCATATTTTGAAGGATGAGATCATAAAGATGATGTCAGGACTTTCAGAAAACTAATTCTACATTCAATTTGCTCTGTTATGCCATCACTACCGACAGTTACATAGCATGTGAGGAGCTGCCGCCTGAACTTAGTGACATACAGTCAAATCACGTTGTGAAAGAAATGTTAAATGCTGTCATATCACTTGGCTTTTAGAAATCTTTGTCTGCTGAAAATTTATATGTACCGGTATTAAGAAATCTGTTGGGAAAATGATCTCTATATTTTTTAACTTATTTGTAACTGTTGGAGAGGGTGCAAAGAAGAGCTGATAGATTTGTTACCGGAGAATGCAATCAGTAACAGATATGATTCATTAAAAGACAGCAGGAGGGTGAAGAAGGTCATGGGAGTGTACAAGCTATATATTAGTGGTGAAGCATGGAAGATATTGGTGTAAGAATTAAAAGTAATGCATGGAATGGAAAAGGTGACCATGACAACAAGCTGGCACTCGATTTTGGACACAAGGGTGTGGGAAGATTCTCTTTTTTAGGTAAGGGTGTCAGGGATTGGAATAATTTTCCAAAAACATTGAAACAATTCAAAATTGAAATTTGTATATGGCAAATGTAGGCGGGTGCAGGAAAGGGGGAAGATGGGTGAGCAGGGAAATTGCCACTATAGCGTGCGCATCATTGCAATTGAAAAAAAAATAAGTTTTTGTTGCTTGAAGTTCAAGAAGAGTAAATATAGATGCTCTTTGACAGACATCAACTTGCATGCTGTGATTAGAATCTCAAGCAACAATATAATTCCCGGTTTCAAAAATATTGTAGAAAACTGTGATAGGGTACAGTTGTCTCATTAAACTGAAATTAAATTTTCTTGCTGCTATAGATTATAAAAAATTAGCACAGCAAAGAAATTGAACATAACTGCCACTATTTTAAATATTTAATTTATATTTATTGATTTTATGGAACAATTTGTACCTTTTGAGAAACACAAATTTAGCTAACAAATGCAATCATTTTAAAGGGTGCAGCTCTCCCAGCTAAACGCCTCTTCCACAAAGTGACCGCCAAGCCAAAGCAATTGCCCACCCGTGCCATAGGGTACAGTGCGATTCAATGCTTGTTTCCAGTCCACTGGCGTCGCTCTTTACGCCACGTCATACGTCACTTAGCACTGACTATAGACATGTTTGAGCAGCAGTTCTTTTTAATTCCCAACACACAGTCACTGTACTGACGGTACTTTTGAACTCTCGACCGATTTCTTCCACTGAGTTCTTATGATTTTCTACAACTACTCTGCCATGCTCGATGGTCCGTGTCCTCTATTAAATAAAGCCTGCCTGCTCTCAGTTTAGTTGTGATTGGTCCTTCGCGTTTCCACTTCACACTCGCGTCACCGACAGTAGACTCGAGCAGCTACGGAACGGTCGGAATGTCACGGGTCGAGGTGACACCCGACGACTAGTCCAGGTTCGAAGACGCCGAGCTCTCCCGACAGACACATCCTACCGTCACTGCTCCTCTACTCCCCACCTCCTTCCTACAGGCAGCTCCACCTGTTTTGTCACCTAGTGTTCAGTTAAGTGTCACCTACGGTTGCTCGGCTAGTTTCGATCAGATAGCAGTACCGGATTAGCCACGTAGCAGGAGTTAGAAAATGCTATGGGCCCCCCACACCTTCTGGGGGCCCCGTGGCTTCTGCACCTAGGATTCTCGGGGGCCTTCCCCGTCAGACCAGATGGGCGACATTTTTTATTTTTTTGCTTTAACACTGCCCCACTTGGCGAAAACCGAGGGCCCCACATTTTCTACAGACCTGCGCCGTTTTAATCTGGCTCTGTCAGATAGAGTATATATTGACTGACCCACCATCAGATTATGAATTCCATTACCACAAAAATTTGATTGTGATAAACTAAAGTATCATATACTCTTGAATTACACTGTGCTTGCAAAGACTTTGGTCAATCGACTTTTCTCTTTGTTGGTTTTGTACACAGCGTCGTGGCAACCATCTCTACTAGGCTAAGACAGAGGGTGGGGAAAGGCCAAATGTTATTCCCCTCTTCCATCCTGTCTCTTATTCTATATACTTGCCCCCTCGGAAAAAGGAATGGCGAGATGGGAATGTGTGGCATAGATGGTCAAATTTGAAATACTAAAAACACACATTTCTAAAAACAAAACTGTATTTATTGGATACAGCCTTACATCTTATGAACTGCCAGAAGAGTGACTGCCAGGAAATATTCTCCTCATGCATAATTTAAGGTCTAAATACATCAAACAGAGATATTAATAATTTTTTTACAAATTTAATAAATTCTTTTTCTTGTTTAACATTTAACGATGATTCTAACATTAATTATATATGTAACTTTACGCCTAGTGGACATGACTGATTCTTTACTGAAGAACATCCAGTATGTAAACAAAATATAGACAATATTTTGAATTGTGCTTGTCGTAACAAATTTTCAGATGGCCTCAGAAAGATGTATTGTGAATGGTGAACTGTTATGAAACTCCACACATGCGTCAACACATATCTATCACAGTTAGTTAAATTTATTTTGAAATTTGTACATGAGACCGAGTATTTATTCTTGCACTCATACAATCAAATATACACACAAACTTTATTATTACAAATATGAGAATATGACAGTTTATTCTACAAATAAATTGACAACTTCCTTTTAAAAATTACATTCCCTTACTATAGGAAGAAATATTTAAAACTGTATATACACCAACATTCAAACAGATCAAATAACATTGTACTACGATTGTTTAATATACAAGCACACAGAAATCATATGCAATGTTTCTCCACAGATTTTAGAGTAGAATAATTGAAAAATTCTATAAAAATGAAATAGAAACAGTCAAGAGAAATGTTATATAAAATAAAGTATAAATTTTATAGCTTCATTGGCCACAGTCAATTGCAAAATGTGAGCGTTTGTGCCCCACTATAGAAACTCTAATCGCTTTTTAATTCAAGGACTCCTCACCACACAACGATACTAAAACTGATCCACATGCTCAACAAATCTGAATAATTTTGTGAGAGGCGAATTCTGGAGAGACGGTTTTCTTAAACATACAAGTTTTTTTGATGTAGTTTTGGTAATGTAGAGCAGAAGAGAAAGGTATGGCTGGTGTCAGAATCAATGTCCCTTTTCAAAACCATTCCTAACTCTGATGATGATGACTGAGTTTCCGATAGCTCTAGGGCTTTACAGTGTGTATTTAGGACATTATTCCAAGTTTTATCACCAGATTTACGAATTGCGAGTGTTATTAAATACTACGATTCACCCGTAGGGGATAAAGATTGCGAAAAGACCTTTCGTGGGAGGAAACAACGCCATGGGATCGGGTCAGAAGAAATGTTGTTTTGGCAAAGTCTGTAACTAGTAGTGCAACCACCAAGCGTGGCTATTTCGTCACCGGTCACGAACGTAAGGAGGATGTCTGGTACAGAGCGAAATTTTAATTCTGTGACAGTGTTTCAAATTACCGTGTGCGTCTAGTTATTTGTAGTAACCGTCTGAGTTCGTCTATTGTCAGGTATGTGGAGTAAGTTGATTGGTTAGTGTATTTTGATGTTATTGTTCATCAAAAGTGAGGATTTCAGTATAATCATTCCAATTAGGTTTTTTGTTTAAACTAACAAGGGCTTAATCAGAAGTGCGGGAAGCAATAAAATACCAATCAAATTAATTACTAGTTGTTACTTAGTGTTTGCAGCACATCTATCCTGCCATCCTGCTGAGTACTTTGCTCCAGTTTAGAAACAATATTATAATATTATAATATTTATAATTGTGCAACAAGTTTGCAAGTAATTGATAGGAACTGCTAGGAACTTTAGTAATTGGAACTAGCAAACTCATAATTTTTGTGTTAGTGAAAAAAAGTAGTAACAAGTTGTTAGCAACAAGTATTAGTAAGTTTTAAGGTATTATTGGTGGTAGCAGAAGAATTATGTTGGTTTTTTTATGAGGGTGAAATTATTACCTGGTGAAAAATCTGTTGTATAAGGAATCTTGTGATAGTAATTTAAATAATACACCAGTTGGTGAGTCAAAGATATTTAAAAGAAAACTGTGTATTAAGGAGCAATTATAGTGGAAATTATTTAATCTCTAATTTTCTGTTATAATTTTGTAATTTTTGGATTTAATTATAACCTTTTGTGAATTTTAGAGGAAGGTTTGAAGTGATGAGTGACTTAAGGGAAAGTCCCTTATATTTCATAAATTACTTGACTCTCTTACAGGTAAGGATCAAGTAATCTCACATAAAGAAGAACCTAGGGAGAAGGTTTTTTGTTTTCGTTATCCAGTAAATGCAGAGGCCGCTTCGAGCACACGAGTGACAGTTGAAATACGAGTGGGTCTTTCAGATGGTGAAACCTGCCAGGATTTAAATGTGCGGTTCTTTCAGCACTTCCAGGCTAAACTGTTTCCCATTGCTGCGGCTCAGATCAGAATCATTCTCATTACGGTACTTCTTACGGAGTGATTCAATTATTACAATTTTAATATTGCCCGATTCCACACAGCAAGCCACGATACATTTTATATCAACATCATGATTTAAAGCAATTTTTTTCTAGTGTGAAACAATGCAAATTCTTAGCAAACATTGTAACACTGAATGAATGGAGAGGCTTCCCCAGTGTTTTAACTCCTGAGAGAAGTGTGCCACTATGATAACCCACTTCTTTGTGCCTCAGTTGGAAGATATTGCCCTTGAAGACACGTGATTTCAGCAGTGTTGAGTCACTTGCCATACTGCCCGTGCAACAACCGTGGTCTGATTGTGTCAACACTCATTTTCTAAACATGAGGTGGCCATCACAATCTTGCAATTTAATGCACATTGTCTTTTTTTGGTAAGGTTTCATGAAGCCTAAGATTTATGCCAAGAAGCCCACAACCAAAGCAGCATTAAAATTTGAAACTCAGTGATAAATTAATAAAATACCACGATGATTATGCAAAACAATTACTGAAAATTTTGTCAGAAGTGTGTGTCACAGCAAAGTTGCAGTGTTTATTTATTGGGCGTGTTGTTCCATACATAATTTCCAAATGTGTAATTTATAAATCAATAAATACTTCAACACTTTGCTACGGAAAACCATATTTGATTTAAAATTCAAATCTTGCGCTCTTATTGTAAAACCCATCATTGAGCATTGAAACAGCTTTAGAACTAAAAAGAATATTCAATCTTACTAATGAAAAATCACACAAAAAAACTAAAAACCGTGTATTTATTGACATTTACTATGAAATTCCATTTCATTATTCATCCCAGCATTTATAGTAGGAATTCAATTGGTGAGCGAAAACTTACAAGTTTCCATTCCAGACAGAGCACAGTACTCAATAGAAGAGTATTGCACAAGGTGAGCGTGTGTATATGCAAAAAAAACAAAAACAAAAGAAGGCATTTCAGAATACGTTTCTCCGACGGTAAAGAACAATTGGATAATTGGATAATGCTGACAGTGAAACTGATAGGATAGGCAAAATAACCCCTAACTTACCAAAAATAGAGGCAGGGCACAAAAAAAGAACACACTTCACAATAGTTTCGTTTGTGACCTCAATCCTGTCTGAGGTAAAACACATGGCAGGCACACCGGGACCCACCACATGAATGAACCAACGATGAAACAAGAGGGAAGAGTGGGGAAGTTGACTAGCATTAATAGTGGGACAGAATAATATCTGTGTCAATCAGTCATGGCAAAACAAAAATAATAATCCATCATCTAAAGGGCTAATTCTCTTATCCTAATTTGTTTTTCTTTTTGCTATTTAGCATCTTTCATTCCAATCTCAAAATTTGTGACAGTTTTTCAGGTGGGGTCTTAGTGCATGTCACTTAAAATTTTTAAATTTAGAGCCAATTTATAATATTATAATAAAAAGAGCAGAAAAATGCTTTAAGGTGATAAAATTAAGGAAGGATAGGGAAATACACTTACCACAGATGACGGCAGCTGGGAACGACGACTACCAGACAGCCTTCGTCGTGTGCACGTCTGGCTCCACCTGGCGTCACTCCTGGCAAGAAAAAGGCTAACCTCCAAAATATTGCATTTCTTGTGTTTGTCTCTTTCATGTTCAACATTCGCAGCCGCCTTAATCTGCGATTAGTGTCGGATTCGTATTTACCCAGCATTCCTTAGTTGTATATTGTCTTTTGTGAAATAATTGGTGATTGACTGTGTTATCCTATTTACTTAGCACCTATTATTTAACTAAGGAAGGATAGGGAAATAAGACCAAGCACATAGCATGGATGACTGCAGCTGGGAAAGACAATCGCAAGTGACACAGTATTTTGCATCACAACATTCTCTTCTTGCAAGAGGTAAGGCACCAGGCAGAGTCAGATGTACACACAGCGACCTCCGCCTTGTGAATATTTTTATTTTACCGTGACTCATTGTCACAGATATTATTCTGTACCAATATTTACGCTGTTTAACTTCCCCTTCCACTGGTTCAACCCCCACTCTTACCTCCTGTTTCTTCATTCATTTGTTCGGCAGGTCTTCTCTCTGCCATATGTTTCGCCTCTGACGTGATTAAGTTTACAAAATGAAATACTGTGAAGTGTGTTTGCTTGGCCCTCCTGCCTTCCTCTGTGGTTAATAACCTCATTCGTGTGGGATATGTCAGGGAGAAAGATATGCACGCATCCAGACCTATCACACACATTTGTTTTCTTTTTTCGTGTTTCTTCTGGTCCTCCTGCCTTCATTTGTGGTAAGTGACAGGTTATTTTCCCTATCCTATTTATAAGTTAAGACCAACAGTGTTTGGCTATTGTCATGAAGAATCCATGACAAATTCAAGCTTATTTAAATAAATATTAGAAGCAAGATTTTTGCAATTTCTCCACATTGAGACACAATAGAATGGGTCACTGTTAGAAACTAGGGTTGAGAGCATAGAACACACACAGCAATCCCAATTCTCAGCACACACAACATACACAACTTACTACCACAAGTTATTCACCTAGTTTGACAGTTTATTAGAGAGTTAAATTCCTTCAAAACATTCCAGAAGGCAACATTACAACTAAAAGGAACTACAAAACAAACAATACACAACACACAGCTAAAGAAACAAACTATACTGAACAGTCTTAATCAAACAGAAACCTGCAAGACTTGGATCTGAACAGAAGTTCTGTTGTAGTTAATTCTGCATTGTGTGTACAATCACCACTTGGATTCAAACCTTGGAGGGTGCAGACTGATTTTATGGCTATTCAGACCCTCCAACTGCTCATGATTCCACTTCCCACTTTCTAATTAATTTCATAAAAGGCATTGTTTCAAAAGAAAATTAAATTCTATATATGATTTTTATCCTTGTCACACTTATAAAGTTTGTTCTTCACACATTCTATTGACGGAAAGTTATGTTCTTTTTCAATTTTCTAAGTCATAAAACCAGATGTCCAAGACAGTTCCAGGAGACATGGGAATATAAACAGAAATCATTAAAGCGTAATAGTGACAAAAAAATAAATAAATAAATAGGGGGCATAATGCATGCAAATAGAAACTGTCACCAGAGTGTAAAGGACACAACATACAAAGCTTTAAAATGGTCTATACAAAAAACAGTAATAAGCAGGATAGTGTAAAAAGTGGAAAATAAAATACACAAATACAACAAATGACAAATAACATGCATGTTTATGTATTATATACTTATTATAAAGACATTACATAATGCTGACAGAATCAATCAAGAAGCTCTGCTTAGCTGCTAAGCGCAATCCACAGTTTAATTTAATTTAATTTCAATGGAGCACACGCTCCGGTGGCAATTTCCCTACACACCAAACTTCCCCCTATCCTGCACCAACCTACATTTGCCCTCTACAAATTTTAACTTTAAATTCTTTTAACGTTTTCGGTAGGTTATTCATCATTTCCCTTGGTAACTCATTCCAATCCCTGACACCCTTACCTAAAACAGAAAATCTTCCCACACCCCTTGTGCCTGAAATCGAGTGCCAGCTTGTGGTCATGGTCATCTTTTCCCTTCCATGAACTACTTTTCATACAGAATATTAATGTTGCAGTTTTAAAAAGAAAGTCGACAACAGAATTATTTCGCATACTCCAAACAAACAAACATACAAAAACTATTTGATAACTAGCACAATACAATAATAACAATACAATAGTGGCTAAATATACACTCTTCTAATACAAGTAAAAACCTCCAAAAATCTTTTTTTCCAGTTTCGATTTGGTTACAGCAGGAAAGTTATTTTTTGGTCATACCCGTTAATCTTGTGTTTACAATAGGGATAATTTAATGACATAAATTTTAAAAAAAATTATACATACAATGATTTGTTTGAGTAACATTAATGCTTAAAACCTCCACATGATTAATCCTCCAAATGCTAGAAGTTTTTCTCTAAAACATCTATACGATTACATCACCACAGTTTTATTATTATTAATTTAACTGCGATGGAGCACACGCTCTGAGGCAATTCCCAGTCGACTGTTTACCCCTGCTTATCTCGCTTAATCTGAGTGTTACATTCTTCCATCTACTTTTGCAAACTACAAATTTTAATTCCTTCAGTGTTGCTGGTAAATTATTCATCTCTTCGCTTGGTAATCTGTTCCAATCCCTGACACCCTTACTAACAAAAGGAAATTTTCCCCCTCCCTTATGCATGAAATCGAGCGCCAGCTTGTGGTCATGGTCGCCTTTCCCCTTCCACGCACTATTCCTAATTCTTTGACCAATATCCCTCCAAGCCCCATCACCAACATATGCCCTGTACATTCCCAGCTCTCTCTTCACCCTCCTCCTTTCCTCCAATTACTCCCAATCCAGCTCCTTTATCATATCAGTTACTGACTGGATCCTATGATAATTTCACAAACAAATCTAGCTGTTCTTCTTTGCACACCTTCCAACTGCACTATTTGATAACCAAAATGTGGGTCCCAAACTACACCACCATATTCAGCATATGGTATGACCAAAGTTTCGTAAACCAATTCCGTGACATCCATGGTACATCCTCCCATCACCCACACCAGTAAATGAGGAATTTTGTAACCTTTCCTACCACCTGCCCAATGTGCTCTACTTGATTCAACAATTCCGATGGCGCCGATCGGTCTAGTGGGTTTAAACTGTTCCGATAAAAGTGATAAGAAGAAGTAAAAAGTGCTAATAAATGTAAGATGTGTTTCAAAACAAGTGAGGAAAGGTATCCAGTGTAAATATTGTAAATGGTGGTTTTCACGAAAATTGCTGCAAAATAAATATAAAACTAGTAACAGTTGACTACTCATGGTCGTGTGAATCGTGTGTAACGGAAATGTGTTCAAAACAGTACATGGACATCATCAGAGACAAGGACGCTATAATTCAAGTATTGGAAAGTGATATTGGAGAATTACAAATAAAATATGCTGCTTTGGAACACGGATGCAAAATTTTGGAGAACAACAAAAACGTTAGTATTAAAATGAATGAAAGTAAGTGTTTCGAAACTTTTAGCTCAGTTGTAAACAAGAAATGTTCTGCATCTAATAAACTAGGAGAAAAAATTTACGAAAAATGCGGTGTAACTATAGTACCAGTAGACGAAGAAAAATCTCAAAATATTTCAAAGAGTGAACTTTCCACCCTGGAAAAACAGATTCAGTTTACTTGAAGATGTCGATGTTATAGAAAAGGTAAATGAAATAGGTTTACGAGTCAAGTTGCCTAAACCAACGAAGCTTAACGAAAGTGAAGTGATTAAAGAGTGTAGTGAAATTCTTAGACCAATTATCAACGGTGGTAATGAAACACAAAGCCCAAAGACATCAAATTGTAAACGCAGAGCTAGGCAGTAAAAAACATATTTATGCAGACAGTCAAGGATGAAAATTAAGGGATATTATCGAAAACAGTTCCAACCATCACACCTGAGATTAAATAAAACCTGGAGCAAAATTTATAGATGTGGCGGCAAGCTCTTCACCTACAGATGCTACAGGAATGGCAGTTTTATTGCTGGATCAAACGATGTAGCAAGGAATGAGGGAAAATTCTTCTTATCGTCTTTAAGAAGAAAGTTGCATTGCACTACAAAACACAAAAATGGCACTCTTCTCAGTATCATTTCGGCACGATCTTCCTTCTGGTCATGTGTGAATGCAGAAGTAGCTCGAGTAAATGAAGAAATGAAGAAACTGTGCAAATACTTTAAAAATGTGTCTTTTGTAGATATAAGTAACTTAGTGTAATAGCCCTCGTACCTGAATTTTGAATAGTATTGTACTGCATGAAGTATTTGGAGTGAGCTAAAGTTTGCTTGAAAGTGATTTGGTATGTTTGTTTTGTAATTTCTTGTAAATCAGTGTATATAGACTTTGTTTTAGGTAAGAAAATTATTTAAAGTCCATTTAATATGTTTGAAGATCTCTCGGGCGTGCAGCCGGGTCATTTGGTCGTAATTGTACGAATTTTCGATGGCGTACCGTGCCATCATCTTCAGGTAGCGTCCAGTGGTCGGCGTGAGGAACACAGTCCAGGACGCGAAAATTCGTACAATTACGACCAAATGACCCGGCTGCACGCCCGAGAGATCTTCAAACATCAGATCCGCCGGGAAAACTTACGATTACACTCCATTTAATATGTTTAAGAACCGAATGATGCAAGAGAATTTCTTAAATGTTTGTAATTCCATGTATTAATGTAAGTTACGATGTCTACAGGACAATTTTCTACAGTTTGAAGGGATTTCTGTAAATAATTTCGTATTTAAGTATCTCTAATTACCATTTCTGATCATTTTGTAATGTTGTTAATTAATTTTGTAGTAATTCCGATTGTTTTTCCATATGTTTGATTGTTTGAGTGATTGTTAATGATCGAGAAATATCGGGCGGATGCCTTTGAAGAATTCTCGTAATTTCGATAGAGACTATATAAACAGATCGGCTGGACAGAGCAGTTAGTCAGTTTAGTTGACAGTATTCAGTGTTACAGAGAGTTTCAATCATTCAGTTGAGTTCACAGAGATTATCTTTGCGACTATTCAGAAGTGCATCTCGGTATTGTATCTATGCTTGTGATTATCGCTGACTTGTGTGATTTAAGAAATAAACAAATATCTTCAGCATAAATTTTTTGGTGGACTTTTTAATTAATTAATCAGTAATTAAACCACCAAAGAACCTTAATATTAGGTAAGAGATTTTACACCGTTCATGGCCTCCATCTGAATGATCTGGGAAAAAGGTATGTGAGTGAGAAAATTATAAACCTAGCCGATGAGTTAGACCTCACACAGACTTGAGGTTAGAGCCAATACCACTGGGTTTCAAGGGAAATTCTTTTTTAGAGTTAACAAACTAGATGTGGGCCTAGCTGGTTTATCAACATTTAGTGGAGAACCAGTCCAATGACAAGCAGGTTACTAGGCCCATGAGGTTAGTCAAGGAAAATAACTTAAGTCAGAACACAGTTAGCATTAGGAATTCGTTTAAGATAGGTTATCTCAATGTTGAAGGTATAAGAGGAAAACATGTACTTTTAAACGATTTTGCTAATGAAATATGCTCGATTCATTATGTGTGAGTGAGCACTGGTGCAAGGGTAATGAAATTTCTTTTCATGTATTAGATGATTTCCAGTTAGTTAACAGTTTTAGCAGGGTACAGCGGATTCATGGGGGTGTGTCGATTTATATTAAGAAAGCGTTAATGAACGCTAGTAATGAATTAGATTTAGGTTTTTTGTGTAGCGAATTGCATTTTGAAGCTACAGGTATATATTTCGAGCATTTAAAAATAGTTATTGTATCACTTTATAGGTCACCCAGTGGTGACCCACTAACCTTTTTAGAAAAACTTGAGAATTTATTAAATTTTTTTCTTAGTACTAGGTGGAGAAAGTTCAGTATAGTGATTGGTGGAGACATAAATGCTGCATTTGATGTGACAAAAGATACACACAATGTAAATGAATTTAAAAATCTGTTAAGACAATTTAATTTCAGTTTTTCTAACTGTAAACCTACAAGGGAGAATGCTTGTCTTGACAATATTTTTACAAATGTTAGCAGAGATTTAATGTGTTCTGATGTGGCTGTTTTTGCCTTCTCAGACCATGATTCAGTTTGGATTGAAATAGATATGCCTAATTTGAAGAACAAAGAGCACAAAGATCCTAAGGTGGCCATCACAAGACCAGTAACGCAGGATAAAATGTCTAATTTTATGGTCTCACTTGGGAATTATGATTGGAAAGATTTGTGTAATAGTGTTAGTCACTGCTCTGCTAATGTAGCATTTGAGAGATTTTTCTGTGCTTTCATAAATATTTTTGAGACAAACTTTCCACAGTACAAATGTAAAGTCAATCCCAATACATGTAAAAAAATAAACATAGGCATAACAATGTGTGGTACACACCGCAACTAGCCAATATGAAAAACAATGTGTTATTGTATTTAGATTTGTATAGACTACACAAAACAGATACGACTAAGCTAAGATACTTAAGAGCTCGAAAGGATTATAAACACGCAGTCAATGAGGCTAAGAAACAACATAACATATTCAGTATAGAGTCATCCAATAATAAATGTAAGAAAGCATGGAGTGTGATAAACTCAGTGGCCAAAACCAAACGAAAAGAGGCTGTAGCAGTAACACCAGATGAATTTAATAACTTTTGTATACAGTCGGTGAATGACATTTGTGGCAGCATTGTTAGACCCCAGGAAACTGTGTATCTTACATAAAATGTCATAATGTAAACTATACTTTGAAAGATAAATTTGTACTTTCGGAGGTATCACCAGATGATGTTTTGGGTATTGTACATAACTTTAGGCCATCTGATAGTGTAGATATATATGACCTTTCTAGTAATATGAAAAAGATAATTGGTTGTATATTATTTCCTCTCACTTATTGTATAAATAAATGTTTAACTGAAGGTGTGTTTCCAGAGGTGTTAAAATTATCTAGAGTTGTGCCCATTTATAAGAAGGGAGAGAGAGATTGCCCATCTAGTTATCGCCCTGTATCTCTGACACCAGTTTTTTCTAAGGTACTAGAATCTGTTATCTATAAACAGTTAGGGTTTATTTGGAGCACAACAACATTCTTTCTACTGTACAGTTTGGCTTTAGGAAAGGCAAATCTACTGCTCATGCTATTGACTCTTTGATTAAGAAGGTTCTAAGTGCTTATGAGGAGAAAAACTTTGCTCAGGCAACTTTTTGCGACCTCAGTAAGGCCTTTGACTGTGTAGACCATGATTTACTTCTTAATAAATTACTTCATTACAGAATCATTAGTGACAAAGCTGGTAATATCTTTGAATCATTTCTTAGTAATCGTAAACAAATTGTATGTATTGGAAAGGCAAGATCCCAGATATTATTTCCAGTGGAGCAAAATTTACCCTATAATATCAGACTCGTCTTGAAACATAAAAATCCCTCAGACTTATCTAAAAAAAAGTATTCAGAATTCATGTTGCCATTAAGTAACACAAAAAAGGAGGTATATGGTAAATAACCTATCACTTACCACAGATTAAGGCAGGAGGACCAGGATAAAAAAAAAACAATAATGATAATAATAAAGAAAACCCAAGAATATAGTTTACAATATTTTATCAAATAACTTTACTCATGATACGGATGAGATATTGCAAGGAGCAACCATAGAATAATGCTGTTTGATTAAAATGCTATATTTTGCATCTCTTATCTTCCAGTAATGGAAATGGAAACAAAGAAACTGCCCTTGGGCACTAAGAATTAGATAGGATAGGAAAAAAATACCCGTCGCCTACCACAGATGAAGGCAGGAGTGAGAAGAACATGTAAAAAACACAAAAACAAACAAATTGCACAATATTTCGGCATGAGCTTAATCAAGTGAGAGGCGAGACATATAGCAGGGGAAAGATGTGGTCACATCCAGACCTCCAACACGAACGAACCAAAATTGAAATAAGAGGGGAGAACCAGAAAAGAAGCCTACGATCTGGACTGCCTGCATCTTGCAGTCAAGCATATGGGAGGTTTGGGCGGCTACATCGTGGTATTCAGCTGGTCCTCTCATTCTCATAATTGGGCAGATGACTGAGAATGAATATCTCGACATCTTCTACGATGAAGCGCAGGCTCCGGTGGCAATTCCGTACACACCCATCTGCCCCTATCCTGCACCCACCTACATTTGCCCTCTACAAACTTCTTCTTTAAATTCTTTCAACGTTTTCAGTAAATTATTCATTTCTCTTTGTAACTCATTCCAATCCCTGACACCCTTACCTAAAAAAGAGAATCTTCCTACACCCTTGTGCCTGAAATCAAGTGCCAGCTTGTGGTCATGGTCATCTTTTCCCCTCCATGCACTACTTTTCATACCTACTCCAATATCTTTCCATGCCTCATCGCCAGTATACATTGTACACTCCAATGACCCTCCTCATCCTCCTCCTGTCTTGCAATGAATCCCATTTCAGCTCCTTTATCATATCTGTCACTGATTCCATTCTGCAATAATTTGCAGAAACAAATCTAGCAGCCCTTTTTTGCACCCTCTCCAACTCCTGTATTTGATACGTAAAATGAGGGTCCCATACAACACTGCCATATTCCAGAAATGGTCTGACCAAAGTTTTGTAACCCAACTCCCTCACTTCTCCGTACATCCCCTCATCACTCTCTCCAACAAGTGCAGAATTTTGAAACCTTTTCCTACTACCTGTCCAGTGTGTCCTGCCCAGTTAAGATTGTTATCAAATGTAATGCCAAGATATTTACATTTCAAGTCTTCAGCAAGCAATTCTTCCCCAACTTATATTCATAATTAACCTTTTGTTTTTTATTTGTGTAAGCTGACTCCTCTTTGCATTTATCTTCATCCCATGTTTACCAACCAACTAGATATGCTGTCCAGATCACCCTGCAACTGTTTACAGTCCTCTACCATTTTGATCCTTTTATATAGAACTATGTCATCTGCAAACAATCTGATTTCCGATAGTAAATGATTCATTAGAATAATGAATAGCAATGGTTCCAATATTCTACCCTGTGGAACACCCATTTTTACTTCCTCTTCTATTGATACTGCATTTCCTACCATAACTTATTGTTTTCTACCATCTAAACATTCTTCTACTTAGGAAATCACTTTCTCATCCACTCCAATAGTTTTTACCTTATTTACTATCATTTTATGTCTCCCTCTGTCAAAATCCTTTGAAAGATGTAGTGTTACACTATCAATTTGGTCCCCCTTGTCAATTTCATCTGAAATATCTTGCATACATCCAACCAACTGAGATTGACATTAATATCCTTGCCTAAATCCATGTTGCTTACCTGAAAACCACTTACACTCCTCACATATATTTCTGATGTTGCATACCAATCTTCAGTAATTTACTAACAGTGACGTCAAAATTATTGGCCTGTAATTTTCGACATCTATTTCTCACCCTCCTGTATGTACCGGCACTACTATCGCACTTTTCCAGTCGTCTGCTAAGCAGCAAGTATCCAGACCTCAATTTATATAATATTTTCTAGATAAGGTACAATGTCACATCTGGCTAACTTTAAGACATCTGTAGTAATATTATCTACACCAGCCCCTTTATTTTTTTCAGATTTCTTAGTTCCTTCGTGATATCCTCAGAATGAATTTCAAATTTAATGATCTGCTCATTTCTAATTGTGTTGTTAGCTCATTCTCCTATTTAGATCCTCTCGTTTCCGATTCATTGTTTCTAATGGTCTCACTAAACCAGTTACTTAAAATCTCTGCCTTTTTCAAATCATTCTTACTACCCTACTGTCTCTTAACTCTGGCATGTTCTCATTACCATCATCTTTAACCTCCTCACCTCCTTGTTAGAGTACACAGATACTTTACTTCTGTTGATTTTCTGATTTGAAATAATTTTTTCTTCCCCATTTCTTATTGTCTCCTTGAACTCTTCCCATCTTGACTCTAACTGTATTTGTGCCTTCCTTCCATTTGCTGAAATGCTCCCTGAAATATGTCTTCATGTTTGAAATCTGTGCCTTTTTATAATTGTACCTATTTCCCCCTTCAATTTTGGCTGCTGGTTTACTGAATTCTCTAATTTCCATCAGAAACTGCATCATGATCACTTATTCCTTCAGTTACTTGACACCTATGTCATCATTAGGAATATTTCCAAAATATTTTGTTCCCCTAGTGTTATGCTCTACCATTTGTATAAATCCTCCTTCCCTTATTAGGGTATTTGCAAATCTCTGTTCCTTTATATTATTCATATAATTTCCTACCGGGTTTACACCTGGTAAATTTAAATCCTCACCAATAATGACCATTCTATTGTCACCCTCTGAAATCTGAGTATGAATTTTATTTCCCACCAAGAGCCTCATCTTCAACTGTCATTTTTCCACTGTGGTAAGCAGTCAACACCCTCATTTTTTCTGTTTTATTACCCCAGAAATCTACCCCAAACAACTCATGGTCTTGATCTATGAACACAGTGAACTGTGGTAGTTTTTTTTAACTAGGATGAAAACTCCTCCACCAAATGCTCCTCTATCTTTGCGGTACACTCTGTAAACATCAAGAAAAACCTCATTGTCTAGCAATTCTTCATTTAACCAACTCTCTACCCCTATTACCACTTGTAGTTCGTGTATCTCTATTAAGTTTGCAAATTACTTTATTCATTATACTTGAACAGTTCATCAGTAATACCATTATCACAGGCTTTATATTTTCAGCATTAACCTCTTCCTTCCCAGTTCTACCCCAGTCAGTTATTGCTCCAGTGTTGTTTTCATAGGGTAGGTACAATGTGAATGAGATGGTGTTATGAAACATATAAGAAGAGACGTGTTAATTACCACCGCCACTGGCAAGAGGAATGCAGAAGATATTGTGAAGATACTTTACTATGAATTTTGTTTATCTTGTAAAAAATAAAAGATGCTCCAGAATTGTTTTCAAAAGCAAATCTCCACCTGAATAACTCAAAATTCAACATTAATTTTGTCAGAAATATATGCATAGTAAAATTATTTCCTTATGTGCTGACATATCTGTAGTGATAAAGACTTTTGGGTCTAGAGGAAAAGGGAGGGGGAAAAAAAGGAACTGGAATTTCTCTCAATGTAAATAACTGGTTGGTTATACATTACAAATCCCACTCAGCATGTTTAAAGTTCTAAGACAACTGAGTTTAGAAAGAAACCTTATACTGACAATTTAAGAAAAATGATAGAAACTAATAAGTTCAGAAGTTGTTATGCCATACTTCTGTTAAATCTAAAGAAGAAAATTAAAAATTATTTCCTCCAATGCAAAGTTTAAAAATTCAAATACCAAATGAAAGAAAACAAATATGTTTCTTGTCAATGCAGTGTGGTGAAAAAGATATCCTTACTGGCAGTACACTGAATCCCTATCCTGTAATAACGTCAAATACATTTTTAAAAAAAAAATCAACATCTAAAGCAGGCATTCACATAAAAACTTTACAGTACATGAGCAAGACTGTTTCCAAAATTTGTTGAAGCAAATTTCCATAAAGTTCAGTTGCCACATGATTGCTAAAAATAAAGAAGGGGCAGACTTCCTCGAGTTTCCAATTGTAACAACATTCAGCAGTTCTCATCTTGACATAATCACCAACATGTAGTATCAAACTTGATTCAAGTTTCAACGGAATTATGCATTTTATAAATCTAAGCACCAACAAGCAGGCATGCAAAAAGATTTAACATATAATAATATCACTTTAATAGAAATACGCAGTTTTTCTGTATAGCAGATAAACATTATTTGGATTTTTATACAACTTGATGTGCATGTGTATTTTAGTGTTGACTTTATATGTTTTGCCAAATCTCCATCCTTACTTTGCATTTACGCATTTTGCATCACTTAGAACAATGTCTTGAGCATTTACAAACATCAGTAACAATTTCGATTACTGTAATACAGTCCCTTCGAAGTTTTGATTCACTGTAAATTCACACTTACATGTTTTATAACTCTATGAATATTTTTCAAATACAAAATGTCATGTAGTTAATCTCAAAAATTTCAAATAAAGACATTAACCCTATACAAAGTTCATACATACAAAATTATATGAATAAAAAATTAAAAGTATAACTAGTGAGTTCAGAGTAATTCAAAGGCTATTTTCAACCACATACCTTATTTTAACAGTCTCAAACTTTGACCAGTGAAATTAGCTTGATGTGAAACATTTTTCCATAAATGTGATGCATTCTCACAATCTTCCAAAAAGCAACATTCAGTAATGGTGCCATGTTTTTAGCAAAATTTATATTAACTTTTGATGCCAAATGGTCCCTAAACTTTAGATTTGTTAAACTGACGGAATATTTCTAACACTTGTGCAACCATACAAGAAAATTATTCCACATATTATAGGAACTAATCAGCTAATTACAAAATCTGACTGTCGATAACTGACGTCAGCTTAGTTTTGTCAATAAGAAATAACATATATAGGATAAAAATTTGTAATATAGCTCACAGTAGACCCACGAGGTTTAGTCGTACACACTCGGGGCAAAAATTCAAAGTCCCAATGAGAAATTAATCAGGTACACAATGACTTCAAAATTAGTTCTCACTGGGAGACCCACGTTAGGAAAGTTTACCGGGCCCACGACGAGGAACTGTCCGAGATGAGATCCGAGAGAGACAGACTAGCGACCGACCGTGACGTACTCGGTCACAGAGTGATGCCCACAGTAATCGAATTCTCGAGCACGATATCGAATTCCTTGAGGGATTCTAAAATCTGCGACAGGAAGGTGACGAGTGTGGAGTTGCGCAGGAAGGACTGTTCCTCGTACATCTCCAGAGTGGCGCGGGTGTCGGCGAGCAGCGGGAACATGTGGTGCAGCAGGTGCTCCCTGAAACACGACAGGTAACCACTCCACATTACTGCAGCTACATAATTATGCAAGTTGACTCCGAGGCATAACCGAGAGTAAAGTGCTTTTCCAGTGCAAACCACTGTCGTGTATTGATCTGGTGATAGGCCATATTTCCGCAGTTGTTGAAGAATTATTGTATAAATAACTCCGTCTGCAAACAGGTCTTTTGGTGACTTTTATTTTATTTTATTCCCCAGAATCGTTTCGCCCCTGTCGTGTAGGGCATCATCGAAGGCTGTAAATGTGTTTTATACACCTGTTTTATTAAAATTACAATCTGCAGTACAAATCTTAATATGTGTAGACAGTATGTGTAGTATAAATACTATATATGTAGAAAGTAACTGTAATAATATGCATGGCATGTGAGGATTATCACTATGTATGTGAGTAAAGTGAGCGCATATTTGTGTATATATAAAGATTTGTACTGTAGATAGTAATTGTAAAAACACATTTAGAGCTACTGATTATGCCCTACACCACTAGGGCGAAACGCATCTGGGGAATAAAATAAAATAAAATAAAAATCAGCAAAACAGTTGTTTGCAGACGGAGTTATTTATAAAATCATTGTCATATACTTCCATAATTCAAACACAATATCTGCTACTTCTACACATAACACGACTATACCCCACTTTATTTTTTTTTAATTTTCTAGAGCAGCTGAACACATTTTCCCTTGAAGTATTACATTTTATTTCACTTTAATATTTCCCAAAATTCTGGGTAGTATTCTCACAATTTGGTAAAATTAAGAAATTTAGCTGTCATCACTAGGGTTTGGATATTTAAAAAAATAGAAATATGCATGCAAATATGGCCCTAAATATGTATAAATATGGCCTAAAAATATAACCGAACATTTAAATTTACCATACATCAAAACGTCATCAATTATACATGATTTATTTTATCTAGTAGTAGTGTTGCTTTAGTGTAGATAGCATAATTTTCGTCCGTGCACTCACTGCTTGCACCATTGAGAAATTAAATTTTAATTTTTTTTGTTAAAGACACTTGAATTTCAGTTAATTTAAAGAATAGAACCCTTTCATTTGTACTAAAATACTCCTCTCCAAATTTCTTTACGTAATAAGATAACTTCACATTTTCAGTAAATTTTGTTTTCGGCGTGGTGATACTCACCTCCACTGCAGATTTAATGCCGACTGAGAATTATTTTCAAAAGTATGGGCGACAGTGAAATATTAATTGTTGCGGCTCGACACAGACGTGCTGCTGCTGCATTGTTGAGATTAGAAGGCGGGCGGAATATCGACACTCGTCGACTGACTATGATGTATAACTATAATGTAATACTGACTGGTGAGTACTGACCAGTTCAGTGATAATTAGTTTGGGATACGGTTCTGTGAATAATCATCTTAATTTCTACTCACCTGTAACATCTACTGAATTCCCAGTTCTAATAAAAAATTACTAAATTTTTCTTCAAAATGTGACCATAAATATTATCATAATATGACCAAAACTAGAAAATGGCTTGAATATACATTTAAGTGTTATATAAAATGCATCTAAATACAATCAGAAGTGTTCAATGAGTGTTTAATTCATCATTACAGCTCAAACAGAAGGCAGGAAAAAATATGAATTGTCAAAGATCCGAACATAAGTCATTACCATGTAATAGTTTTAAAGAAACGTTAGAGAGAAAGGCTTATCCACACATATCTGATATATTGTGAAGAGCCAATACAACACGACCACCCCCCCACCCCAATACAGAGTGCAATCTGGTCACAATGTGGCGCAGAGACACGGGGGTATTCATTAAGGTGACGGTATGTTTGGAAAAGGGGAGACGAGAATCGTGTACAGGCGAGGCTGCTCAGTTGTTCACACACTACTTCGCAGAGCAGGACGGTGAAGCCACTACGAGGGGGCGCACGTCCACGGCTCGTCACAGGACACGAAGGTCAGAGGCTTGCCCACTCTGTGAAGCAGGATAGGGGGCGGTCTGTGGCAGAGTACACTGCTGGAGCAGGAACGAGTGTTTCAAAATGCACCATTCACTGCTCCACAGGAGATGGGCTCCACGTATTCTCACGCCGACTAAACGACGACGTCAATTAAAATGGCGGAGGATGTGAAGACGTCGATATTGGCGCGCGGATCGATGGAAATGTGTTGCAGCGTCAGATGAACACGCAACACGCTACGGATGCAGGATGGTTGGGACAGTATTATGCTATGGAAGACATTCACCTGGGCTTCCAGGGGCTCGCTTATGTTTGTTTATGGCTTAACACCTCATTTGTCGAGATCATTAGAGGTGGGAAAGGACTGGAGCAATGAATGGCAAGGATTTGGCCACAGCCCTTAAAGGAAGCACTGCGTCATTCCCCTGGAGTGATTTTGGGAAACCACGGAAAACCCAAATCTCGGTGGCCTGACGGATATTTGAACCGGCGTCCTCCCGAATGCGAGGCCGGAGCGTTAACCGCTCACCCGCCACGCTCGGTGCTTCCGTGGGACCAGTAGTAGTGATCGAAGGCATCGCGACAGCAGTGGACTGTGCGGATATTATTGTGGCCTCGAGTGCTTCGTGTCTTCAGTGAGAGCGATGGCATCTTCTATGAGGCCGAATGTCCGGGTCACAAAGTCAGAATTGTGATACAGTGCCTTGAGGAGAACGATAGTGAATTCACATTCAGACTTGGCTACCAAATTCTGCTCGACCTCAAACGAACAGAACACGTCTTCGATGTTGACACACGTCGGCTCCGTGCCCATAATCTGCGCGTAGACACTGAAAACATTCCAAGCACTAGTGGAACGCTTGCCACCCTGAATCGCTGCTGTATTGCGTACAACAGGTGCACCGACATGCTGGTGAGCATGTCGTCATAATGTTTCATCTCATTTGTGGAGACTGACATGTCAGGGTAGGTAACAATCTATTAAAGGTGTTCGGAATCGACTTTATTATTCTTATTGGGATGTTTGTGAATATTCCAACTAAAAGATATTAAGTTATACGTCGGGACTACTCGGTAGGTACGTGTTACAGTGTCGACAGTGGATATTGCTCATCAAACTGCTACTATGCCGAGTACGAAATGCCGATCCCTGACGTCAATACGAGTCTTCCTCAGAGGTTCACGACCGAGACTCGCGCTGAATATAGTGACAGTAGTGGGTTGAATAACATCCTCAGCCCCTCTCACCAGTTAGATAAGCCTGCCAGAGACTGACAGATTTTATCCATCTTGCCACTAAGGGAACTTGGGCAAAAACGACGCTAGTTCAGAACTCATCTTTGTAGCAGTCACGTATTGTTTGTAATGTGCAACTGTTAGAGATCTATTAAAGAAGATTTTACCAGTTAGATGCCTTTGTTCTATTACTAGAATTAGTTTTCATCTCCACATGCACCTGTTATTATCTTGCGAACTAGTAATAATAGTTATAATCAATGGCACCGTACTGGAAATACAGATGGTGTCAGCCTGACGATACTAACATTAGATAGTCCTCAAGACAAGAAGACAAAGAGACATCGGGATGATATATTAAATTAGATCATCGCAGAAGACAAAGAGAATAGTTTTAAATCCTTCGGGTTGATCCACTAAACACCCAGAAACATAGCCGATCAGTAATCAAAACCATTTGGCTGCTGACAGAGTCATTTGGACAGTTGGAGAAGTTACAGTGTCAACTTGCTTGGGGACATTTAATAATAACACACTCTTTTAGAAAGAGAAGTCGGTACACATACATAGCACAAGAAAACTACCACCTTGTAAAAGATTCTCAAGGATGTAACATATTTAATGATCTAAGATAGAAGGTTAAACGGTGTCGTCTACCGATAAAAAATTCTCTGACCTTCCAGCAGCACCAAAACATCACACTCCTGGGACATTTCATTTTCAATGAACTGAAATGGGTTGAAAATGAGGACAGGAAGCTAGACCCTCGAACATCCCGGGATGTGGCCGGAAGGTCGAGAATTTTTTATTGATCTTTAGTGATCATTAATTATTTTTGAAAAAGCTAGCTTCCTAAGTACTACAGGAGAATAAAGGGAACATAAATAGTTGTAATTTTTTATGGGCAACATCCACCCAATTGGTTTAATTCAACCCTCCCATCCCTTCCTATTTCTTCATTTCATCATTCTCATATGAATTAATGTACTGAATTATTTACTTCACATATTTTAATCTTTCTATTCCTCTACAATTCCTTCCTTTCTCTGTTGTTGTTGTTGTTGCTTTAGAGAGCGTCGATAGCAGGGTCATTGGTGCCCTCTTCCTTTCTCTGCTACTTCCATTCACAAGTTTAACATTCACACTTTCCTTAAAAATTTGGCCCTGGATTCTGTCTTTCATTACTCATTATTTCCAAAATACGTTCATTTTGTATTTTATCTGTGCACTTAATTTTCACCACATTTCAAATTTCCTTTTTCCTGGTATTCCTAAAGCCCATGCTTCACTGCCATAAAGAACTACGTTCATTACACAGTTTTAAAACCTTGTTTCAGAGTCCTAGATAAATAATTTAAACCAAAAAAGATTTCTCTTTTTGAAAAGGCTCTTTCAGCAGTGCTATTCTGCTTTTGACATAATTCCTGCTTTGACCATCAGTTGCATTTTTTGCTTACTGAATAACAGAATTATTCTGCTTCTATCAAATCTGAACCTATTTTTTATTTCTGAAATGTGCCTGTTTTGTGACAAGCCATTCATCTCCCTCGATACGTAACAAAAATTGGCAAATGATGCAGTATTTTGAAGAATAAGATATCCGCTTTGATGAGATCATGTTTAAGAAAGGAATTTCTTGGAATTCGGCCCTTAAAGGGTAAGGGAACATTATTTCTCAAAGGTGTTTTTGAGTCACGATCCCTTTATCTCCCTTGATACCTAACTGAAACCAGTAAATTGAGATATAATTTAAGAATAAGGTCTCTGCTCTAGCGAATCATTATTTTAAGGAAGGAATTTTTGTAATTAAACTCTGAAAAGGTAAAACTATCATTATTTCTAAAATGGTGTATTTTGCTCACGAGCCATTTATGTCCCTTTATACCTACCTAAAAATTAATAAATGAGGAATCATGGCTATGATCTCCTGCTTGGTATATCATAAATTAAGAATGAACAATGAAAGGAAAGAAATGCCATGAGGCAATATTTATATGGAAAGGACTGATAAAATACTCCCAACACTCACCAAATTTGACGGGAGCAGGGCAGCAGCAACACAAAACAACACACAAACAAAGAAAATACAATATTTCAGGTGGAAAGCCCTTTTTAAAGTTAACAGAAATAAGTGACTGGACTTGCGTAAGACTTGCGTTCGACGCAGCCACTCGTATAACTTGAAAAAGGGATTTTCACCCGAACTATTGTATTTTCTGTGTTTGTGTGTTGTTTTGTGTTGCTGCTGCCCTCCTCCCTTCAAATGTGGTGAGTGTTGGGAGTATTTTATCAGTCCTTTCCATATAAATAAATAAAAAAAGGATTTTTTTGGCATTCAATCCTTAAAGGGCAAAAGTACCATCATTTCTAAAACAAAATTGCTATCATGAGCCATTTATCTCCCTTCATACCAAACCAAAACAGATAAATGAGGTATCATTTAAATAATTAATTAATTTGCTTTGGTGACATCTTAAATTAAGAATGAAAGTTTTCAGAATTTGACCCTTAAGTGGCAAAAGCATTAACTGCCAAGGTCACGCGAATCAGACAGTACAGAACAAATGTGTGGCTTCTCTGGCATTGCTAGGGACCGATTGCTTTAGCGCCACATATCACAGATATACCAACAAATGACTGATTGGGTTACTCCTAAATATCAGCAGCACGTACCACAGATATATCTACAATGACTGGTTATCCCACCGTATATCAGAGATATCGATATACTGCGTGTGTTTTGTCCATCTTAGTTGTATTCAGGTGAGGTCTATGACAGTTCAGCTTCCGGAAAGGGATAGCGTTAGGCGTTTACGTCAGAGTGGAGAGGTCTCCAGGATAGGATACATCAGGTGAATTCAGAAAGATTTTGCTATAAGATGAGCCGCTTCTTTGAGCCTACTACAAACCAGCAACTCGCTATTCATCACATTTTATTTGTGAAATTTTTGGCATGATATATATTTTTTTTTTTAAATTACTCATTAAAAAAATCATCACACTTAAAAAAAATCCTCTTAAAAATACACACTCTTTGAGAAAAATAATTCTGCACGTACTTGATAATTTCCCTTTCCTACAAATGAAAATAATGTCCTCCCATTACTAAAAGTAAATCTCATGTTGTGTATGTAAATGATCAGTAGAGGATATGACTATTATTCAACAATAACTTAAAGTTTGTAACATGACATTAATGACTTACCGTGCACACAGACACATGAAGAGCTGGAACTTTCCGTCTTTGCCGAGAGACTGACTAGAATTGTCGACCTGATCCACGAGGTTGCAGTAACATTGGCTGGCTGATTTCCTTGCTGTGCCAATTCGTGAAGCTGTTCCCTCGCTCGGACTGAAAATCATTTCACATTCGACATGACTAGTGTCATTGCAAAAACTTTCACTTCTAAGCCAAGTATGCATCTACCCAGTACATTTTCATTTGTTTATACAGAAATTATTACAGTTAATGACACAAAATTTGGGGTTCTTACATAACTTAAAGAGAGACTTTGTAACATTTTCAACATGGGGCTAGTATAGACTGTATCCGAAAATTCACAAAATCAGTAATAACAACAACTAAGATGTGTTGGTCTAAACTACATGATGTTAATCATCTTCCAGAGGCATACACGTCCCAATACATTATTTATACACTACTGAGGCTGGATAAGACAAGCATGTAATTTGATGTGTAAACAAAGGGTTTCCTAGTGTCACTGAAATATAATCTTTGCGAGTTTGCTGTCAGACGATGCTGATGAAAGACAAGCTTTCAATACCTTCATCTTCAGGTTTGACGCTCACACTGTGACGACGATTGTCACAGCGTAAACATCACACCTGAAGATGACGGCAGTTACGCCGTCGGAAGCTTCTCTTTCATCAACAGCATCCAGCAGCGAACCCACAAAGATCATACTTCAATCATGTAATTAATACTCAATTGTTATGAATGAGTAAAACTGACACGTCCAAAATGTCAAGGTTAAGTCTGAACTTTTTAAAAAAGAAAGAAAAATAACTAATAATGCACTCAAGTCAGATGAATGACAGAAAATGGTAAATGCAATATGGTAGAATGTCTGTAAACAGTATTACTAGAAATTTTTGATAAAGATAAGAGATTGACTGGCACAAAATTATATCCTGTACTCATTTGATTTACCATTGTAATATTGCATCTTCTTTGTTGGTGTGTTCAGATTTATAATCAGCGAATAAGAAGGAGTATCTATAAAAACCAACTACAGATGAATAGGTGGAATACATCACCTCTAGGAGCATAGGGATCCTCCATAAACTATGTGGCTCGGTCTTGGGGGGGGGAGGGCAGAAAGTTACACTGGGCTATATGGGGGAGGAGGGTTCCCGAGCCAAGTCATGTAGTGTTTTATTAATATTTTTTGTCACAGTTAAAATGAGGTACAGAACACACAACAGCATGTGAATATTTATTTCCACCATTTAATTATCTCCACGAGATTTACGATAGGGAAAACAGTACAAAATGTCTTCCGGAATCAATAGGTAAAAAAGCTATGTGCCACACAAGGGAAAGGGGGGATATAGAGGCTAAAGCCAAGTCAGGCTACAAGGGGGGAGGGAGGAAAGGGGCTCACAGAAGATCAAAATGGAGCTACACAGTTTATGGATGCTCCTATATCGTAAACATTTAATGTTATTAAGACACGAAACCAACTAAATACACTATGTTCATCCTTAATTAATAACAAAAGTTCTTTTAATTTCTTACCAAAGTAATCCCAGAGGTACAAGTTTCTTCCAAACAGACGGACCGATTTGAAACCTGCCGAGAAAACCTGTTCCAAACAATAGACGAGTCCCATCTCCCCACAGAGCAGCAAAGTGAGACTGCCTCTGTCCTTGTCAGACCTGCGTCTGTAGTAGTACTTCACAATGTTGTTAACAGCATCGCCTGCACAAAAATAATCACAGCTCGTACACTAAAATGAATTCCTCCACTGTGAACAGCACATAATTATTCCAGTAAATAAACTTACACCATTGTGTTATGATGGATATTGTAGAAAATAAAACTCAAGAACGTACACATGAAACATTAAATCTTGTGATGTGCACGACTTCACTAATTGTTTAATCTGTTATTAAACCACAGTTTTGTCATTAAATAATTAAGGTCATACAGAGTAACGACAGTATTAAAGTTTATGAAGATCAGAGTAAGTCCAACCAGACTGAAGCAACTGTAGGAGGATCTCTGCTTACTAAAAAGGTTGACGAAAAAAAAAGCTGAAAATAATAAGATGGTTCAGTCCCGGTGGGATCTGGATATTCAAGAAAATAAGCCTGATAGCTATGAAGAAGGTAAAATATGAATGAACTGTTTTGAATAGAATAATGTACTGCAAAAGGAACAGATAAGTAAATGATAATTATTTTCGTTTAGTTAAAGTTAATAACTATGTGTGTTTGATCTCATGAGAAGCACTTTTACTGTAGAAAGAAGGCAATATATTTTCAACAGAGATGTAAATCTGGTATTGCCTACAATACTAAACCTAATCCTGGAAACTGTAAAGTACGAATACATTTATAATAAGTAACGAATTGGATCCTTACAATCTGAAAAAACAAATTCTTATTTTTTAAAAAGTGGGGAGGAAATGGGACACCTGTTATATTTTCGAACGTACTGCCTCTGTTAACTTCAAATGTTCATCATAAATGCCTCATAGCCAGTGAAGTTACAATGCAGAAAGTAGTAAAACTCTGAATTTTGTGCTAAAAAACAATTTTTTTTATTCCTCTGGCTTTACGCCTCGTCGACGCCCTAAGGTCATTAGAGGCGGGCTGGGACTGGGCCAAGGAACGGGAAGGAATTCGGCCATGGCCTTTTTGAAGGAAGCATCCTGGCATTCGCCTGGAGTGATTTGGAGAAAACCCAAATCTGGATGCCCGGACGGGGATTCGAACCAGCATCCTCCTGAATGCGAGGCCAGAGCGTTAACCGTTCACCCACCACGTTCAGTTCTAAAAACAATGTTTTTCCACCATTAAAAGTAATTTTAGTGAGTTGTATGAATGGTTTTCTTGTTTTTAAGAGAACAGAGATGGTCATAATACAATAGCGTAGGGGGATAACATATATTTGATGATTATTTAACACCAAACTGTTCTGCTTTGTGATTTGTTCATGCACATAAATTTCAAAGTGGTTCATTGCAGGAGGTTCGGGACACTGGTCTGCAGGTGGAACCTCCTGCAGTAATGGTAACTGAGAAGATAGCTAAATGAAAATAGTAAAGGTTAACTGCAGGTTATCCTTGATTGAAGTAACTTGATTTTTTTAAATGTAATAGGTAACCTAAATTAATATGAATATTACAGTTCTTTAGTCCATTTCCATAAACAACAGAACAAGACATCCACAACTCAGGATCTACCAACCACAACTGATAGGCCTACAGAGGGAAATGAGTCCAAAGGAGAAACTTCAGCTCGAGAATCCATAAACCACAGAAGATACGACCATATCCAAAACGTGCATCATGAAAAACAACAGGAAGAGGAAGAAAACCCAGGAGAACGTGACTTGAATGCCACAACAGAGAAGACTGAAACTGGAAGATCATTAGTCCATTTGATGTATCTAGGCATAAACCTGTTCCTTCCAAAGAAACAAGAAAAATGGCAGAAGAAACTTCAGAATCAAATGAGAAAATGGAAGATGGTGAAGAAGAAATCACAGAACCATAAGACAACAAGCAGGATTTAAATTATTAAATTAACAATGTTTCAATTGGAAACTTTGTTCTTGTAAAATTTAAAACAGGAAAAACTCTGGTGCACTATGTTGGAAAAGTAAAATCTGGATTGTATAACCATTGGAAAACCCAAATCTGGATGCCCGGATGGGGATTCAAACCGCCGTCCTCCCGAATGCGAGGCCAGAACGCTAACTATTACGCCATCACGCTCGGTGTCCCATTCCTCCCACACAAAGAAGGAATGAGACAATGGCACTTAAAAAACAAAGTCGAAGCTTCTCTTCCTAATATTGTGGATTTTGAAAAAATATTTACACAGTATATAGTCAGTTACATATGATAAGTATATCCATAGTCCATATACTTGCAATGTTACTACAACTCGCTGAAAAAAAATCTCAAATGCTAATTGTTACAGTCTTCCCCACTCTCCCTTATATAGTTTTCCTGTTGCTTAGCAATATTTTGATAGATGCACAGCAATAAGCACATATTTTGCTAAAGATTGTTGGGAACCATCAGTTGAGATCATTATCTGTGAACATGTTTTGAGCCAAATCTTATTTCAGCGCCACCCTGCAAAGTTTCCATTTCTGATTAGTGGGGGGTAAGCCCAATTCTGAAAAGTATTAGAAAGAAACAAAATGTACTTTTGAGTGTGGATTTTCTCAATTAATTCCTAGGAAATGCCATTATGGTATATTGCATTTCATCATATTTAAAAGTTGCTATTGTGGTAAGATGTTTAAGTGAACAGAGATTTTTGATTATCAATAGTGGAATTGGCGTACCAATAGGAACACTGAAGTTAAACAACAGAATCTTGAATGCTTCAATTTTCTTTTTCACCTGAGGTTTTGTAATCTTTAAATATTCATAAATCTATATTTTATGGTGGTGGCTAAGCAACTAAGGCCCTGAATATGCATATTAGAATTTGACCACTTTATGCACACACCATTTCAGAGTACAGTCCAAACATTTATTACTCAAGCAGTTTTATTGTCATCCATGAAAGTCAAATTCTTTTAATTGTAAGAGTCCTATCCGACTGGCAGGGTAGCCGAGGGATAGATTTGGGTTCGTTGTGGACTTTAACTGTGGTGGGACTCTAGAGGAGAGTTTAAATAACCTCGTGGTGTTCTTGCAGCTGCAGAAGTCTCTTCTATCTTGATAGTCTTGAGCTCTTGCGTCTTGTGGGCTAATTCATAAGATGTATTTCGTCAGGAATAACATGACACCAGCAGATTAGTAGGTTCGGCAACCGTGATAGGGGAAGGCTGGTACGTGTCGGATGACCAGCTGATATTCTATCCTATTACGAATGACAACAGGCATCTAGCGGTTATGAGGTACCATTTAATGGTCACTGAAAGCCGTGAACATACAGCAGATAGCACGAATGAGAGGATCCTCCCGACAGCGCCTGTATGACATGCTAATTCCATCTGATTGAGTAATAATTCGTAGACTAATGGATTATTGTATGATTGGATGGAAAGCTAAATGGCAGAAGGTATACCACCCCCCTGATCTTGCAGGGCCTACGTGGTGAACAGACTTGACTGAAGAGAGTCTGTTTTACTGTTAGAAACCCAAACTGGCTGACGAAAGCTACCCACGGAAAATCAGCTACCTACTCGTCGATGACTGCCCAAAGAGTGAGCGCGCTATAATTTGTTGTTACGTCGAAGGTGAACTTTATTGACATCAGAGAGTCTGTTCGAACTAGAAATATCGATCGAGTCAGCATCTCGGCACATTCCTAACAAACGAACTACTGCGCTCAGCTAGGCGTGTGTGAAGACTGGCCTGCTCGCTACTGAAATGAATTCCAATAAAATATTCTAATTTCTTTTTAATAAACCTATATTTCCATTACGACCAATTTTCTTTTTCACCCAAGTTTTGTAAATCTGTATTTTCTGGTGGTGGCCAAGCAACTAAGGCCCTGAATATGCATATTACAATTTGACCACTTTACCCACACTCTGTTTCAGAGTACAGCCCAAATATTTATTACTGGAGCAGTTTTATTGTTGTCCATGAAAGTCAAATTCTTTTAATGACCATGTTTTCTCAAGTCTAAAGGCACCGTTTCTGTCTGATAATTTGAATTTAAAAGTAGCATAATTTATTTTCAAGTTATATGGCTACTTGTAACTAACTCAATAATTATCAATGCTTAATCAACAAATACCAAATTTCATTAAGACTGGTATGAATGTTATATAAGGTTATTTTAGTGACAGCGTCAGCGCTGAAGTAACGCTCCCGGCCTTCATTATTGTACTAACTGTGGCCAGAAATGTAATTCAATGACAGTTCTACTTAGCCAAGCAACTGGCAAGAAAAATATATATTACATTTAAATCAACGTATTAATTATTACTTGGTTTTTGTTTATTTATATTCAGTCATTGTTTTCTTAAACTTGTTCAGTAAACAGTAAACTAAGAAATATGTCCCACATTGCATGATTTTTAAGGTTAAGCATTATCTTTAAAGCTATTTATAACTGATGCAGATATTTTCACTACATTCTCTGTCACTGTTATAGTGAGCCAGAAGAAATTGACTGCCCCGGCTTTTACACATTTGCAGATCCCTGGTCGCCAGTCCGGTGGTCTATGCTTAATGAAAGGTCGAAGTCATATTTAAGTACTATTACATATTACAGGCAAAAGTTGACACACACGTGTAGTTACTCAGGGATCACAAGAGTTTTACTAAACACAACTGACATTCGCCAGCGCTAACCATCAGACACTTTTAAAACTTCTTCTCCAAAGTTGCTAAGTTCGTCAAAAGGATTGATGAAAGTGAGTCATAGGCCCAGTAAATATTCACATGAACAGTCATTAAAACACAGTTGGAATTCAAGAAAAGACTGATCAAAATGAATGAACGGGATTATTTTTCGTAGTCCTTAGATGGCCGCTATTGAAGAGAAGAAGAAAACACAGCTCTGTTCCACATCCTTATAGGTGCAACAATGCCACCAAACGAAAGTTATATTCACTCGCAATTCACTGTCCACAGCATGTCCTCTCTCTCTCCACACTGCTTTTTTTTATTATTATTTATTAAATGTCTCATTCATTATAGGATGATGCTCGCCAATTAAAATTCACTTCCGTGCATACACTCGCGACAGACTCTGCCAACACAACAATCCAGACTCCTGCCTTCAACTCCTGTGATATCATACACTCAGAAACTTACAGATATTTATTTTATTCACACTGTGATGTTACACTAGCTTTGCTTGACACAAACACTTCTCCATTTTCCTATTTATTTCTATCACAACCAAGTCCAGTATGTTCCTCCTTCCACACACTATCAGTGATCTATGCCTTAGTCTTCATGTGGGTCATTCATCTGTCACCATCTTTATTGGTATTCTGTGCTCCCTCACTCTCTCAACACGTGGACACCATCTAAGTGCTGCAACAGATCCTTTTATCACTCCTTATCCAGTCCATTATTGCTACCCTTACTTTGCTTCTGAGAAATTTCATTCCACTCCCCTGCATCTTCCCGATATTCCACATCTTCAATCTCCAAGTTTCAGAATCATATCCAAGAATAGGAACATGATTTGCCTGATAAACTGTTCCTTTAATCCTGCTTGCCCCCTCTCACAGCACATACAAGAGGACTGGACAAGAATATCAGATACCTAAGGAAGTAATTAATATCAAATTATGTCAATGCTAATGTGAATTTACATGTTCCAGTTTATATCAACACTCCACAGACAGAATTAGAATGATTTGTTCTTAGTTTAAATGGAAATGGTAGTTAAAATACATCCAACCCTAAGTTGAAGGAAGGAGGGCAGCAGCAACACAAAACACAGAAAATACAAAATTTCGGGTTAAACCCTTTGTCAAGTTAAAAGTAAGTGGCCGAGATCGCGAAAGCCTTCCGTTCACTCATATAATCTCCACTCTTAGCTGAGTACAGCCTGCCATAATTTCAACCACACTCTGCAGGGATGGAATATTTTATGCTTGCAAATGCCTTGTATTGCGGCAAAACTGACATGGCAACAAAAACAAGTGTCACCCTACAATTTTCGTAATTTTTGTGATGTGTTGCAGGACTTTTTATGTATTTAAAATTTTAGAGTGAAATGTTCCCCCAGTCTCCTGTGACAAGTAGTCATCCATGCCCCCCCCCCCCCAAAAAGTAAAAATACTGATTTTTAAATAACCAACAGGATAGTGTTGGTCTTTAAGGGAAACAAAAATTCGGTTTTTCTAACCCTCGTACTCAGTTTGATTGGAGTAAACCAATCATCTTATTTCTCTGTACTTACATAAGACACACACACCATTTGCATGCAATATGTGTCCCGCCATCTCCGAACCATCAGCCATTGTCATACAAGGCACTTAAAAAGTAACCATCACCACAGAGACCAGAAATTTGAGATCCGTGGAAAACTTCAGAACATACCATTTTGAAGCATGAGAACATCTTGTAGTGCAATCAGCCTCATGCTTCACATTGCTCAATTAATCGGTTGGGTACGGTACGAAGTATTGTGTGTGTCCCGACATAAATACTGACTCACTGCATTTCTTCCTACTCCATTTAATTTAATTGCAATGGAGCACATCCTCCGGTGGCAATCTTCCTGCACACCAGTCTTTCTCCTTTCCTCTTCCAAACTACTTTTGCCCTCCACTAATTTTTACTATATATTCTTTCAGTGTTTTTGGTCAATTATTCACCATTTCCCTTGGTAATTTATTCCAATCCCTGATACCCTTACCTAAAAAAGAGAATCTTCCCACACCCTTGTGCTTGAAATCGAATGCCAGCTTATTTTTGCTATCACCTTACCCCTCATCGATGCCAAGGTCATTAGAGGCGGGATGGGATTGGGGACAAGGAATGGGAAGGAATTCGGCCACGACCTTTCTGAAGGAAGCATCCCAGCATTTGCCTGCAGTGATTTGGAGAAGCCACGGAAAACCAAATCTGGATGTCCGGAGAGGGATTTGAATAGGCATCCTCCCGAATGCAGGCCAGAGCATTAACCACTCACCCACGACGCTCAGTTTCTCCTTCTTTCATTTTCTGCTAAATGATTCCAACCCTCACTTTCCACCACTGTAAAATAAAGTTTGGTTCTAATACTAAGGGGAAGATTACCACAAGTTGGAAACTATTATGGATACAATTATAAATAACAAAATTTCCTACGTATTTCATAATAAGATTGGATAGGGAGTAATAAGCCACCAGTCACCACAGATGAAAGCAGGAGGGTGAGGTGAACATGTAAATTATCTACTCTTTCTAACAGATCAAAATTATTTTCTAAACAAATTTCATTTTACCTTTACTATAATTAGAGAGATTATTCTGCTTCCATTTATTGTTGGTTAACTTTCTCCCCCCTCACCATTGGTTCAAACCCCACCCTGCCGCGTGCTTTGTCTTTGTCTCGTTCCTGTGGTCGGCCGAGATGTGTTCACACTTTTCCCCCTGCCATATTTCTCACCTTCTTCATGACCAAGGTTGTTAACTGAAATACTGTTAATTTGTTTGTGATTTTTGTTTTTTAACGTGTTCATCTCGCACTCCTGCCTGCGTCTGTCATAAGTGACGGGTTGTTTTTCCCTATTCTACCTAATTTTCAGTGCCTAATGGGAATTTATTTGCCTCCATTATGCACCTATACACTCGATAATAAAGGAAGTGTCCTCACCGAGCATTTGCTGTATGTCGCTAATGGAAGGTCGCGACTCGGACGGACGCCTGGGTACGGAGGGGCTGCGGCAGCGCGGCGGCGTGCGGCACGTCTCCGCCAGCTGCTCGCTGCCCACGCTGCGCGGCACCAGCTCGCCGACCAGCAGGCGTTCCGTGGAGCCGTCGTCGATGCCGCGGCCCAGCCACCGGCCGCAGGGGAACCTGCGACAGAGCCACTCGGCACTAGCACCACCCTCTCACTCGGCAAGTCACAGATCCCAGAAATAGTGCCACGTACGTACAGACACGAACATTTACTTTTCAGAGCGGAGACGTTCCCGGCGTGTAATTGCTACGAAGTCTTGGCAGGTCGTACCACCGGATTGCGTTTTGAAAACACGATATTTCAATGACTGGTTCCGTTGTCTTCTTCTGGTGCATCTATATCAGTCAGCCAACCTGTAAACATGTTTTCGCACCTGAGGAAGACAACAGCGCTAGTCGTTGAAATATTGTGTTTTCACAACACAATCCGGTGGTACGACCTGTGAAGACTTCACAGCATTTATTTTTCAACTTACTTGGAAAATAAGGATAAAAATGTAAGTACCATTACAAGGAAAGTTTAAAAACTGAACAAAATTTTTTAAATGTATAAAATCAACATTAATAACAAATTCCATTCACTTCAAAGTGAGAAGTCTACACCAGTTTGATGTAAGCCACTGTCAGCGACTACAATGCCAAAATATTCACCAAACCTTTGTTGACGCCACTTTTTATTAGCAGATGGACATAAAAAAATACTTTTGCTGCTGTCTACACCAGAATCCATAGCACTTGAAGGCTTTGAATTGTTTTTTTTAATAGATCTTTCTGATGACCCTTTGTTACTCATGGAAGGAGCTACAATAGTAATCTAGTACTTAATTGCCTCACCCAATGGTGCAGTAAAGTCAAGCTGAATTTCGCACCACGTCAAAAAAAACACACATTTATGTTGTTCAAGGAGAAGCTGACTCATAAATCTACTATAACAATCGACAGTATATCAGGTGTGCAGGTACTTACGCATTCAATAGGATGAATGTTTAAACTTCGAAGACCACTTAGAGAAGACAGCAGCACAACCAGTGACGGTCATGAATAAAATCATCAATATCGGCCAATGAAAATTCACTGTTCCAGTACAAAGAATAAGACTATACCATCACACAATTTTATCCTCTTTAGTGGTCTACACAGCAAGTGTGTGTGCAAAGCATTCAAGAGGGGAAAAAAAAAAGTACAGCCAGTCAGACGTGTCCAACGAGGAATTCTACTAAGGTTGACAGGACCATACCGAACCGTGGCAACAAATTCCTTACCCGTTGCCATTGTTGTGTGGCCACTGGACCTTGAAGTAAGGAAACAACGTGCCATATGCTGGTTCAGAGAAGGGAAACAATATAAAGTAGCAGAAATTATACGCAGCAAAGCAACATCTGAGATGCACATTCGGAAGCTCCTATTGGCAGAATGGAACAACAGTGAAACAGGTAGAAGAACATATGATATGTTTCCATCCATAGAGGAGAGGTTAAAGTTGAAGTACCTTCAACCCCCCCCCCCCCCCCCCTTATTTTACTTGTGGCTTCACACCTTGTAGACATTGAGGTCATTTGAGGTGGGGTAGGACTGGGGACCAGGAACACGAAAGAATTTGGCCGTGGTCTTTTGAAGAAAGTATCCTGGCATTCGCCTGGAGTGATTTGGAAAAACCATGGAAAACCCAAATCTGGATGCCCGGACGGGGATTCGAACCTGTGTCCTCCCGAAAGTGAGTCGGTCCTTTTAACCGTCTCCCAGATAGGAAAGGTACATTACTGGTCATGGGCTCACAATACCTTCCTTAGAAATCAACATATTGTGGACTCCAGCTGCTGCGAATGTGGTGAAGAGAGTATGCCAGAGCATGTGGTATGGGAATATGGAATAACAGCCAGTTTGAGAGAACCCCAACAAGCTCGGCTATTCGAATATTCGAAATACTATGGCACGAAAGTTTCTGGTATTTTCCGGGCGAGGCAGTTGATCTAGCCTCAAAATTTTGGAAGGAGAAATTTATAGAAAGGAAAAATTCTGAGCGAAATCAAACACCACAGATAGCAGATGAGGAGAACAGAATTACAACTCGTGGAATAGAGGAAGCTAATTACAGAACCAACTGCAGAGGGAACAATAATGCTGGAAGTCTGACTTTCACAACACCAGATTTGCGGAAGATATCCTACGACAATGAACGACATCAATCGTAGGAGGCTCCGGAGAGGCCATCTTCTGAGCGACAGCTGGGACCGTCTTGGTATTCCAGGAGGTCCACTCTTGATGGCCTGGGCGGCTGACTTCACTGTCTGTTCTGGTGGACTCTACCTTTCGACCACAATCAACAACATCGAGAAAAAATGAACATTGGTGGAACGGAAGTGTGGCTGTCACTATTGGTGGCATTAGTAGTACCCTGATACTAATGTTAGTAGTAATATTAGAAACAATAGCAGCAGTAGTAGATGTAGCAGTGGTGGTGGTACCCACTCTGTTTAGTAACAGTAGAAGTAATAGAGACAATGTGATTTGAATAAAATTATCTTGCATTCATTGTTTATAAAATGAATATGTTAAATATATATACATATAAAATAATGGAAGTAAGGGCCCAGATTAAATACTAGGTGCTGGGCTATATTGTATATGGAAAAATAATAATAAATCTTTGTCCACACTTGTCACATGATGGATTTACTCAAAGTAATTATGCTAATGGCAAAAATTTAAAATAGAAGATACTTTTACATGATATGTATATTTCTCGTATTTATATACATAAATAATCGAATAAATATGACCACTGCATAACAAATTATTTCTATATTATGCATTCAGAAACAATTATACATTAACTGAGTAACAAAAGAAATGAAAATAAAGTACCTGCCTTCTCACTGTTAGTCTTAAGAGATTTGTTTTATTTTACTGAAATGCATTTGAAACAAGGATGGGGAGTAGCATGCAGAAACATGTATTAAAAGTGAAAATTTTTTACTGTTGCTGTATAAAATAAATTAGACAACTTACTTGTATGTGTGACCTGTAACTTCATTTCTCACTACGACATGTTCTATCATCCACCTAGGCGACGGACCGCTATTGTCGTGACCGATACGAAGTGTCGTCAGTATACCGAGGTTCTTGTTCTGTTATTAGAAAAAGAAACGAGACAATAAGATCTTTCATGAACAATAATAATAATAAAAATCTGAAATATCTGAAGGAAACGCAAAAGGATGAAATGCTAAACATGGGCAATGGTCATCAACAAGCATTTTTAATTAAAACAAGTGGAAAGCAACATGGCACTCAAGATGACAGCAAGGATAAGCTAACATAATACGATAATGCAAGTAACCACCACAGCAGAAGGCCTGAAAAGATGAGAAAACCACACAAAAAAAATAACACCAAATAACAAAATATAATCCGGCAACTTCTTAGTAACAAGAGAAAGAAAATAAAATGCATAGTTAAGTAGACAGATGTGCTCCCAGAAGACTGTACCTCATGAATAAAGGAATTTTCTGGTCCAAAACAGGTATTATGGGATTAGACAATGCAGTACAGAGATAATATTGTCCAAAAGCAATAAGATTCAGAATAAAATACCGTTCATTCATTTTAGAGTCTACTGTTAGCACATCCGTTGACCCTAACATGTGTTTAACTTACTTAAGGGACAATAAATTCCAAATAGTGTTTTTGTTCTTGGTGCCTTCTTGCTTTTGATAAGTGATGGATTTATTTTCTGTATCATGTCATAGCAATGATGAAACTGAATTTTGAATAAGTATTAAATAAATATCAAGTGAAACTTATTAATTAATTGGCATTAATTATCATCCATAGGTAAGAAGTATAAATTAGAGCATGCCTATTAAAATATGGAACTTACATGAAACACAAATTCGAGAGAGCCCCGTGGTATAGGTATCTGGGAAGTTTCTCCCGAGGTCCCGGAAACACTAACCCAGGCATTAGCTGTCGTGGTAGAAGCACTCGCTTTTCGTGACGGGAAGACGACAACTCGATATGGTAACTCTGCAAATCAATCGGTTACAAACCCACAAATTACTTGAAAATTATAAAAATGTTTATAACTTAGGTCATTACACCAACAAAATCATTAATATTGAGTTTATCAAACCAAGTTGAAGCAAGACCTCGGGCATAGAGGACTGAAGTTAAAACGTATGGAGGTAATACAAGTAGGCTCTAGTTACGGATCTGCTGAATCAGTTAGGTATGGGATACAGAGTGCAATGATTCAGTCAGGTAACAGAGACTATAGAAACACATCGTAATGGTTAGTGATAGCAGCAGGTGTGGGAAATACTATCAGTGAGGCGGGCGGTTATGGAGTCACGTCATCTCAATGGGCAGCCATCGGAGCCGCTCCGTACGGACCCGAGATCAGTGGCGCTATAGTCGCGGATCTGAGGGGGACATGACTCAAGACAGCCACAGTAAGCTTACTGTTGATTGCATTTCTAATTATTTAATATTTGCAATTATTCAAACAAATTTGTAAACATTTTAACGAATGTTTATTTTTTTAATTAAAAAATACGATAATGGAGAAGTAATACACTGGTTGTTTTTCATCTTTGGTAAGTGATGGGTAACTTTGTTTAAACCTTCTATATTAAAAAGTAGGGACAGTAAACAGCAACAAATGGCTTACTATAATTTATTATGACAAGCACGAATCTCGGGTAAACATCCTCGGCACTGAAACATAACACAATACTAGTGGATTCTGTAAAAATAAATTTAAATACAGAACATAAAATCTTTTTAACTAACAATTTTCTAATAATTGTAATGAATACGAGAGCATGGGAAGATAAAAAGGAAATAAAGGAATAATATCCGTGTCACCAAACTACGAGCTGGTAGTAACTACTTGTGGTCTCAATGTGACAGATCAAATAATAATAAAAAAGGATCAGAAAACTAGAAGTTAAAATAGGTAAAACTAGAAAAGAGCTAAGATGCTTAAATGTGGAGATATTGTTTGGAAAGTTTCAAAATATGAAAGCATAGCATAGATGATAGGTTCCTAACCTTTTTTTAGGCATACTACCCTTCTCGAGGGGTGGAGGGGAGGGGGAATACTCACTTTCCCCTTTCCACGGGGGAAAAAATTACAAACACGCCATTTGTGTAATCAATAATGAAAGGCATGATGCTTTAACTTTTTTTGGTCATAACGGCTTTTGCAGACAGTGATTTGACGGCCTGGCCTGCTGTTAGACCGAGTATACTACACTCCTGGAAATTGAAATAAGAACACATTGACGCCGGTGAGTAAGACCCACCATACTTGCTCCGGACACTACGAGAGGGCTGTACAAGCAATGATCAAACGCACGGCACAGCGGACACACCAGGAACAGCAGTGTTGGCCGTCGAAGGGCGCTAGCTGCGCAGCGGTTGGGCACCGCCGCAGTGAGTGTCAGCCAGTTTGCCGTGGCATACAGAGCTCCATCTCAGTCATTAACACTGGTAGCATGTCGCGGCAGCGTGTACGTGAACCGTATGTGCAGTTGACGGACTTTGAGCGAGGGTGTATAGTGGGCATGCGGGAGGCCGGGTGGACGTACCGCCGAATTGCTCAACATGTGGGGCGCGAGGTCTCCACAGTACATCGATGTTGTCGCCAGTGGTCGGCGGAAGGTGCACGTGCCCGTCGACCTGGGTCCGGACAGCAGTGACGCACGGACGCACGCCAAGACCGTCGCATCCTACGCAGTGCCGTAGGGGACCGCACCGCCACTTCCCGGCAAATTAGGGACACTGTTGCTCCTGGGGTATCAGAGAGGACCATTCGCAACCGTCTCCATGAAGCTGGGCTACGGTCCCGCGCACCGTTAGGTCATCTTCCGCTCACGCCCCAACATCGTGCAGCCTGCCTCCAGTGGTGTCGCAACAGGCGTGTATGGAGGGACGAATGGAGACGTGTCGTCTTCAGTGATGAGAGTCGCTTCTGCCTTGGTGCCAATGATGGTCGTATGAGTGTTTGGCGCCGTGCAGGTGAGCGCCACAATCAGGACTGCATACGACCGAGGTACACAGGGCCAACACCCGGCATCATGGTGTGGGGAGCGATCTCCTACACTGGCCGTACACCTCTGGTGATCGTCGAGGGGACACTGAACAGTGCACGGTACATTCAAACCGTCATCGAACCCATCGTTCTACCATTCCTAGACCGGCAAGGGAACATGCTGTTCCAACAGGACAATGCACGTCCACATGTATCCAGTGCCACCCAACGTGCTCTAGAAGGTGAAAGTCAACTACCCTGGCCAGCGAGATCTCCGGATCTGTCCCCCATTGAGCATGTTTGGGACTGGATGAAACGTCGTCTCACGCGGTCTGCACGTCCAGCACGAACGCTGGTCCAGCTGAGGCGCCAGGTGGAAATGGCTTGGCATGCCGTTCCACAGGACTACATCCAGCACCTCCACGATCGTCTCCATGGGAGAATTGCAGCCTGCATTGCTGCGAAAGGAGGATATACACGGTACTAGTGCCGACATTGTGCATGCTCTGTTGCCTGTGTCTATGTGCCTATGGTTCTGTCAGTGTGATCATGTGTTGTATCTGACCCCAGGAATGTGTATATAAAGTTTCCCATTCCTGGGACAATGAATTCACGGTGTTCTTATTTCAATTTCCAGGAGTGTATATTGTACATTGAAAAACAAAGACATGATTTTTAATATTACTTTATGAAAATATTTAAACAATAATGGTATTTTTTTCATAGCTTTATTAAGAAATATGCATCATGATAAAATAATATTCTTATTAGTTAGAAGGCTAAGCTCAGTCTGATGACATCAATTTTTTCCATATTTGGGGTCTTATTTGCCATCATTAATCTTAAAATTGCCACATTACGCAATTGACAATGTGTTTGTTTTCTTAGGTAGTAAACTGCTGACTACACTAAATATTCTTTCCACTGCATATGATGATGAGAATCCAATAAAAAATTTCTTTGACGCAGCCCACAAAGCTGGAAAGCAAGGGCGCGGCTGCTGGTCGGAGTTCAAAACCTCGCTGGCACACGAGGGTGGGAGAGATAAGAGAAATGATGAATAATCGGAAAAAAATGGTGTGTGGGGAAATTGCCACACAATCATGTGTGCCATTGCAATTAAGTATATAAATAAATCTCCAAACCCTTGTTAACTAAACTAACCTGTTTCCTTCCCACATTATTATTATTTTTTTTTTAATATACACTCGTGGAGCGTTAGAGACTTGGAAAAGATAGTGCGTAACGATGGGGATATAAACGAATGTCCATGTAGTTTATTGTTTGTGGTAGTGGGGGATAAATTCATGAAAAACGTACAAATATTATCAAAACTTTATTAGTAGTAATGGGTCATGTGAAGAAGATATTAGACACTCACTAAACAATGAAAAACTGTGACACAAAGATTAAATTCCCTTCCGTGGTCCACTGTGAGTGTTCTGCAAACGAAAATAAATACATACCGAGTCATCTGACAACCAATTACAACTTATGGGGCAGAATTAAAAGAAAATATAAGCAGTGGCAATATACTGCTGGGAACATCGACTGCTCATTAATTGAAGCTCCACGAAATTCTACAAGTAGTTTTTGTGGGAAATGTGTTCATCTGGACAGACACACACAAATTTAAAATAAAAACAGTTGCTTCTTTTTCTGTAGCTACAGGATTAATACATTTACAGACTCAGTGGTGAAATTTCTAAGCTATGTAATTTTCCATTGGAAGAAATGTTTCTGAGACTTATAATCTGGAATAAAAACATATGTTTATCATAAAATAGAGATGCTGATTATGCAATAATAATTAATACCTTCAGTGGTAGGCGAAACTGATATAATGTGTTAAACCAACAGAAGTCATAATATTCTCAGATAAAAAAAGATTTGCTATGCTGAGAAAAACGATTGTCTGCGTGATTATTCTGCTGAAGCAGTTTCAACTACTTACTAGTGTTTGTGTAGGTGTTGGTGAAGCAATAATAGTCCACCGCATTCAGTGTGAGCAGATGGTACAGAAACTGTTCCCTCTCATCCTCACAACGAAGGAAGGCGTAACGCTTATACTGGCTCCTACAAAGTGAACAAAAGTAACTGAAATGAGCAAGCAGATACTCACGACACAAATAATAAAAATCAGTACATCAATGAATGCAGCTTTATAGCTTCCAGAAGATACTACCCACCTGAGAAGAGCCGTGTCTGACAACAGTGCGCGCAAATGACGCGAGAGCAGCTTCTTCTCTAGAGACAGACGCACCCACGCTCGTGCGTAGCCAATTTGTGTTTTGATGTCTGTCATAGCTTGGACATTTCTGGGAAGAAAACAGCAATTAGGAACAATAGTTTCCTCCACATTTCAGAAGAAGTTTAATTTAATTGCTACGGAACCTTTGCTTCAGTGTCATTTTTCTTACACTCCAATTTCCATTTTCTTAATATCTTTTTTATCTTAATTCATTTGTAATTTTCCCACCCACCTTTATGATTTTAAATTCTATGAATGTGTTTGGCAAATTATTAATCACTTCTAATGGCAATTTATTCCAATCCCTAATGTGCTTACTTATACATTTTTCCACTCCCTCATGCCTTAGACCAATTGGCAGCTTGTGATTGTGGTCAACTTTTCCCTTCCACACACTACTGCTAATGTTGTGTAATCGTAAGTTTTCCCAGCGGATCTGACGTTTGAAGATCTCTCGGGCAAGCAGCCGGGTCATTTGGTCATCAAGTGCGTGTACCACCCGCCGGCCAAGATTAAAGCCCTACGTGGCTCGGTTAAAGATGATTTGGGTCTCAGGAAACCTGGCGTATACCACATACCATGCGAGTGTGGAAAAGCATACGTCGGGCAGACTATTCGCACGATCGAAGAACGGTGCAGGGAACATAAACGCCACACCGAACTACAGCAGCCGTCAAAATCTGCAGTTGCTGAACACTGTCTTGAGACACGGCATAATATTAAATATGAGGACACCCAAGTTCTGAGAAACACATCTCACTTCTGGGAATGTGTGTACAAGGAAGCCATCGAGATTCGGCTATGGAGCAACCTCATAAACAAAGACAACGGGTTCCAACTAAGCCAGGCTTGGAACCCAGCACTGAAGCGGCTCCGCAAACACCAGAGCCGAGGCACTGTGCGCGACGGAGGTGGCATAGAGACTGATTGCACTGCTTGACGCACTATAACGCACCGCCCCCACCACCGCCATCGGAGCGTCCCGGCGGGAGTGGGAGGGCGGGGTCGGAGGGTATAAATATCGATGCGCGCGGAGCAGTCCAGCAGTCGCGTCCTGGACTGCGTTCCTCACGCCGACCACTGGACGCTACCTGAAGATGATGGCACACGCCATCGAAAATTCGTACATTTACGACCAAATGACCTGGCTGCACGCCCGAGAGATCTTCAAACACTGCTAATGTTTCTACCAATATCCACTCAAGCCTCATTACTAACTTATGCCTTGCACCCTCTCAGCACCCTCAACCTACATTGCAATGAATTCCAATCCAGTTCCTTTACATATCTTATTTTTTTAAATCCTTATAGACTATTTTGTTCTCCTTTCTTAAAACAGCAAAAAACTAGAAAAATTGATCAGAAACTTTCAAATTCAATTTAGATACTGCTCAGTGAGATGGAGATGTATGGCTGGTTACAATGAGGCAAAATAGCACATTTTGTGTGTTTGTTGTTCTCAAGCACACTATATTGTTACTACTGGGAGAATCTGTTAGGGCTTGACCTTCTGAAAATAAATTACCATATGAGTGGATCATAAAAAAGGATGGGGAGAATAACCCATCACTTACCACATATTAAGGCAGGAGGCCCATTACACACACAAAACCATGAACCACACTTTACAATATTTTGGTAATTACATTAGAGCTGAGAAATATGGCAAGGGGATCAGATGTGTACACACCGTGAGAGCCACATCACTGAGCCAAAGATGATCCGAGTGCAAGAGGTGCGGCAGAGGGGAGGTTGACCAACCATAACTGTCAGGAAGTATAATCACTGTAATAACCAGTCACAGTAAAAGTGGAATATTTTTTCTTTTTTAATAATTGGATCCGTTTAGAAAAATAATAATTGTATATTTACAGTAAATTAAGTGACAAGTTGGGGTGCTAACAGTCTGCAGACAGCCTGCCTTCAGTTGTGGCAAGTGATGGGTTATTTTCCCCAGCCTTCCTTATTTTCTTGTCTAACAGTACTTTCATTGTCATTACTGTCACACGAGTAGAATGTTTTAAGGTCTAACAAAAGGGCGATCCAAACATAAGATGGGCTTCCTTTGTGTATATAGCATATCCATCCAAAATGATTTCCTACAAAGTGACAAAATAATCGTACTGTTGAACATGGTTGACGGATATCATTCACCATGTACAGCTGAAATACTCGGGCAGTTTGGGCTGCAGATTAGTATAAGTTTACAAATTTGGACCGTGGAAGTGGGATGTGAACACACAGAAAAGACACAAACGCACCTCGTGCAGTAATTTTTGGGTCTAGAGCCCTTTATCGATAGGAGAAAAATTATGGGAGTAGGGGTTGTGGGAGACTGCCTCACAGAAAGACTGTTGGCGACGAAAATCTTCTTCTGGACCCTATCCATTTTGGATGTCGTCAACCATCTTGGCTGTGTTGTCTCTGCTAGTAGACGCTCGCATTAGCTCCGTAGTTGTCTTGGAGGTCCATATTCTCAGATTCTTTAGCCAGGAAGTTCATCTTCTACAAGAACTTCTCTTTCCCTGTATTTTCCTACGCTACAGGAGTTCATAACGGCTATTGTTCCTCATGATGCGGCCAAGGCACTGTAGCTTCTGGTGGTCAGTATTTCCATATTATTTTTCATTTCGTGGAGAAATTCAGCATTTGTGGTGTGGTCTGTCCATGATATCCTCAACATTCTTCACTATGGCGTCATTTAAAAAACCTTCTAGTCTTTTAGTGATTGTTGCTGTTATTGACCACATTTCAACGCCATACAGGAGGACAAAGAACACATAGCAGCGCAGGAGTCTCATCTTCGTGGTAATCGATAAATTACGACTTTTAAAAAGATTATTCATTTTGTTGAAAGTAGCCCTGGCTCTACACCACTCAATGCCTCCGTAAAAATATACTCTGGACAGATTTTAAATAATAAAGGGGGCAGTTTCCAACCCTGTCTTACACTACGAAGAATTTTTACTCCATCCATATTTTCTGCCCTCAGTCTCACATAAGCAGACTGGTTGCAATACAGATTAACAATAATTCTCAGGTCTTTATCATCCAGGCCAATGGCCAGAAAAATGGTGAAGGCAAAGGACAGGTGGAGGTGCAGTGATTCAGAGCTAATACTGAGTATAGATAAATATCAAAACTGATCTCTGGTTGGTGGGAAGAGCAAAATAATACAATAAAATCTAAATACAAATAAGAAAAATTAAAAAATTAAACCAAAGTATGGAGTTTAACTTCGTTGAGCCAGGTTTAATTTTTTTTATTTGTTTATTTTTCTTATTTATATTTAGATTTTATTATATTATTTTGCTCTTCCCACCCACCAAAGATTTCTGATATTTATCTATGCTCTGCTATTATCTCTGAATCACTGCTCCTCTATTTGTTTTGTTTGAACTGTTTGAATTTACCCCCACCCTTTTTCCTGGCCAAGACCCACCCCCCATAATGTTCTCCAGTTAATCAAGGGCAAGACTCAAAAATTACTGTATCATATGTGTTTTTGTCTTTTCTGTGTTTTCACACCCACATCCATCATACAGAGGTAAGTGGTGGCTCAATTCGCTATCCTAATTGGTAATTCCTTTTTGCTACTTAGTTGCTTTTATTCCATTGCATATATCTATATGGCTATGAGAATAACCATCACTTACCAAAGATGTAGGTGGCGTTAGAACATATTTACGTGCATAAAATTAGTAATTTTTGGGTTCGTGACCCTTCAACATAAGAGGCAGCTGCCTCTGTGGAGGGTTGCAGCCAGCTGGTGATGTCTACCCAAGGCCAGCAGCTTGTGGTGGGCGAAAGAACAACACGGCGGGAACTGCGGGGGAGGTTTTGAAGGGAAGAACCTGACAATTGTGGAAATGGAAACATGTTGCAGGAACAAATCTTGGACGCATGGAAGAAGTTTATTAACAAATAATTTTTTTCTTTTCTTTCATATGAATCATCATCATTACACTCATCATTGTCGTCGTCGTCGTCATCATCATCATCAGTCGTTTCCACCTTTGCGGGTCATCCTGCACATCCTCTTCCAAGTCTGGCGGTCATTCCAATATTTTTCCTCCATCACTTTCCTCCGAATGACTCCCTTAGCCCTGCGTGTTTCTTCACTCGGCCCGTCCACCTTGTCCGAGGTCTTCCAACTGGTCTGCTTCCCTTCTCGCTGTTCAGCAGTGCTACTTTCGGCATCCTCTCCTCCTCCATCCTCATAACATGCCCCAGCCACTGCAGTCCTCTCCTTGTTAGCATCTCTTCTAATGCTTCCACTTGTACGCCCTTTCATATGAAAATCATGTTTTCATTTCTGATTTTGTCTTTCCTCGTGACATTCTCTATCCCTCTCACAAACCTCACCTCTGCCACCTCAAATGTGCTAATATCTCTCTTTGTCCAAGTCCAGAGTTTGGAGTCATACCTCAGTATGGGCTGGTAATATACTTTATAGAGCAGAATTCTGGCATCCTTTCCTACGTTCCACTTCCAGATTACATCCTTTATCTGATGATACAAATGTCCGCTCTTCATAACTCTCAGACTTATTTTTTCCTCCGTCTTTCCACTGATAGTGACCTTGCTTTCCTGATACACAACGATTCTACCCATTCCAATTTCTTGCCATCGAGTGACACATCCTTGGAAGGGCCAGTGTTTCTGGTTATCTTCATTATCTTGGTTTTTTTGTACACTAATCTCCAGGCCATGTTTACTCATTGCAGTCCAGCATTACTGTAATTTCTCTTTCCGGATCCTGCTCTGCCTCCTCCCATATTATGATGTCATCAACAAATGCTATCGCCTTCAGCTCTGTTGTATGTCTGGACTTCTGCTATTACTACATCTAATACTACGTTAAACAGGACTAGTTACAATACACTTTCTTGTCTTACTCCTCTTTCTATGTGAAACCATTCTGAATGTTTACTGTCTATGCGCACGCAATTCTCACACTTCTCATACATGTTCTTTATTAATTACACAATCCCTTCAATTATTCCCCTCTTTTATAAACTTAGACATATGCTTTCCCTCAGTACTTTGTCATAGGCCTTTTTTTATGTGAATGAAAGCTATTACTGTGTCTTTGCCATTTTCCCACCTTTTCTCTATGATTTGCCCGAGTATAAAAATTGTGTCCACTGTAGATCTTCCTAGCCTGAAACCAAACTGCTCCTCTCTAGCTGTATTCTCTAGTCTTTGCTTGATTTTATTTAGAATAATTTTTTCATATATTTTCAGGCCTTGGCTCAGCAATCCAATACCCCTGTAGCTCTCACATTTAGTTCATATGAATATATAATCTAAATATATATATATGGAACAATTAAAAAAAAAAAAAATAACAATATTATATGACTGTATATTAGCAATAACATGTTCCATGTCAGGACGATTGACAGCAGGAATCTATAAAACAAGATTAAATAAATACATAAAAACTTATCAGTAGTTTTAAATCTGAAGGGATGTTTGCTTCTAAGTGATTCCCCACCCATGCATGTCATTTTTCCTGCTTGTCTACTATCGAAAATTCTGTTTTAGGTATGTGTGTGCGCGCGCATCTTTTTACTATAAATTGTTATCCAGTACCATTCATTTTTAACCGACTTCAAAAAAAGGAGGAGGTTCTCAATTCGACTATATTTTTTTTTGTATGAATGACCAGCGATATCTTCGCCATTTTTGAACCGATTTAAATTAAATTTTTTTAGTGGATAGGGTATACCTCCAAAGTGGTCCCATATGAATTTAATTGAGAAACCAACCCTTCTACCCCCTTCCGCCCCCTAATTTTTATACAAATCCACATTTTTTATACGATATCGATGAAACTTTGGACATATATAGCCAAAAATAAAGAGAAAAATACTGTCAACTTTTGGTTTAAAAAAACTGAACCCCTCTCCCCCTATCCACCCCCTTAATATTTGCCAATTTTCTTTATTCAAAGCTACAGTCGACACCATTTAAATGATCTCCATTAAAGTTGGCAATTACATGTAGTTTCTCATGGAGAAGGTTTCTGACCAAAAAAATAAAAAACCACCCCTTAATTTTTTAGAAACCCACATTTTTTATCCGATTTCGATGAAACTTTGGACATGTATAGTCAAAAATGAAGAGAAAAATTCTGTCAGCTATGGTTTGAAAAAACTGAAGCCCTCTCCCCATATCCACCCCCTAAATATTTACCAATGTTCTTTGTACAAAGCTACAGTCGACACATTTAACTGGTCTCCATTAAAGTTGGCATATACATGTAATTTTTCATGGAGAAGGTTTCTGACCAAAAAATAAAAATAAAAATAAAAAAAATTAAATAAATAAACAAACCACCCCATGTCTCCCTTTACACTCCTTAATTTTATAGAAATCTACATTTCTTATATGATTTTTACTGAACTTTGCCCATGTATACTTTAAAACAAGGGAAAAATCCTGTCAACATTTGGTCTTCCAAAGTTCAACCCCCCCCCCTCCCTCCACCCCTTTAATTATTGTCAATGTTCTTCATAAAAAGCTACACTCGACACCGTTTGACCCATTATCACCAAAGTTGGCATATACATGTAATTTTTCATGGAGAATCTGCCCAAAAAATAAATAAATAAAAAACCACCCCTCTCCCCTTTACACCCCTTAATTTTTATATAAACCCACATTTTTTATCCGATTTCGATGAAACTTTGGACATGTATAGTAAAAAACAAAGAGAAAAATACTGTCAAGTTTTGGTTTGAAAAAACTGAAGCCCTCTCCCCCTATCCACCCAATAAATTTTTACCAATGTTCTTTATACAAAGCTACAGTAGACACATTTAACTGGTCTCCATTAAAGTTGGCATATACATGTAATTTTTCATGGAGAAGGTTTCTGACCAAAAAAAAATTAAATAAACAAATAAACCACCCCATGTCTCCCTTTACACCCCTTAATTTTATACGAATCTACATTTCTTATCTGATTTTTATTGAACTTTGCCCATGTATACTTTAAAACAAAGAGAAAAATCATGTCAATATTTGGTTTGCCAATGCTCAACCCCTTTCCTCCTTCAACCACATTAACTTTTGTCAATGTTCTATATAAAAAGCTACAGTCGCTATCGTTTGACCGATTATCATGAAAGTTGGTTCTTATATGTATTTTTTCACGAAGAAGGTGTCTGACTAAAAGATCTAAAAACCACCCCCTCTCCCCATTAAACCGCTTAGTTTTTATACACAACCACAGTTTTTATCCGGTTTAGACAGAACTTAGCAAATTTTTACTATAAAACAAAGAGAAAAATGATGCCAACTCTTGGTTTACAAAAAATGAACCCCTCTCCCCGTTTCCACCCCCTTGATTTTTGTCAATTTCTTTTTAGAAAGATACAGTCGACACCATTTGACCAATCTTTATTAAAGTTGGCACATATATATGTAATTTTTTATGGATAAGATCTCTGACCAAAAAATCAAAAAAGGTACCCTAGCTCCCCTTCCCTTAATATTTGTACAAAACCCACATTTTGATTCGATTCGGTGGAACTTCGCAAGCGTATACTTTAAAAGAAATAGAAAAACAAAAATACTGTCCACATAACTTTCACAAAAACGCAAACCCTATCCCCCTTTCTACCCCCCTAAAATTACTGTCAATGTTCTTTATACAAAGCTAGCGTTTCTTTCTGATTTTGAAGGAAGTATGCACATTGCACATGTATACTGCAAAACAAACAGAAAAATACTGTCTACATTTGGTTTCGAGAGTCCAAACTTCGCTCCTTCCTTTCCATCCTTTAATCTACAGTTTCTATGCGATTCTGAAGGAAATTTGCACACGTATACTTCAAAACATACAGAACAATTGTGTTTAAATTAGGTGGCAGAAGCCCCACCCCTCCTAATTTTCAATCTTCTTTATAGATACCCACAGTTTTATCAGATTTCCAAGGAACACTGCACATGTATACTTAAAAACAAAGAGAAACATAGTGTCTACATTCTGTTTACAAAACGCTACTACTCACTCCCTTACCCCATTTAATTTTTCCAATTATTATTTACACAAAGCTACAGTTTTTATCTGGTTTCGATGGAAATTTGCACATGTATACTTTAAAACAAAGAGAAAAATACTGTTCACATTAGTTATACAAAAACCAAACTACTCTTCGTCTCCACACGAATTAATTGTTTTTTACACATACCTACAGTTTTATCTGATATCAACAGAAATTTACACACGTATACTTTAAATCAATCAGAAAAGGCAGTTTACATTTGGTATACAAAACCTCAATCCCTCTTCCCCTTTACCCTAACCCCTTTTAATTTCCAATGTTCTTTACAAAAATGCACAGTTTTAAATTCCTTCAAAATCAGTTAAGCTATTTTTAAGTCATGGCATAATATTTATAAAATAAATGTGTCGTAATGTCTCAACATGTACTTCAGATTTCAACTTTGATCCCAAGCTATCACGTTGTGAAAACCAATTAAAAATGTTTATTTTTAGTGTGATGCCGGAGCAAACAGATATATTCCAGAGAGATTTTTGTATGTGGTATGTATTAATTCCCAGATGTTACATAATTCAGTTATCGAGCAGCAGCATTAACAGATGTTATGATAAGATCGAAACATAGCCTGACATTCCTTAACAAAACGTCCAATTCACCCCGTTCTGGAAGTGGTTGTGGTATATAAAGACAGAATTCTTCTTTGAAAGCAAGCGCTTTAATCTCTGAGATACCAGGAAGTTCGAAAAAATGGGAACTGCTGCAGCATATTTAAAATACAAAACAAACTATAATACCACTAAAAATTAAAAAATAAAATAATTGTTTAAAAAAACATAAAAACCACCTTTTTTTACAAAAAAAGGCACCAAAAATTTTAAAATAACTTTATACCTTGCTTAGGAAAAAGTAAATCTAAATGGACAACATTTTACATTACTGTCATTGAAATTTTGACATTAATTAGTTATTTTTGGAGTCGGTGCCAGCGAAAGCAAGAAAAACAAAAAGATAAAAACCATAAGGAATAATAATACATAAAAATAATGTTACTGTTTACCTACAATTAATGCTAGAAACATGTTTAAACAAAACTGAAACATACAGATGATACGCCGATATTATACTAACTGTAAATCGTTTACTGCATGATGCAACCTACCGAATGACACTGTAGCACCAGAGATATGCCTGGATGACCATTAAGGCCAAGCAATATATTAAAATACTGTTAATTTGTTTCCCTAAGCTGTCTCCCGCAATAACACTATCTGCCACACGACATGCTGTAAAATATTGGGAATTTTTGTTCGTACTCCCCGTTTTGCCTCTAACGCCAAAAGAAATTCAATAATTCGATCTTCGCGATGTGACAGCTGGCACAGACTTCAAAAATAACTAATTAATGTCAAAATTTCAATGACAGTAATGTAAAATATTGTCCATTTAGATTTACTTTTTCCTAAGGAAGGTATAAAGTTATTTTAAAATTTTTAGTGCTTTTTTTTTTTGAAGGTGGTTTTTATGTTTTTTTAAACAATTATTTTTGTTGGAATCAAATTGACAGTAATGTTTGATAACTCAATATTTTCATCCATATTATGACTATGCACAGACTTAATACTTATTAGTGTTCCATAGATTAGGTGTGATCTTGTTGAAGCTTTTGTTATCAGTGTCACAATCAAGTAGTCAGACTGCATAACTCACGGAGAATTTTTTTTCCCCCTCTGTATAACTTTAGCTTCCAATCTGTAAACACCAAGTCTCTTGCATCTTTATTTAAATCAGATGGAGATTTGAAGAACAGAGTAAAGGTTAGAGGAAAAACAGCATTAATTACTGCAGACTTGCAGCCACTATGCTAAATAATAATAATAAAAAATAACCTTGTTGTAAGCGAGGAACAAGACTGATGCAGTCCGTTAACCACATTTTAATTTTTTCTTATTTTGTTACCACATTATCGCAGTATTCAACAGATAATTATGGTAAATCACCAACTATTCGGCCATTATAGAGTAGTAATGAAATTTGAAGAAATATCACCCTTCCTCCCCCTTCTGCAGTCCAGCACAGGAGCACAATACTTGTTCAGAATTCTGGAAATTTATTGGTTAGTGTGAACTTAATATCTGCTAATAGAGATACACGAGTTTTCATTGTAAAAGGGATAAAGATGATATTTCTACTTCTAAACATATTGAAAGTAACACCCACACAATTAAAACCCTTCTCCAATGGGCCATACATGTTTAATAATTTTTAGGTTTCGGAAATGTGTGTTCCATACTGTAACAGCAATAAACTAAATTCATATTCGTATCACTGAAATTAACAAAATGGAGTAGTTTTGCCAGTAAAAGAAATCAAACAAAAAAAGTATTGTTTCTTACCTCATATCAAACGTAAGTGAAACAGGAAGCGGTTTTAAAACAGGCTGATCGAGAGCTTTCCTCTCGTTAGGAGACGACTCTTCGGGAAATTTATGCCTCTCTCGACTGCGAGTCGGTGTCGGGGTTAAATCAGTTTCCAAAGCCATAGAAGACAGGTCTGCAAAGAAAAATAAGAAAAAGAAGACAAAGCTATCAGAAGTGTAAAGTGAACTTTCAAACAGTAGACGATGGAATATGGTAATTTTGCATATACGTCTATCATGATGTAACTCCTAATATTTAAAATATTTACTTTCTCTCAAAGGAGAGGAAGATGGGTTAGTGATTTCAAGCCAAATTCACAGCAGGTATCAAATACAAAATCTTAAACACACAATTATAAATAAACCAAAATACAAATGAACATTAAAAAAAGCTGTGAAGTTAAACATCACTTAGCAGTGTAATGGAGATGGAATAAAGGGGAGGATGGAGAGAAGGAAAAGCCTAAACAGTTGTAACAACCCTCAAACCCAACCTTTTATGAATTTTAATCTTAGAAATTGAGTATACAGAGATAGAGGTTGATTAAATATGAATTTTTATATTTTTAATCTGAATGAATATTGTTTTCATAGAAAGAGACAATGTAAATGATACGTGATACGGTCCAAAACAAAATAGTAATTGAAAGCTTGGAATGCTGAAGTAAGCCACAGCAGTATGAAAATCGTTTTCAGCTATTTCGGTGGTTTATGTCACCAAGATCATGTAATTTCCCTTTTAAAGTGTTTCCTAATAATTGTGAGTGGTTTTGTACAATTTATAGTTATTTTTGTACGTTTTTTATTGTTAATGTAAATTTTAGGGCTCAAGAGGCACCTTCATTCCTTTTCTCAGTGTTGCTGTGGCACTTATTTAACCTCGCAGCAAGGACAAGAGGAAGCATTCATCATCAGAAGTTTCTGTAATTGTTTGTGAGCAGTTTTGTTCACAAAAGTTTAATCACTGAAATTGTTTTGTAATGTGCTTTAATATGTTTGGAGGAGTCTCGAGCCTTAGCACACGTAGTGTGGTCACGAGGATTCCGTCGAAATAAACCCGAGATGAAGAACGTGTCATCGGTGAACTCGGAAGCTGGGTTAGTCATTATCCTCTGGTGAAGGGTAAAAATCAGCTGGTGGCCATACTGCAGTAACCAGTCAGTTGAAGCACTATCTGAAAGGACCATCCAGTGAGAACCTGGATGAAGTGAGTTTACTGAGCTGCTACTGTCTGGGGCACTGCCCACGGAGCGAGGACTTCATTAGTCGGTTTGGATTCCAGCCTTGGGGTTGTCTGGTGGGTAGGGAGTTGGCCGAGTCTATTGAAACAAGTTCTTTCTAAGAGGTGCAGGGAGGACTCTGGAGAATGGATCTCACTTCCGGGCAGCTTTGCACGGTAGATTTGGTTGACAGCTTTGAGGCTTGAGAGAAATACTGTGATTGGGACTGTACTCCAACAGGATTGAGCTTATTAAGCAGAAAGACAGAAAAAACAACAGCTTCGTGTGGACATACAATTGAGGAGGAATTTCTTTTAGCTGTCATAAAATGTAAATACACATCACCTGCCAAGTTGGGCAAGGCACATTAAGGAAGTTGTATAGAAGTGTTTCACTGAAGAGGATAATGATGGGACATATAATGGAAGTAACAGAGATGGGATTCAAAACAATGAGCGTGGTGTGTAAGCAATTAACGCTCTGGCCTCACAATTGGGAGGACACCGGTTCGAATACCCGTCTGGGAATCGAGATTTGGGTTTTCCGTGTTTTCCCCAAATCATTCCAGGCAAATTCCAGGATGCTTCCTTCAAAAGGCCATGGCTGAATTCCTTCCCATTCCTTGTCCCCAGTCCCATCATGCCTCTAATTACCTTGGCGCCAATGAGGTGTAAAGATATAGGGAAAAAAGGGTGTTTCAAAACTTTTGTCAGACCATTGTTAGAGTAATGTGGAATCTTATTTGACTGCATTAAGGCTTTAAAGTCCTGGATGCTATTAGATTACTCTGTATTGGGGACAGGGAGGGGAGGGGGGAGGGAGTACACTGAGGTACAGTGCCAAGGGGACTCCTGAGAGTGGAGACGTTCCTGTGTTAATGCTGAAATATAATCTTCACAGTCGCCAAGCAGAATAGTGTCGAGGTTGTGTTTTCAGGACATTTGTGGCTAATTTCAGGAATAAACGAACAGGGAAGTTTTACTTTATACGTAGGGGAGTCAGGAAAAAATTATTAATAATTTTTGGAAAAATTAATTAGTGGACAAATTTGCACCACAGCCACATTACAAATATTTATTAATAATAAAACAAAACCTTGTCACAATAATGAAACAAGGTTTTGTTTTATTATTGTGACTTCCAGCTTCAACCAATCTCTCCAAATAAGCGATCAGAGATTTTCCCAGATTTGCAGCTGGACAGTGTCATAAAAATGATGACAATGTTTTGACCACAATCTACGTTGTCATCCAATATGGCCACGATGACCGTCGGCCGGCTAGTGGCCACATAGATTCATGATGAAGGCGACAGAGAACGCTGTCGAAACACTGACACCTATTCGCGACACTATCCGCCTGCGAACCGAGATCTGGACGGCTGAACGGGGATTTGAACCTGCGTCCTCCCACGTGCGAGGCCAGAGCATTACTGCTCCGCAGCTGTCTCCGTATTCCCTAACTCACAAGCGAACTACATGTTTCACAAACAAATCTGGACTTATAATACAGGACAGGGTTATATGTTTTGCAGACTTCCTCTAGTAGACACATGTGATTTTCCAAGCTATGGCGCCACAGTGTACCCACAACTTGCATACGTTTTTGCTTGAAGGACGTGGCAGCACACAGCCAGCCGATGCCAACAACCCCTGTGTGTAGTATAGGGCATTTCTAAATTAATATCGAGGTCTCGAAGCTTTGCAGAATTTTTATTATCTGACTTACAATTATAAATGATACAACAAATGAAAGAGCATATTAAACAGTTTCATTGTACACAGGAGCTTGCAATGTTTCCTCTATCTTCTGATCAAAAGTGATAGCAGTAAAAATGGCGACTGAAGAATAGGAAGCTTTTTATGTTTTGTAGTTTGCAAGGGGTAAATCTGTAGTTACAGTTCAACAAGCATTCTGTATTATGTTCCATTGTGATCCCTGAAGTGATAATAACACCCATAATTGGTATCATCAGTTCGAAGACGCAGGCTGCCTTTGTAAAGAGAAGAGTATGGGACAACCAAGCTTATCTGAGGAATGTGTTGAATGAGTGAGAAATTCTTTTGAACGTAGCCCACAGAAATCTTGTTAGGAATGCTAGTCATGAATTAGCAACCCCAGCGACATCTGTGTGGAGAGTTTAAGGAAACAAATCTACGTCCTTATCATCACAGCTATTACCCTCCTTAAAGCTTATACACTACCATTTATGTGGCAACTTCACAAACAAAATGGTGTGGCATTCTGATGATGATTTTGTTGGTCGTGTCATTTAGAATTACAAATGATCATTTCACCTAAGTGGAAATAAGAAAACTCATAATGTGTGCATCTCGGTGTCAGAAAATCCCCATGAGGTGGTACATTTGCAACAACCCAAAATTGAATGTTTTGTGTGCCATATCATGTCGCAAAGTTTATGGGCCTTTCTTTTTTGGCAAAGCAACTGTAACTGGTGTTTCTTATCTTGATGCGCTACAACAATGGCTGTTTCCTGAACTTCAAGATAATGAACCAGAGAACTTCATTTAGCAGCAAGATGGTGCACTGCCTCACTGGCATAACGCAGTATGTGATTAGTTAAGCAAAGCTATTATTACTATTAATTTAATTGCAATGGAGCTCTCTGACACCCTTACCAACAATAGAAAATTTCCCCACTCCCTTATGCATGAAATCAAGCACCAGCTTGTGGTCATGGTTGCGTTTCCCCTTCCATGCACCATTCCTAATTCTTTGACCAATATCCCTCCAAGCCCCATCACCAACATATGCCCTGTACATTCCCATCCCTCTCTTCATCATCCCCCTTTCCTCTAATGACTCACAATCCAGCTCAGTTATCAAATCAGTTACTGACTGGGTACTGGTACCCTAACACTGGACTTGCTGTCAAGTGTCAGTTGACAGGGCTTGTTTTGCGTGGCTTCCACGTTTACCCGATCTGATGAAATGAAATTTTTATCTTTGGTGGTTCATAAAGGAACGTACAGTATGTACGTACCCACACTACCAGATGATCTAGGATCTAGAAATAGGACTGAAGCAGTCACTGCATCAATTAGTCCACACACACTCATCACGGTATGGGAAGAACTCGACTATCAGCAGGACGTGTGCCGTGTGGGTGCACACATTGAATGCTCGTAGCAAAAAAAGAAAATGTCTGATTTCCTCTTTCGTTTGATATACCATTTATAACTGTAAGTCAAATAATAAAGATTCTGTGAAGCTTCGAAGCCCCGAATTTTTTTTTGAAATGCCCTATATAAAATGAGTCATTTTGCAAATATTTTTCTTAAATAAAAATTATTTTGGGACACAAAATAGATGTTATTGGGTATATTTGCATACTGATTTAGGACCAACAAGAGAGGCGCGAGAGAATCTCTTTTTTATAATTTAAGAATTATTTTTTCAATTGTGTTGCTAGCTATTATGGATTCAAATTCCAAGTTCATTTGCATCGATGCTGGAGCTTTTCAAAAGGAATCGGACATTTTTAAATTCCAAATAATGTATAAGAGACTTGAAAACAATAAAGTAAAGAGAAAAGATTTTAAATATGATGAAAATTATGTTGTTGAGTAAGTTCAAAACCAAAGCAAAACGGAACATAATGCTAAATTCAAAGCCTATACTTCTTGAATCAGGTATGCAACTATTTATATAAAAATGAACTTACTTTATATTTTTAATAAAATACCAAATTATAGAAGATATAATGTGACAACACAAAATTATCAAAAAATACACACTTGTCACCCATGCACTATTAATAACTACTTCCAGTCTTCAGCAGAATGTTGGCAACTTATTTAACACCTTGGTAGAAACCCAATAAAGCAATCTCCTATGTTCAACAACTCAAATACAGAAAAAATAAACCCATCCCACTTACCAAAATTTACACTGAGAAAAGAAGCAATTTCAAAAATATTTCTTGACTTAATGGTGAGAAACAGTTCTGGAAGTCGAAACATGGAAGGTGTTGGAGTAGCTGGCAGAAACACAAATAAAAACAAAAGCTGTACAATGGGACAAACAAACTGCACAAAAAAATCAAATCTACCCCAGTGAAAAAGAAAAGAATCATACTGAAATTAAACAATAACAATTTTTAACTAATTTTAGTTTGTTGATGTAGATAAGCTGCACTCACCATCTTAATCCACAGGCAGGATGGAATTTCTACTTCTTATCACACATTCACCGCTTCATTCTGCACTCTTGTTCAAATATCTCAGAATTAGTACGGTCTCTTTTCAACCTAACGAGCTACCGGTAATACACTACGTTCGTCAGTTGCTTTAGTCCAGTTGACACCGGGCCAGATGGCGACACCTTCTGTTACTATCACATAACACCCAGCCACAGCTGTACTGGAACGCTGAAGGAAACCACTGCAAACTGTGCCTTATCGACCGAGATTAACCGATACCATTTTCCAAACAAAATTCTCACGTATTTCACTGCACGGCATATTTTTACTTATTATTTCCAGTTATTTAATATATGTTGTTTACATTGCAATTATGAAAGATACACTAAACACAGACAAAACACTCAAAAGTAGGGTGAACTGGCATATAACATAATGTAGCTACAGCAGAACTCCAATTATCCAAACGAATTGGGACCGGACCCTGTTCGGATAATCAGAAATTCAGATAATTGGATTTTTTTTATGAAAAAGGGTCTACTTTAATTACTTATTGGATGCATATCAAAAATGGAAGAAAAACAGCTTTTAATTAATTAAATGAAAAGGCAGCACTTTTACATGTTAAGCGTACTTACAAGTGCTGTACATTAGTACAGTATGCACGCACTGTACTGTAAATGAGTCATTGCCTGCAGAACATCTCGATCAGAGTAAGCTGTTTGACTGTATTCGTCCGTTTTCTGGGCAGCCTAGTCGCGCAAACGCTTGACAGTGAGACGTCGCGTGTGGTCACACTCGGGCTGACGCTCCATTCACATCGACGCTGATGGTCCCGTGTCTGCTTGAACTTCGATATTAAGGTCAACTTCTTCCCCGACACTTTCTTCTCTCACATTTTCAATAACTACATCATAATTTAGAATTTGATACCCACAGTCTGACGAATCTGTATCTTCGGCACTAATTTCTGAACATCCAGGAATTTTCTAAAGAATGTTTCTGAATTCTCCAATTGACATGTCCTCCACATCTTCTCCTGTCTCTTCCCTTTCTTTTTCTTGAGCTTCTTTTTTTGTTTTTCCTCTTTTCCTTCTCTTCTTCAGTTGGTATGCCTTTCAACTTGTTCCAAGCACGTCTCAATGCCTTAACCAAGCTCCAAGCTTCCGCCACCATGTAATGGCAATCTTTCAAAAAAAAATTTTTTTGTGGTTAGCCCACATACCTTCTTCGTCTTTGCCCTCCATCAAAAGTTTCCCAAAGTTCACCAAAAGCACTTTGCTTCCTTCTTTTCCAAGAGATTTTTGGTGCTTTTTCACTTCAGGCATGAAAATTTTTCCATACCCCTCTGTGAACAATGCTGCAGTCATCCAATATCTGGGTTGGTTTTTATAAAAGAGGGGAAGCTTTTTCGCAGTACATTTTCATCTTAATTAAAAAAGCAATTCGGATAATCGGCAATTCGGATAACTGGAGTTCTACTGTACGTCTGTAGGCCTGTTAATGCTATAAAACATTAAAAAATTATACACAACTAGCTATTTCTGCAACTTCATCAAGTGGAATTTGAGGTATTAATTCACAGATTTGTCAAGGAAATCGTATAAAATGTTCTCGGGCTCTCACCAGGTGAGAGTGTCAGTTTGATGTGACATTCTGAAGCCAGTCTCTGACTTCATCCTGGGAGGCCTGAGTACATTCTATACAGTCGATACCCTAGGAAAGCCTCCAATCATTCTAGATAGGCAAAAGCAGAGAAGCAGTGCCATTCCCCCACCTCCCCCTCTTTTCTTGTATTTTCTCTTCTGAATTTATATTAAAAGCAATGCTTTAGTCACGTTTGAGCTTATAATTGCAAATACGACGGTTGTCCCAATAATAAGGTTCCCAATGTGATATCTCCACAAGGAGATGTGTTGGGCTGATGCGGCAGCTTTCCCACCATCGAAATTGAGCCACGACACGCCACGCCGTGTTGGCCTGGAAGCCACGCGTGATGGGTATGATATTAGTGCAGTTATCCATTTTTTAAATGAGAGAAAGATTCTACCTATAGACATTTATCATCAGTTGTGTGAAATTTATGGCAAAACATGTATTACTGAACAACATGACCACAAACGGTGTATGGAGTTCACGAATTCTCGCACAGACATTTGTGACAAAAACCAGAGCGGAATAACGTAGTAGTGACCACGTATTGGTACCGTAATGCAATATTGCTGACTATTTGACATTAATGAACTCTAGAACCACAAGAGAGTAAAACAACAAAGATGCAAACCTGCTTCACAACAACACTCGACCCTACGTTTTGTTTTTACTTATGACTTTACCCCTCATCAACATCGAGGTCATTGGATGCGGGATGGGACTGGGGGCAAGGAATTCGGCCATGGCCATGGCCTTTTGAAGGAAGCATCCCGGCATTTACCTGGAGCGATTTAGGGAAACCGTGGAAAAACGAAATCTGGACGGTCGGACGGGGATTGGAACTGGCGTCCTCCTAAATGCGAAGCCAAAGTGACCTCATGTTTCTCAGCAAACCCAGGACCCACTGAAGACATCTGGCTGGACTGTCATTACCCACCCTCCCCTGCTGATTACCACTTGTTCCCAGAACTGAAGGGACTCTTGGAAGGCCCACACTTCAGTACCAAACATGGAGTCAAAGAAAGGTTACTCACTTTATCAACAGGTTGGCGGCAGTCCTATGACATGGGGATAAAAAGAATGGGAGAAATGTCTGATGCAAAGAAAAAAAAATAGAGATTATATAGAAAAATAATGTAAAAAATTATGGTAATAAACAATGCTGTATATCTTCAAAAAAAATTAGGGAACCTTTACTTTTGGGACAACCCTTGTAAATAATGCGGCACTCCTGGTAAATCCAGTTAATCTCTTGAATAAGTTTAAGACTTGAGAAAACCTTCTGCAGTATGGCTTTAAATAAACCATCTATAAATTATCACAGCCTATCCTTTTAGAAAACATCGACAGTATTACCAAAACATTTAGTGGAACTTAAACCAAATTTTAACCAGGTTTCTGTGTTATAATGACATTCAGTTTTATAGTAGTAATGACATTTTCTGTCTCTAGCTGTTTGTTAAAGACACTTCTTATAGCTACTCTTTTTTTATTATAGGCTTTATGTCTTGTTGATGTTGAGGTCATTAGAGGTGGGATAGGAGTGGGGACAAGGAACGGGAAGGAATTCGGCCATGAGCTTTTGAACAAAGCTTCCCGTTTATTTACTTATGGCTTTACACCCCCTACATGTCAAGGTCATTAGGGGCAGGATGGGAATGGGAAGGAATTTGGCCACGGTCTTTTGAAGGAAGCATTCGTGGCATTCGCCTGGAGTGATTTGGGGAAGCCTCGTCCAGCTGCCACTATCTACACTCCATACGTAGTGCACTGACGTCTGCAGAACTCTCCTCCGAGGCACCAGACTGGTCGGTTCTACTTGCCAACTGTCGCCACAGAGATCCGAGTGTCCAGGTGCCACTCGCCGGCAGCCGGCTTCCTCCCCCTGTGTGAGTGTGGCCGCTGATAACGGAACAGCCTTACTACTCCGAGGTAATTCGAATCTTACCTGACGAAATCTTACCTGACGACATCTCTTACGACTTGCGTCAACAAAGCTGCTAGTTGAGTGTGCAGGTAAGTCTCTGAACTTGTAACCACATTCTCTACACATCACTGCTACTATTATTCTCTACAACATTATTTCAAAACAAAGAAACTATTCAGTCACAGAATTTCCACATGTACTACAGAGTGGCTAGCTACCCATAAGGTCATGCAGGAAATTATATGGAAAATAGCTGCAGTTCAAAATATAGGAAATCTTATGTGCAGTGATTTCAGAGACAACAGTCAACAGGATGAAGTAATCAAATGCTCTGTGTAAAGTCTGTATATTAATAAGGTTATCTTGGATTTTTAAATTGAAAAAAATCTGCTAGTTAATTTCAGTATGATTCAACAATTTAATGTGCTTTGCTACATAAACCACTGTGTTTTAAATAAAAGGACAATACTCAGACAAACTATAATAAAAAAAAATCATCATGCTACAAGCTACATATTCTTTTGAGAGCAATCTGTTTGAAGGTTTTACTGAACAACATCTAAATGTGGTCTTCACAATTTTGTGATACAAAAATATACAGCTTCCCCTCAACAAATAGTCTCCAACACTTATAATGCTAAATAAAAGCAAGCAAAGCAAAAAGCAGTTAAACATACAGTCCAGCCGCTTCCGAAGAATGCACCAGGCCAAAGCTGCATGATGGAAGAGAGAGACACAAATGTTATATTGCACCGGATGATTTAAGAAATACTTTTTAGTTTTGAGTATAAACAATTCCAACCTCCCTTCTTCAAATTCTGTTAGCACACTAGTATATGTTCTGGTGGCAATATCCCTACACACCTATTTTTCAATTTATTATATTTTTATTTTACATTCTTTGAGTGTAATTTCCCCAGCAAACTATTTCTGTCTTTCATAAGTTTTAAATTCTTTGAGAGTTTTGGGTACACTATTCAGTAATTCTTTCGGTAATTTATTTCAATCCTTCATTCACTTATTTATAAAACAAAACTTTCTCACAGCCTTCCATTGAAATATGTTATGGTCATCTTTTCCCTTCCATGCTCTACTCTTAAATCTTGTACCACTATCTTTCTAAGTCCCATCACCAGTATATTTTTTTATAAGATCCCAGGAAATCTCTTCAGCCTCCTTAGTCTTCCAATAACTTCCAGTCCAGCTCACATCAGTTACTTCCACCAACAATTAATGTTGCTTCCCTCTGCACCCACTACTCCTTACTAGATAAACAAAATGTGGATCCCACACTATACCACCGTATTCAAGCAATGGACTGGTCAACATTCCTTCACTTCTCTTGTACATATCCTCATCAACTTTTCCTATAAATGGAGAATTGTGATACCTATTTCTATCACCTGCTCAATTCAGTTTACTATCAACTGGTATGACAAGATCAAAACATCAACAAAACATTACAGCAGAATTGGCATTGGGAGATATTTATTTGAATTATTCAATATGATCCAAGATATTATTAGAAAAGAAATAATGGAATGGAAAAATGTCTGCAACAGAAGCAAGTGTCAAAATTAGAAGGTTCCATTTATCAATTAATTTAAACAGCATGGCTTCATATACATAATTTATGATATAGAATATTGCAAAAAGTTACAAACAAGAGAATCAACAGGATATTATTATGATTTTTTTTCTTTTTTTTAAGAAAAAACAAAATTATTCCACATATTTTTGAGACAACAAGCACCAATAAACATATAAAATAAAACATCACATTTCAAAGTTACATAAAAAGTATCATATGGTATAGCAAGTAATACAGAGCCCAAAGTAGCCGTTTTTATATAGCAGTGGGAGTTGGCACAAAGGATGTGTCTGACTCTACCTTTACCATTGAAAATATTGCCCAACATACGGAACTGTGTGGCGAGACAGTATTAAATCAAGTTAATACGGAGAAGGTTTAATAGAATTGGATAGGCAGTTAGCAGATTTAATGTATTAGTGAAATTTTTGGAATTAACATAAAACATTTTGCAGTATATGAGTGTCAAAGAAATGTTAAACATATCATGTGGCGGGTCAGGATGTGACCCCTGCCATGTATCTCACCTCTCACACGATTAAGGCTCATGCCGAAATATTGTGCAATTTTTTTGTTTTTGTGTTTTTTACGTGTTCATCTTGCCCTCCTGCCTTCATCTGAGGTAAGTGACAAGTACTTTTCCCTATCCTAAATAATTTTTATGCTTTGTAAGTTACAGGAAAACATGTTCAGCAAGTTCGGACATTAAAAACATCTGACTCATATGTTAAGTGTGAACAATTACCACATGGGGACAAATTTTGCAAACTGACTGATACGGCATTAATTATCTGGATTTTGATAATTAGAGAACATTAAAATAGTACATTTGAGTTGAAGACAGAGGAAATATTTCTTGCTCAGTAAAACCAGTGATGATCCACAACATCCAGATATTAAACCAGTGATGATAGTTTGGATACGAGTTGTGTATCCATAACGAAAAAAAAAATTTGTGAACGCTTTCATTGTTCAATGTTTTACATCAAGGTGGACAGCAGTATAAAGAAAAACGATAGACTCTCTGCGTTAACATCTAATAACTCCTCCGAGTGTCAGCTTTCATTATTTTATGACACTGGCAAATTTGTCTGCCACATGTAATTTTCTGTAATGATAAAATGACTTTGCCTTACAGAGTGAAAATGTCAATTAAGCTACCTGTGTGTTAACTTGTAAAATCTCCATCAGCAATTTTACAATAAAATGTATTTTCTTCATAATAATTTCTACTTGAACCATTTTGTAACTAAGCAAAAACAGGGTGTAACTTCTTCCTTTATTATAATCATTAAGGTAGTTAAAAATGTTCACTTAATTTTAAAAAGCTTGTACTTACCTGGAGTGAGGAAGTTAGGGTCGATGGGTTTCGAGGTGTCGTTGCATTCTTCCAGTTCCTGGTAGTTCGTCAGGTGTGACCACAAGCCAGACTTTCCCTGAAGCCATATAACATCACAAATTATATTATAATGAGACAAACAACATAATGTAATTATTACTATGGATATATATATTTTTAATATACTAAGTTGAGTGTATAATGCCTTCAGTTGGCAGTTGAAAAGGCTGCTACGAGGGTGGTCTGAAAAGTTTCTGACCTAACAAAGATACTAGACATTTTTTTCTGATTTTTTTTATTTTTCAACATAGTCTCCTTGTAACTCTACACACTTCTCCCAGCGATGCTCCCATCTCTGTAACCCGTCCAAATAGTACTCGGCATTTTTCTCTGCAAAATAATTGTTCACGAAGGTGATTGCCTCTTCATTTGACGAAAATCTCTGTCCTCCGAGCACAATTTTTAGATGAGGGAACAAAAATAAGTTGCTTGGGGCTAGATCTGGTGAGTAAGGCAGATGGTCAAGCAGTTCAAGCCGTAATTCATGAATTTTCACCATGGCAACCGCTGAGGTGTGAGACGGTGCATTGTCTTGGTGAAACAGGATTTTCTTTTTCTGCAAATGTGGCCGTTTTTCCGCAAGTGCTGCCTTCAGTTTGTCAAGTAGTGATGCGTAGTATGCTCCTGTAATGGTTTTTCCTTTTTGAAGGTAATCGATTAAAATAACTCCACAACCAACCCAACAAACAGTCGCCAGCACTTTGCCAGCCGAAAAAAAAGTTTTTGCTTTTTTTTTGGGAGTCGGTTCCCCCTTCGCAGTTCACTGTTTGAACTGTATTTTTGTTTCAGGCATATAATGGTGTATCCAGGTTTCATCTACAGTAATTAATCGGTGCCAAAACTCAGATTTATTGTGCCTAAACTGCGCCAACAGTGTGTTGGAAATGTTCATTCGAACATGTTTTTGGTCTAATGTGACCAAACGCAGCACCCAACGTGCGGACAGCTTTCTCATACCTAAATGTTGATTTAATATGTAACAAACACGTTCTTTTGAAATGTTAATAACCTCTGCTATCTCCTAACACTTTAATTCGGCGGTTGTCTAGCACCAAGTTGGTGAACTTTGGCGACGTTTTCGTCGGTAGTTACAGTTTTTTGACGCCCCGAACGTTCGTCGTATCCCACACTTAAATTCAGTTGCCAAAAATTTCACTGTGGTAAGTGATGGGGCAGAGTCCCCATACACAGAATCCAATCCAACTCATCTTTGATTTGCATAAGGCGTATTGCCTTTCAAAAACAAATATTTAATGACGAGCTCAATACTCGATTTTGTCCATTTTCACAAAAACACTCACATCAACTCACTCAAATGAAGTGTTACATAACAACTGCGCATCCAAAACGGCTGACTAATTGTCAACAGATAAACAACTAAATTCACTAGATTTTATTTACGAGTGACTGCCATCTTCACGTTGAGGTCGGAAACTTTTCAGACCACCCTCGTATATTATGTCCACAACTCGAATAGACAAATAATAAAAAATATTGAAAATAAGAAGCAGCAGCGGTACATAAGTACCTGTTTGTGCTGCAGTCCATGCGACCAGATGCGCTCGAGGAGGTCGCACAGGCTGGCGATGAGGGTGTTCTCCTCGACCCCCACCAGCGAGACCTCCCCGTGGCCCAGCTCCACCGCCTCCGTCCCCATCTTCTCCACCAGCATGCGCTTCGTTTTGCTTTTACAGTCCTTCAACACAAACAAACAAACTGTGTCAGTTCAAACGTTACAGACCGTAATATCGGTAACGAGGGAAGGAAAGAACTGCTGCGAGGCAATGTTTATATGGACAGGACAGATACAATACACCCAACACTCACCAAAGATGAAGGGAGGAGGGCAGCAGCAACACAAAACAACACACAAACACAAAAAATACAATATTTTGGGTTAAAACCCTTTTTCAAGTTAACAGAAGTGTGTGAGCCCTGCCACTTACTTCTGTTAACTTGAAAAAGGGTTTTAACCCAAAATATTGTATTTTCTGTGTTTGTGTGTTGTTTTGTGTTGCTGCTGCCCCCTCCCTTCAGCTTTGGTGAGTGTTGGGTGTATTTTGTCTGTCCTGTCCATATAAATATTTTAGACCATAAGTTTTTTTTTTAAAGCAGAATAACTATACAACATTTCTGGAAGGAAAGTTCAGATCCAAATATAACATAACTCGACTGCAAGCACTAGTCTTGTGGTAAGACTTGGCACGCATGAATACGACCCCCTTCCACCTAAGGTGCCATCATCTCTCTGCACAAATAATGCTTTGTACCACAAAATTTTAAAGTCTGTTTGTGATTTTCAGCACTGCCTTCCTGTTACCGAGCGTCACGGATGAGCGGTAACGCCTCGCATTGGGGGAGGACAATTTCAAATCCCCGTCCGACCATCCAGACTGCATTTTTCTATGGTTTTCCAAAATCACCCTACGTGGAAGCCAAGATGGGTCCTTCAAAAGGCCATGGCCAAATTCCTTCCCATTCCTTGCCTCCAGTTCTTTCCCACCCGTAATGAACACGACACTGAGGAATAAAACCACAAGAAAGAGCCTTCCTGCCTTCAATTCTGGTAAGTAACAAGATTATTCTCCTAATCCTTCATTAAATAATACAATTAGTAAACAAAATACATTCTGTGTGATATTCGAAAAAACTTGTCCAGTAATTGAGCATCTGAAAATGTATGTTAAAAAAGATTCTGCATAAAAATTCAATGGGGACCACAACACCAAAAAATAAACTACACATCAAAACAAACATATGCAAGTTCAATAAAATTTCTATTATCCAACCAATACCAGACAACAGGAAACCAAAAAAAACTAAATATTCTTCACATGCTTGGATGATCAAGTACCACATTTTGAGTATTTTCCCTATAATTTAATTTTCGACTTAATCGCAAATCCAATTACAAGGAAACGGTATAAAATACAAATCTCTGGTGGGAATTTTTTGTGATTCCAGTCCATAAACTTTTAATACTTTCAGACGTAAAAATTCCTCAAAAACAGCTAGCCAAAATTTGTTTACTATTTAGAACTGAATTTGCTGCCCTGTAATCAAACTGAAAATTGCTCATGAGACGTCGCCAAGCCATTACACTACCTTAAGGAGTTTGTCAACAAACGTCCAGTTTGTCTGTGCAATGAGCGCCGGGCTCATATCCGTGCTGAACTTCGGCTGCCGAACGCCGTCCGTACTGGCGTCACTCTCGACGGACAGTTGGCATTCCTTCCTGTGAAACCGTGGAGTGTTTGTGAAACGTTTGCGTGACCTGAAAGTAAATAATATTCTTTATAGATATTCCATTGTTTTCTTAATAAATTATAAAGATTAACTAAAACAGCAACCCTAGCAGCAGTTATTAAAACGAAGCAAGAGATATTGAAGGGGTTATATATATAGTGTTACCAGGAACAGTGAAAAAGCACCATGTCACTAAATAGAGAGTTAAAATAGAAAGGAAAGATAATATGGAACCATCACTTACCAAAGTTGTAGGCAGGAAGTTGTGGTGATAAAAAGCACCATGCAAACATGCACAAGGAAAAAAAAAAACAAAGTATTTTTGGCTTTGCCCTTGGTTGTGAACATAGAAGCACACAGCTAGGATTGCACAAGTGATCACAGCAAACCCAGTCAAGTAAATGATTTAGTTTTTACCATTAGATTCAACAGTAGAGGAAATGGAAACTATATTTGACATTTTATATGCAGAAAATAAATATAATGTAATCATTGAATACATATAAGTGAAAATTATGATTAAACTATCTACAAAACAAATAAACAAACTACATCTACAAATGTTGGGAATAGCAGGGTGAGGGTTGTTTGATAAATTGCGAGATTGAGGGTAGAGCCGTGTTGTATCCAGAACACATTTGCAGGCCAATGGATGTGGATGTGATTTCAGGCAGTACTCGGACGACCGTGAGTTGCGAGAGCTGGAGTGGAAAGCGACAGGGTGGTGAACATTTACGCAGCAAACTGGTTTGCAGTGAGGCTGATGTAAGATCTTTGGCAGTGGGGGCAGGTGAACTGGTTTATAAGGTGCTATGGTCATCTGTACAGATGGCATGGTCTATGATAGAGGATGTTTCTGGTGGTACATTTCCAACACGTTTTGGTGGGTGGATACATATTGCACGTTCTGTGGACAAGTATATTCAAGTTAGTTGGTCTACTGAAGGTGATGCAAGGAGTTGTGGGGAGAATAGTATGTGACCAATTTCTGAGCAGGGTCTGGAAATGTCACAACCAAAGCAAAGGAGTTGGTTCAAGGATTCCTGGCCAAGATAGAACACAGAGATGGTGTTGGGTGCTGGATGGCTTGGGGCACAGCATGGAAGTCAGAGAATTATTATTATTAACTGAGACCGAGCCAACACTCCAGTGCAAATTCCCCTAGTCATCTAATTACCCCCTTTTATATTTACATTTTTAAAATTTTATTTTATAATTGGAATGTTAAATTCCTCCCCCATTTACTTTTCCAATTTAGAAATTTTAAATTCCTTAAGCATTTTTGGAAAATTATTCCTAACTATGCTTGGTAATTTTGTTCCAATCTCTGATATCCTTACCAACAGAAGAAAATTTTCCCACTCCCTTATGCATTAAATCGAGCGCCAGCTTGTGGTCATGGTCGCCTTTCCCCTTCCATGCACTATTCCTAATTCTTTGACCAATATCCCTCCAAGCACCATCACCAACATATGCCCTGTACATTCCCAGCACTCTCTTCACCCTCCTCCTTTCCTCCGATGACTCCCAATCCAGCTCCTTTATCATATCGGTTATTGACTGGAACCTACAATATTTTCCTTAAACAAATCTAGCTCCTCTTCTTTGCACACCTTACAACTCCTGTATTTGATAACTAAAATGTGGGTCCCAAACTACACCACCGCATTTAACCAATGCTCTGACCAAAGTTTTGTTACCCAACTCCCTAACTTCTCTGGTACATCCTCTCACCATCCTCTCCAGTAAATGAAGGATATTGTAACCTTTCCCTACCACCTGCCCAATGTGCTCTGCCCAGCTGAGTTTGGTATCGAACGTTATGCCCAGATATTCTCGAACTCCAGCTGTGATCTCAATATTTTCTACTTCCAAAGAGGGGTTAATCCAGAAAATTTCTAGATGTTTCACATTCCACGTCTTGCTGTTTTTACACTGTTCTGCCAGTACTAGTTATAAGTGGTGCTTCCTCTTTCCTTATTTGTATCTGCTAACCAAGTCCCCATTTTCTGTCATAAAAGCTGTTACATCGGTAGGTGGTAGACTAGCAGAAAAAAAGTACGATTCATTGCACTTTTTCTAAAATTAATTTCCCTTGGAAAATGAAAAGCCACCCCTAATGAATGTGTTTTTGATCTGTACTTGTCCAGCAGGGATTTCACTTGACTGTCACTCTTGCACTGATGACTATGGTAAACACAAGTCCTGATACGATAAGGGAGAACTTGAGAAACAAGTTCACCGTAGGAATTTACAGTTAGAATATTAGAACAATATGATGGCAATAAGCTGTATTTTACAATAATTTCTGATGGGATACCACAAAAGGAAATTAAATAAGAAAAAACTGCAACGGAATTTCACAGGATTAGTTTTTAACACAAGGTAACTGTTTGTAAAAGAAAATATAATTTCATGTAAAAATTATTTGACAAATCAGATAAATTTATGTATGGCAACCCTTGATTGACATAACAGCAGGATACATACTGCTTGGAGTGGCTGTTCAGTTGGAGTAACATGGGACCTCGATACATCTAGATACGACTCTTACAGGTGACACGTACGTACATATCCTGGCTCATCACCTGCATCCATTCATGTTCATTGTGCAATTGGGTAATTCCAGAAAGACAATGTGACACCCCACACATCCAGAATTGCTACAGGGAGACTCCAGGAACACTCTTCCGAATTTAAACACCTCCGCTGGCTACCAAACTTCCCATAAATGAACATTATTGAGCATATTTGGGATTCCTTGCAATGTGCCGTTCAGAAGAGATCTCCACCCCCTCGTACTCTTACGGATTTATGGACAGCACTGCAGGATGCATTGTGTCAGTTTCTTCCAGCACTACTTCAGACATTATTCGAGTCCGTGCCACGTCGTGTTGCGGCAATTCTGCGTGCTCGCGGGGGCCCTACACGATATTAGGCAGGTGAACCAGTTTCTTTGGCTCTTCAGTGTATACTGACACTGTATAATAGCCTCTAAATGATCCAACTTCCTGCTTGTTGGGTTCAGAACCACTCATTGGGGAAAAATGAACGATTTCAAACTACAGATGCATAAAGAGAACCAGAGTTTTGATATTCCATATCCAATTTCTCACTGACCTGTTTGTAGGCTCTTTCAGTACGGCAGCATCCAAGATGGGGAATGTCGAGTGCCTGGATATGCGACTCGGCGAGGAGAGCACTTCCTGTGGTGCGGCGACCACCACGTCCACATTGGACAGACGTTTCTCCAACAGCAGCTGAGAGTCGTGGATGGTCGTGCAGCGCTCGTAGCCGGGGGTCCTCACGAGACTCTCTCCAAATCTCTTCCTGGAAAACACGTTCACAGTCGACAAACTCTCGTCTCGTGTTACGACACCAACACCGAATCGTGTAATGCTAGCAAACTAATCTTGATGTGAAGTTAACTAAATTTAAATTTAAAACTCAAATTTCACAATTTCAACAGCTAATTGAATAAAAAAAAGAGATTAACACTTAGCCTTTGTTGCGCCTTTACACGAGGTTTACTCCTTTTGATATGTAGCCACTAATAACTGTATACGACCACTTGTGCAGTTTGGAATATAGTATTGGTACCAGTGGTTAATGCTTTGAAGGTAACATATTCTTATCAACATTGCCACAACTCCCTGAACGTGATAAAATCGCTTGGATTGTTATCACTTGATAGTAAGATTCAAAAGGTCTTTATATGAATTAAGAAGCAAGTTGTAAGTTGTAAATTTCACAATTGATTTGGCTTTTAATAACTAGCAATAATTGTTCAGAAAACTTTAAAGTCTTCCTTGTGAAATATACTTTTGGTTCTATGAACTTAACAAATAATTTCTGTCAAACAATCTCAATTTTGCCTTGAAGACCAGAGCACATTAACTCCCAGCACACTGGATCTCCCTCAAGCAGGTGGTCCAGCTATACTACTCAATACTCTCCATTTCTTAGTATCCGCCTTTTCCCTCAAGCTAGCCAAACATTATCAGCCATATTTGTAGCAATGAGATAATGCCCAAATCAAACAAATTTCTTCTTTTCCATAAATTCAACCCCTTAAGTACAATATGTAACGATATATCGGCAATGTAGGTCCTCCTTGAATTAAACTGATCGTGTTACTTTTAAACTTACTGAACCCTTATTTTTAGATCTACTGGTATGGTGCACTAATACTTCTGTACTGTTACACGTAGCATCAGTCCAGGCTGAAAAGTTGTGAACAGCTTGTGTTTCAGCTAGGGGTAAAATACATACATTTAGAAGATGAACACATTTAAAATAACTTTATGGTTAGTAATATCAGTAACAATGGAATGAAAGAGCCGCTGCGAGGCAATATTTATGTGGAAAGGATAAATAAATTACACCCAACACTCACCATTTTTGAAGGGAGGAGGGCAGCAGCAACACAAATAATATACAAACACAAAAAAACTAATATTTCTGGGTGAACCCCTCATCAGGTTGGAAGAAACAAGTGGCTGAGCTCACAGTCAACGCAGCCACACACAGAAGGCTTTAGCGCGAGCTCAGCCACTTGTTTCTTCCAACTCAAAAAATTGTTCAACCGGAAATATTGTGTTTTTTTGTGTTTGTATATTATTTTGTGTTACTGCTGGCCTCCTCCCTTCAAACTATAATAGTTAGTCAAATATCCCGCTTACTTGTACAGGTTTTTACTGGTTTTAATTAAGGTTTATTTCTAACGTTTCCGTGATATACCTTCAAACGAAGGCTCAGCATGAATGTAAACGACGGAATGTTTCGATCAGAAGGGACACATCAACTCCAAAAAGTCCTGATGAAGGCCCCAGGTCGGGTGCCGAAACGTCGGAAATAAGACATCGTTCAAAGCAGCGCAAATCCCGCAAAAGTAAGTGGAATATTTTACTAACACGATGCCTTCCTAAAAGTGTAAAATATTATATAACTTGATGGTTAGAGAAGATAGAATCAAACATCTATGAACAACTGACAATTGCAGAGTGTTACTGTCGTACCCCCTGCCGTGTCCGAGTTGGCCTCGTGTTTCTAGTTACCATGGCGCACTGAACCTCACCTGAGAAGACGGATCCTCCTGTCGAAGACTCTCAGGTTAGTGTCCACCTCGCTCCAGTTGGACATTATCTTGTTATCGATGAGTGTAGCGAACATCTGGCTTTCGATGAAACGTGACAAGAACGGCAAGTGTTGTTCGGGCTGGTCGGATAAGAACGTCGCTTTGTCGAAGTTCTGCATAGAATCCCTGTTACTCAGCCACTGCTCCTTGTCCTGCGCAAACAAACAAACAAATAAATCGGCGATAACATCCAACTGGTGAAGGGAACTGCAAAAAAACTGATAATTGTGTGTTCCCTTACCTGGTTTGGCTGAATTACAAAATGTTCATAAGCCGAAAAAATGTTGACGAAGCGATTTAGGAAAATTTCCCTGATAGCGTTGTTGAACTGCAGATCTTCCACATACTGCTCGTCCTCGGTGAGCTCACGTTCACTTTCTGGACTCTCGCTGCCAACGTTACCGTCCACCAGGTCGTCGAGACCGACACCTTGAGAAGAGAAACAACCCAGTTATAAAACAAAGCAAACATTCAGCATAAACTATATATATTTTTAATTATATTAACAAGTAAAATATAACTTTGTGTACTAAGTCTCTGATGCTAAGGTCGAGTATGAAGTCAAATAAATTATCAACAAAATTATTGCTTAAAAAACTAAAATACCTACTTCTGTTGCAATGTGAATTAAAGGGTTCAAAATAATCTTTAAATATAAAAATTTTGTTCAACAGTGCTGGGATGTCCCACAATTGAGAACTTTTTGAATAAGCTTGAAATAAATGATAAAGTCACTGATTAAAAAGTTAACTTTAATTTTTAAAAAGTATGGGGGTGACTGAACCTTTACGAACAGCTAGCGACAAAAAATTTAAGAATACTGACATCTAGCACCCCACGCTTTTGTATTGTCACCAATTCTCAATACACATGCAAAATTTTGAACAATTTGGACTTCTGGAATTGTATTGAAGGTAAATTACAAGATTTCATTACAGCCAGACACTTCTGTATAAATACTGCCAAAGTAATGAGAACAGCAGGACACAGTTACAAAATTATTACATTGTCATCAGTTCCTAATATGTGTGCATAATTTCAAACAATTCGGATATCTGGAAGTGGGTGAAATTGAATTGACAGATTCCATTACTTTCCTATTGTTACTGTCAAAGTAATGAGAAAACAGCAGGACAAAGTTATGAAATAATTGTATTTTCACCAGTTCTTAATATGTGTGCATAATTTCAAACAAATCAGACTTTTGGAAGTGGGTGAAAATTGAATTGCAAGATTCCGTTACATGCATAGATACATACGGGTCAAGCTAATATAAAGCATGTAAAAAGAGTTCATGAAGAACAGTTATGATGCATGTATGACAGAAGGTAGCTCTGCGTAGGGAGAAAGTATGACAGTGAATAATATGTTATAAAAGTGGTGCACATCTGGTTTATCCAGCTCTGATGCGACTAGACTTGAATCTGCTCTGAGCCACACCAACATGAAGGCTCACGAGATTCCTTAATTTAAGTGTTAAGTGTGTGTGTGTGTGTGTGTGTGTGTGTGTGTGCAAACCTCCACTGCCAAATGGCCCAATCCTCAATACACGACTAAGGTTTTAAACTGAAATATTTCAAGTTTGTGCTCAAGTCCTGGGTTGCATACTCACTGCAGCTCTCCAACCTTCAACTTTTTTTTTAACTGGCTTTACGGCCTCGTCGATGGCTGACGGTCAGTTAGAGGTCGGGATGGGATTGGGGACACGGAACAGGGAAGGAATTCGGCCGTGGCCTTTTTGAAGGAAGCATCCTAGGCATTTGCCTGGAGTGATTTGGGGAAACCGTGGAAAACCCAAATCTGGATGTCCGGACGGGGATTCGAACCCCCGTCCTCCCGAATGCGAGGCCGGAGCGTTAACAGTTCACCCACCATGCTCAGTTTCGACTTTGGTGAGTGATGGGTCACTTTCCCTATCCATTGTTTTTACCTTGCCTAAAAGCCATTTCCTTTTCCTTGGCATCATTATTGTTTTCTTACAAGAGCTTGTCCTGATAGATCCGATTTAAGGGTTTTGATAAGATATAAACAAATTGTTTATGCCAACAAATGCATTTGGTTTTGTAGCAGACTGAATGTTTGGGGCAATAAATATGGAGGACTGACAATCTCCCCTGCCTCAATGGCACAGAGGATTTCTTGGTGTGTTTTTTACTTGTGGGTTTATTCCTCGTTGACACTCAGGTCATTAGAGGTGGGATGGGAACTAGGTACAAGGAACAGGAAGGAATCTGGTCATGGCGTTTTGAAGGAAGCATCCCCGCAAAACTACGAAAAGCCTAAATCTGAATGGCCAGACAGGAATTTGAACCCACGTCTTTCCAAATGCAAGGCAGAGAGCATCAATGCTCGCCAACTATGCTCATTCCCATTGTTTGAAATGAATATGTAGACTGTGTCTAGAGCAGCATTCAGTCTTTTAAAAATGCAGATAAACAGTTGCTAATATGCAAAGATCAGATAAAATAAAAACAACTCTGAATAAGCTAACAATCTACAAAAAGAAATAATTAATAATAATTACGCATAGTTTATGCGGGAAAGACTCAATTCACAAATAATTATTGCAAGTGGTCGTAATGAATGTATGGACAGGATTTCCTACTGGTTACTACAATTCACACCTACTGTAGCAGCCCTAACTTCACCCCGGTATTCCTACTGTGGACCTACAGTTTATCGTGGAATCCAAACCACCGTGGAAGCATTGGGGCATACTTCACATATAAACAATAAACTGTGCCAGAAGTGAAGGTGATGTTGAGGGCCTTTGTAATCCCAGTTTTTGATAGGATTTCCAATCTCGAAACATTAATCACTGAGCCACCAAACTGCTCTTAAAAGAAGATACGAAATCTCAAAAAACAGTTTCTATTGTATCAAAAGTAAAGAGTAATGAAACAATACGATAGTAACAAAGTTATCCTGTACGCGACGCAACTTTATACGATGCATCATACTAGTGTTCGATTGTATCAAAAGTAATGAGGAACGAATCGAAAGTAACGGGTACCGGTATCGGTTTAGTAACGAATACATACAGGTACAGAAGTTCTCGTTACTTTTATAGCCCTGATGGTGGTAGACGAATTCCCACCTCCGGAGCTTTGATTGGGTTGTGGTTTCAGGAAGTACACGATGGCTTTGACTACTAAACAGTTATGAAGGTCACGAGAGTTGTGAGAGTAACACGTTGGTCTACACTGGGCAGCAAACTCTTTGTCTGTGACCATTTAGTTTGATGGATAACTGGTTAGTGGTGAGGTCGACGTAAGTACTCTGGCTATGGAGGCAGGTGAGATGGTATTCAAGATGGAATTTGGACCAGGCGACCTGGCATATGATGGAGTATGTTCCACCAATGGTAAGGTTACAAAAGGATGTGGTGGATGTACTCATTTCAGGAACAGATCTGAGAAAGTCGTAGCCACAACCGAGGATCTGGTTCGAGACATATTTTTTCCTGATATCTGGTTTCGAATTTTGTGAAATAGTAATTGATTTAGCTGTGACAGTGCACATGCTTCTAAGGCAATTTCTCTAGTCATTTATTTACAGTGTTCTTATTATTATTTATTACCATATATCCTTTGAGTGTAAATACCACCAACCCCAACCAATTTCGGCCATTACAAATTTTAATTTTTAATTCTAAATACTTCTAAGAGTGAGCTACAATAACTAACAGTATAATCCAATAAATTAATGGGAACTGAAGCACTAAAATGAGTACTGTTTATCTTCAATAAGTGTGAATGTTAAGTAGAAATATTTAGTCAATGTCTGTGGTTCAGTTCAGAGGTGATTTGATTAAAAGCTAAAAAAGAAGTGTTTATTTTCTTTGTGTACAATGCAAAGTCTGTTAATAGAAACAATATATTTTTTTGTGGAAAAGGTGAAGTAGTTTTATTCTTCACATAATCTATTGGTAACTCCATTATTTGCACAAATTTGTAAAAGTTTCAGTAGACAGCTGCAAAATGGTTACTGCATTCATTTGAATGAAGCAGCGATTTTAACAGCAGATAACTTGAAATCGTCACAGGAGCAACACATTAGGCTACAGACAAAAGGCCACTTTATTAAAACTTACACAAGTTTTAAAGAAAATGGGGCAGATTCGAGCACAAAAACCAAGTAAAATTAAAATTTGTAAATTACGGAATTATATTATATAATAAAAAAATAAAAAAGGGGTAATTACGGTAGTAGACAGGGAATTCCCACCGGAGCGTATGATCCATCACAATTAAATCAATAAGTACCTGGGTGCCTATCTTCACTCAGTGTCTTTCAATTTCTGTTCAATATGCAATATTTTAAGTAACTTATATGATTTTCTTGAAGGCTTTGTAGGCATTTTTAAGAGCATAGTTCCTTGCAAAGAAAAGCTTAACTAACATCAGTAGGATTAGTGGTACCTCAAACCTCTACGAGGTGGCGCTGGAGCCGTTTCAGAGATACCAAACTCGAAAATTATCGTTTTTTGTAAATTCGCGTTTCTGCATGGAAGACAACTATTTAGCTAAACTTAAAAAGCAAAACGTTATCTAAATATGAAGTGTCATCCAAATTGTTAAGAGTCGTTTCAGAGATACTATATGTAAACATATATACACACAACAATTGCTTGTTTAACGATACGATGATGATGATGATGATGATAATGATAATACCTTCAACTAATATAGTGAAGATATATTAAGTTAAAGCTAGTATGTAGGTCATACGTATTACCAGTACTAGAATGTGGTGCAAGCATCTGGAAGTCTTACTGCAAAAAGGATATTCACTGCAGTGAGAGAATACATCAACATGCTGTTATAATACCAAGAATACAGCCACATACAACCAGTGTAATGCAATGAATTAAAGGACACTGAAGTGAGTACTGTTAATCTTTAATAAGAGTGACTTAAGTGGAAAGAGTACAAAGAAAAACTACAAAGACAACACTAAAACAAAGAACAGAGAAGAGAGAAGCTAACGAAACCTCCTAGATCCTGAACAAGTAATACGATGCAGCCAACTTCAAGAAATATTTTCTAAAATGTAAAATGTCCATTTGAGAGAACACTAAAATTAGGAAGGAACAAGGTGGACGATACATACGATTTATATTTTAGTAAATAGAACAGTAAATGTATGATATGAGTTACCAAAATCAGAGATAAATTCTAAAGATGCAGACATATTAAAAAGTAACTTTGACTTTTACCATAATATGAAGAAATCACGTTTGCGCTCACCCTTGCTGCGCACTATGGCGACGATGCGCTGCAGAGCGTCGGACTGCGGGGAGCCGACGGACGACTGGGAGCCGTCGGAGACGCCGGAGTCGGAGTCGTGCGACCAGGAGTGTTTGCGGCGGGGCTGCAGGTGCGTCTGTGCGGGCAGCGTGCAGCTGGTCGTCATGACGTCGCCGCGGCCCCCGCCCAGGCTGCCGAGCCCCTGCGGCCCCGTCGGCACCCTGTACTGCAGCAGCACGTCCACCAGCTCCGCCACGAAGTCCTGCCTCTGGGGGAAGCAGGGCAGCTCCTCCGGCAGCTGCACCTTCTGGTGGTCTATGTCCACGTAGCACAGGTTCCCTTGTTGCTGTAAATAAAACGTCAAAATATAACCAGTGGATTCCCTATAAAAAACAACACGGTTTTATTTGTGATGAATAACTAGTTATATTAACATTATGGTTCTAACTACTTATTACAGATTTTGGACCCCATGACTGTGGTGGGATTGCCACAGGGTAGCATATTGGGACCACTGTTATTCATTATTCTAATGAATGATTGTGTTGATGGTTTACTATCAGTAGTTAGATTGTTTACAGATGACGTAATGTTATATAAAAGCATCAAAACAGTAGAGGACTGAACAGTTGCAGGGTGATCTGGACAGGATATCTAGTTGGGTTGGTAAACATGGGATGAAGATAAATGCAAAGAAGAGTCAGCTAATTAGATACACAAATAAAAAGCAAAAGGTTAATTATGAATATAAGGTGGGGAAAGAATTGCTTGCTGAAGACTTGAAATGTAAATATCTTGGCATTACATTTGATAACAAGCTTAACTGGGCAGGACACATTGGACAGGTGGTAGGAAAAGGTTTCAAAATCCTGCACTTGTTTGAGAGAGTGATGAGGGGATGCACGAGAGAAGTAAAGGAATTGGGTTACAAAACTTTGGTTGCACCATTGCTCGAATATGGTAGTGTAGTAAGGGACCCACATTTTGAGTATCAAATACAGGAATTGGAGAAGGTGCAAAGAAGGGCTGCTAGATTTGTTTCTGGAAATTATCGCAGAATGCAATCAGTGACAGATATGATAAAGGAGCTGGAATGGGATTCATTGGAAGACAGAAGCAGGGTGAAGAGTGTCATGGGAGTATATATAGGTGATGAGGTATCGTATGATATTGGAGTAAGAAGGAAAAGTAATGAATGCATGGACGGGAAGAGATGGCCATGATTTCTCCATCGCAATTAAATTGAATTAAAATTAAATCTCTCAGGTGCAGTTCTCAACGAGAGTCATTATTTAGTATTGCTCGGATATACGAGCATACACTGTCCACCTGACAAAATTGAGGACTAGTGCCACCTTCTACATCTACATCTTCATATATACTATGCGATTCACAAAATTGTGGGTGGCAGAGGGTGCTCAGCACCAAAGCTAATATCTTTGCTGTGCATTCCAATCCCTAATGGTACGAGGGAAAAAAGAATTCATATAAGAATCAGTCCGGCACCTTATTTCTCTAATTTTGTCTATCCTGTCCTTCCGACTCAAATAGGTTGGTGGAAGAAGTATTTCACTACACTCAAAAGTGAAAGTGGGAGTATGCATGTTTACCAATAAGTCTATCTATCAGAGACTCCCAGCCTAGTCTACTAATCAGTTCTGTGATGCTTTCGTAAGGACTGTAGCAAGCGGTCACGAATCGAGCGGCTCTTCTCTGTACTTTCTCTATATTCTCAATCAACCCCTTACGAAACGGGTCCCAAATGGCACAACAATAGTCCAAGTGTGGATGCACAAGAGAATTGTACGCTATCTCCTTTGTTTGTTCATTACAATTTTTCAAGATTCGACCTATGAATCGCAGCATAGAATTTGCTCTACCTACTAACGAATTAATGTGTATGTCCCATTTCATGTTCCTATGTACTGTTACTCCCAAATATTTCATAGAATCGACCATATCAATCACTGTATTGTTTAACTCGTATTTCTGAACAATTGGATTCTTTTTGTTAGTTATGCTCATTGTCTTGCACTTTTTACAATTTAGCGCAAGTTGCCACTCAGCGCACCATGCCAAAATAACATCCAGATCACACTGAATTGCTAAGCAATCGGCCAAATTTCTTACTTCCCTATAAATGACCGCATCATCAGCAAACAATCTAAATAGGCTTTTCACTTTGTCTCCGAGAAGGACAGTGTGGGCTTAAAGACACCAGGAGTCTGCAGTACACCACGCGAGTGTGATAAGATTTGCATTGATCAGATTATCCACACTGTCAGAGCCTGCTTTGATAAGCATAGACATAACTTTTGCCTTTTTCAGTTGGAGAAGTCTGCCGTCACCAAACACGTGATTGAAAATGTTCACAAAATGGAATTCAAAAGTGTTTTGACCGAGTATTCACTCTTCTGAGAATAGGTCAAAGTCACAGAAATACGACTGCATAATGGCATGAGCCACACACACGTGGGACTGTGAGTCAGCAAAGTCTGGACATCACCACTGTCTACTCTTAAACAACATAACAAATGAGAGGATAGCGAGGCGCCACTGGGAAATAATCCCCAGCAAGTGGTTCACTGCAGTTGGATTACTAAGTCACCCAGCAGCCAACTGGCACGCTATGGAGGAGAAACTACAGCGATCACGACATGCACCCATTGCAGACCGTGCGACCGACGCAATATTAAGCCGCAGCCGGAGTAAAGAGGAGCAGATGTGATGCTATATACCTGCGTTGGTGCCGCAGAATGACTTTAGCTCTGGTTGTCGCATCACATGCACAGGATTTATGATAACAGGCAACAATGCTCCTGTATCCACATCATCATCCCAGCAGTGAACATTTGAACATTATATTTCAGTCATATAGCAATCCTTTGTTTACACAGCACTAGTAATTATAATCACACACTCATGAGGCGACATTTCTGATTTTCCTTTACTAAAATTCAGATCACGCATTACAGTTCTCCCGTGCACTGATAGGGCGTCCTGGCAATCATCAGTAGACGGAGTCAGATTTTCGCCGGCTGCTAAGCCAGTCTAGTTTGTGATTTCAGGTAATAATATCTGAAGTAGTAGACCTGATGAAGACAACCAAGCAGTTTGTCGAAACATTGTCATTTTACGACGCTATCCAACTGATCTCCTGTAAAGAATTAATTTCATCAATACGCCAGGAAACTCTCCATTCACATATTAGGTAAACTCTAGTTTAAATCTAATAGTTTTAATCACCAAGCTGAACTGCTCAATGAAGACATTATACTTTTCGTTTACACACACTAATAAGTGAATATAATATACTGATTGTTCAAACTTGTAGTCCAGTCCATTGCCTAGGTCACACTCTCCATTACATCCACGCTTTCCGAGGCTGCGCTTAGTTTTGAAAGTATGTTCTTCGTCCACTACCGGCTCGCTAGGCTGTCGTAGCTTCACCAGTTGGCTGCCTTTTTTCAGGGTTCCTGTAGGGCCTTCACAGCTACCGTATCGGTCCCGGGGCACACTGGGTCCCCACAGGCAGTCCCACACTTCATGCCGTTGCCCGTCGCCCACCATGCAGAGGGGGAAGTTGGACTTGTGGAGATTAGTGTGGAATAGACCAAAATAATGAAGATAACAAGAAACACTGGCCCTTCAAAGGACGTGTTACTCGATGGTAACAGATAGGAATGGGTGGAATCTTTTGTGTATCTGGAAAGCAAGGTAACTATGGAAAGATGGAGTAAGAAATAGGTCAGAGAGTAAGGAAGAGTGAACAAATATATTATCACGTAAAAGATGTAATCTGGAGGTGGAACATAGCAAAGGAAACCAAAATTCTGCACTATAAAGTATATTATCAGCTGTGCTCCGAAACCTGGACTTGGACAAAGAGAGATGTTAGCAGATTGCAGGCGGCAGAGATGAGGTTTCTGAGAGGCATACAGAATGTCACGAGGAAAGATAAAATCAGGGAGAGACTACAAGTGGAAGCATTAGAAGAGATGTTAACAAGGAGAGGACTGCAGTGGTTGGGGCATGTTATGAGGATGAAGGAGGGGAGGATGCCAAAGTAATAGCACTGAAGGGAAGGAGACCAGTTGGAAGACCTCGGGCAAGATGGATGGACCGAGTGAAGAAAAACGCAGAGTCTAAGGGAGTCGTTTGGAATAAAAGCAATGGAGTAAAAATCTTGGAATGACCACCAGACTTGGAAGAGGATGTGCAAGACGACCCACTTAAGTGGAAACGTCTAATGACGATTATGATGATGAATAAGTGAATACAGGTAATAATTTTAGCAACTAATTAACTTTTACCAACTTCTAAACTAGGACTAATATTACTAATGTATAATGTAATCTTATATTTGTACATTTATGACAAATCATATTTTTTACCGATTTCTTTTTGAGCTGAAATGCTGAATTAAACGCTGACCAAACATTTCTGATTGTATTTAAATTTATTTTATATATCATATAAATACAAATTTATATCATTTTCACAGTTTTGTTCATATTATGATAATATTTATGGTCACCTGGTCATATTTTGAGGAAATATCTGTTAATTTTTTAGTGGTACTGGAAATTCACTATAAGTTGAGAATAAGTAAAGATAATTGTTCTCAGGAATATACTCCTATAATATGTTGGACGAAAAAACAATACCAATTGTCACTGAATTGTCAGGGTAATGGGAGTGTACAGGGCGTATACTGGTGATGAGGCATGGAAAGATATTGCAGTTTTTAACTGCTTTACATCTTTTTAACATCGAGGTCTTTAGAGACGGGAAAGGATGGGGGAAAGGATGGGGGCAAGGAATGGGAAGGAATTCGGCCATGGCCTTTTGAAGGAAGCATCCCGGCATTCGCCTGGAGTGATTTGGGGAAACCATGGAAAACCCAAATCTGGATGCCCGGACGGGGATTCGAACCGCCGTCCTCCCGAATGTGAGGCGAGAACGCTAGCCGTTACACCGTCCCGCTCGGTGATATTGCAGTAGGTATGAAAAGTAGTTCATGGAAGGGAAAAGATGACCATGACCACAAGCTGGCACTCGATTTCAGGCAAAAGGTTGTGGGAAGATTTTATTTTTTAGGTAAGAGTGTCAGGGATTGGAATGAGTTACCAAGGGGAATGATGAATAATCTACCGAAAACGTTAAAAGAATTTAAAGTTAAAATTTGTAGAGCGCAAATGTAGGTGGGTGCAGGATAGGGGGAAGTTGGGTATGTAGGGAAATTGCCACCGGAGCGTGCGCTCCATTGCAATTAAATAAAATTAAATATCTTCAGAATCACCAGTTGTTTTTGACAGATGTTCACTAAGAAGTTCAACACTTTCTTCCAAAGTTGGAACCTTTGCTTCGACACTGCTAAGACGTGGTTCTAGGTCAGCAAGCTGATTAGAGAGTTTTTCAATGTTTTTCCTGACACTGTCCATTTCCTCCTTAAATTTATTTTTGGTAGTAAGAGTCGACATTTTCTGCAGCAGCAGAGCGACATTGAGGCCGACGTGCCTCGATTTAATGATAAACAATTGTTTCTGTCACAAGTCCAATTATTATTTTCGCCTTTTGAAAAAGAAGAATATTCGTTTTTGCTCATTCTGACGCATTCAGGATTGAACCTTCGCGAACAGATACAACTGCATTGTATCCCTTAGCTCAAAACTGGTTCGAGGCAACACGGACAACTATCTTGCTTGAATTCACCAATTGGGAATTAAAGTGATGCATTATTGTCACTCTCTAAACGTTAATGTTCAGCGAGCGTATTATCTCAACAATGCAGCAGCAGCATGCCTGTGTTGATCTGCATCAATCACCGTCTCATTGTCACCAGTACTTTTGAAGATAATCCTCAATCAGTGTTAAATCTGCAGTGGATCCTCGAGTAATGCATGTCGATATCAAAATTTTGTGAAAGTGTGAATTTACAGAATTACAAAAAAAGGAATTTTGAGAGGAGTATTTTAGCAAAGACTAAAGACTTTTTTTCTGTAAATTATGTGAAACTAAAGTGACATCAACAAAGTTATTTCATGTGCGGCAGCATTACGATACGGCGAGCAACAACAACGATGTATCATGGCTACAGCTCAACAAAGCAGACTGCAACTTTTTTTGACAGATCTACTGCTTTGTCATCTTCTAGATAGTCAATTTCTCCTATTATTCCAATTTTTAAAAGTAAAAATCTAGTAATTTATTCTTTTACAGAAAACATTAAAACTTTAATTTTCAAATGGTGCAGTGAATGCACAGAAGGAAATTGTGCTGTCTGCATGAAAGTGAAACTGATAGATGTTTTGATGTATAGTAAATTTAAAAGTTTGGTCATATTTTGTTACTGTCATACAGATGCGAACCCGAGTAATATTACGTCTACCCGAGTGTTGGGGAGAGTACTGACCTCAGAGACCACGCGCTGGTGGGCTTCTCCACTGTGCAGTCCCATCACGAACGGGACGGGGGCGTCCAGGAAGTGCTGGAGTGAGGCGGGCAGGATCGGCACGTACACGTGCTGCCACGTGAACGGGAACAGCAGGCAGGTCACCGCCTCCGCCACCACCATCAGCCGCTGGTAATCTGCGACAGTCGACAAGGCGGCTTCAAACACTGACGGCACGTGTCAAACGGCAGCTCTGGTTACTCTGAGTAAACTGAAACATCCTACCTAAGTACTATTTAATTTAATAAAAAAGAGAAACCTTTAGTTTCAAATATTGATCTAGGAATTAGAAAGAACTTTTTAAAACACTTTGTGTGGAGCACAGCACTTTATGGTAGCGAAACATGGACTTTAGGAATACCGGAAAGAAAGAAAATTGAAGCATTTTAAATGTGGTGCTACAGAAGAATGCTGAAAATTAAGTGGACAGACAAAGTAAGAAATGAACGAGTTTTGGAAACGATGGGTAAGAAAAGAAGTTTGTGGAAGAAGCTTACAGAAAGAAGAGACAGGCTGGTAGGTCATGTTTAGAGACATGCAGGATTGGTTAATTTGTTAGGGGAGGGAACAGTCGAAGGTAAGAACTGCAGACAAAGACAGAGATTAGAATATATGAAGCAGATAATTGAGGATGTGGATTGTACGGGGTATGCAGAAATGAAGAGGTTAGCACAGGATAGGAAGGGATGGAGGATTGCATCAAACCAGTCAAAAGAACGACAGCAGCAAAAAAAAAAAAATTTAATTGGAATGGAGCACAATTTCCATACAAACTCATTCTCCCCTTTTCCTGCACCAACCTACATTTACCATCTACAAATTTCAACTTCAAATTCTTTCAACAATAATTGGAAAATTATTCATTATTTCAATTGGTAATTTAATCCTATCCCTGACACCCTTACAAAAAAAAAAAAAAAAAAAAAAAAAGAGGAGAATATTCCTACACCCTAGTGCCTGAAATCAAGTACCAGTTTGAGGTATTTGTCATCTTTACCCTTCCAAGCGCTTCTCTTAATTTTTCCACCAATATCTTTCAATGCCTCATCACCAATATATGCCTTGCACAATCCCATGACCCTCTTCACCCTCCTCCTGTCTTCCAATGAATCCCATTCCAGCTCTTTTGTCATATCTTTTACTGATAGTGTTCTGCGATAATTTCCAGAAACAAATCTAGCAGCCCTTCTTTACACCTTTTCCAACTTCTGTATTTGATACTCAAAATGTGGGTCCCATACTACACTACCATATTCAAGCAATGGTCTGACCAAAGTTGTAACCCAATTCCTTTACTTCTCTAGTGCATCCCCTCATCACTCTTACCGACAAGTGCAGAATTTTGAAACCTTTTCCTACCACCTGCCCAATGTGTCCTGCCCAGTTAAGCTTGTTATCAAATGTAATGCCAAGATATTTACATTTCAAGTCTTGAGCAATAAATTTCTTCCCCACCTTATAACCATAATCAACCTTCAGTTTTTTATTTGTGTGTCTAATAAGCTGATTCTTCTTTGAATTTATCTTCATCCCATGTTTACCAACCCAACTTATATATCCTGTCCAGATCACCCTGCAACTGTTTACAGTACTCTACTTCACAGTGATCTACTGTATCTGTGTATAGTGACCTAATCATTACCATTCTGTAAGGATCGTGTTGTTAGGTTGTTAAATGATCTGGGTTGACCAAGTCAGGTTTTTAAGAACACTTTGCTTGGCAAATAGTTCTGGGCAGCTCAGAGTGACAGGCGACACGAAGCTGGTTACTAACCCACAAATCTCGACTTCTAAAATACCACTGAACAAGAAATTGAGCGAGTGTTGGTGGCTAGCATTCACAACACGTATTACGTCCAGTGATTATTTTGTATGGCTACATGTTTCAATAGAGATACATACTTTTCAGGATGGCAGCAGAGTCAAACAACAAAGTGGTGCAGTAAGTAAACTGGTATACTTGTCACTGGACATAGTGAAGGGTAATCTATAGCTGTGAACCACAGAACCGTTTTTATGATTTTCAAGTTTTAACTTTAAATTCTTTTAAGTGTTTCTGGTAAACTGTAACCGGTAACTTGTTCCACTCTCTGACTACCTTACTGCAAAAGAAAATTTTACTAATCCTATATGCCCAAAATGAAGAGCCAGATTGTGGTTGTCATCTCTTCACTTCCACGAAACAGTAATAATTCTTCTGCAAATATACACGCGAGCCTGATCGTCAATACGTGCCTCACATATTCCTTACATTCTTTCACCTGCCTCTTGTCTTCCACAGCATCCTAAGCAGGCCCTTGTAGTGCATCAGTTATTGACTGTAGTAAACTAACACTGACGGACCTAGCTGCCCTCCTTTGCATCTCCTACAACATCTGTATTTGATACCCAAAATGCGCATTCCATACTACACCACGATCTGGAAGCAACGCTCTAACCGAGATTTCGTAACTCAATTGCTCACTTATCTCGTACATCCCCTCATCACCCTCTCCGATAAATGAAGGGTTTTGAAACCTCTTGCCACCTGCCCAACTGAGTTTACTAGCAAATGCTATGCCCATCGCACTTGAGACTTCAGGTCTTCAACGTGCAATTCCTCCCCCTCCCCCCTACACCCCCCACCCATCCTATAGAAAACATCTCTAGTTTTCTGATCTGTAAATGTATCTTCACTCCACGTTGACGACACGCCCGGCTAAATGTCCCGTACGGCAGCTGCGGCTGTTCAGTCTCTTCCCATTTTTATCCAATTATACACATTATCCCATCCACAAAACAACCTAACCTCCGACTATAAACCGTGCATTATAATAATGAAAACCAATGGTATTCGTACACTATTGCGTGGTTCTCCCCTTTTCACTTCCACCTCCGTTTATACAGCATTTCCCATACCAGCTCTTTTCTTTTGACTTCTTAGTCTTTAACAGTTTCCTGCATGTTTCAGACCTAACATCATCCTTCTCAACATTTTCTATATATGTTTTATAGGTAACAATGAAAGGAAAGAAATGCCGCAAGGCAATATTTACATGGAAAAGAAAGGGAAAATACACTCAACATTCACCAAAGTTGAAGGGAGGAGGGCAGTAGCAACACAAAACAACAAACAAACAAAGAAAAAACAATATTTCGTGTGAAAATTCCTTCTTCTTTTTCCTCCCTTCAACTTTGGTGAGTGTCTATATATGTTTTCATGTTCAAAATTTCAAAATGGGTGATTCTGATCTATTGAGACATTCTGGTTTAGTGACTGTGTTGTAATGTCTCAGTTTTGTGTGGAGATGCTTTTTTGCTGTAGATATTTAGTGTTAAGCAATCTTTTTCCATCTTTTGACACCTAATTTCATTGACTTTTGATTCAATTCCTAAATTGTTTTGTCGAAGGTATGGGACATGTTTGATTTTTCCATATTTTGTTACCACACATGCTATTATTTACTCCTACCCTGCTTCACGTGTTACAATCTTTACTTCCACTGACTGTTTCATCCACTGAGCAATCCTAAATGACTCAAAATGTGACACACCAGTATGCCATCCTTTCTGCGCGATTCCTCCACAAACCCCTCACACATTTCCACAATATGTCCTGTTCACGCTTTGTTTCCATTATTTTTAACAACCAAATTCAACCTTCTGTCTTTTAGCATTCCCAAAGTTCACTTAATTGTACTGCATACAAGATTTTAGAAAGTTCTGTCTTAGTACAATAAGCAGTCTGTGTGCTACAGTGCCAGGTTCCCATTACAAGGAGGCCAAGGATTCTTAAGATACACGTGGACATTCGCTTTAACAAAGACAGAATGCATCGAAAATTAAAACTTTGGCACCAGGTCGTAAGAGCACAGAAATTTGCCTTTTGATAGATCAATAATACCAAAACATTTTTATTTTTGAAGGATGATTTCTTTGATAGTACTTATCTATTTTAAAGTCAACTTGTTTTAGTTAGCAGTTGCACTTTTACTTCCTGAACAATAGAAATCTCTTAATTCCATCACTGCAACCACTCTTATTTGAGTTAAAGTTCATTTTATTTATCCTACTTTTGTTTATATTAACTTGAAATCCAGACACCAATGTTTATTTATTGCACCAAATCCTTACTTTTCTCTGCTAACAGGACAGTATCAGCATCAAACACCAGCATGCTGATTGGTTCTCCTGAAACCTTTACTTCATTTCCCTCCACATCATTTATATCATCCTCAACAAACATGCAGAATATTTATAATAATCATGACTGAATAGACTATTAAACGATTACTGAATGTTATTTTAAGCCAATACAGTTTTTATTTGAACAGTTATAAAAAAAAAATGGAACAAGAGGGGTCCTATTTACTTTGGGGAATCCACTAAGCAATATGGTATGTACCTGATTTAATTAATATGAAATCAGCCAAACATGCTTGAATTAAACTATAACTGATATTAGGAACTCCACATTAACAACAAACTTTCATAAGTATTAAATGTATTAATAAATCCCAACTTATTCGTGAAAGTCATAACCATTCATAAAATTACTAGCATTGGTAAAATATGCATTCGTTAGAACAAGATATTGTATAAAATATGAAGTGACTGTGCACAAAGCTTTATACAAGAAAATGCACAATTTGCAATGCACATGAAGATTATATATATAAAAAAAATACACGATGCATATTTTCCGCAGAATGCACATTTTTTGTACAATATATATGAAAGGAAAAGGTTTTAGACAACTAAAATAAAAGATGGAGGCTAGCGAGTAAGGCACAGTTTTACAACATTTCAGTTTGAATCCATTCCGGTGCAGAATCGTAACCTCCCGTCCACGTGTTCCGTTTATTTTTACGACTTTACGGTTTGTCACTGCCTACTCCAGTGAGGCGACAGAACACGGCGAGACACTCACCGGAGGAGCAGAGCAGCACCTGGTTCTCGAGCAGCACGCAGGTGAAGAGCTGGACGGCTCCCTCGACGCCCAGCAGCTCGAAGAACTTCCGCAGCGGCAGGTCGAACAGGGGCAGCTCCTCGATGGAGCCGGGACGCTGCACCACCACGGGCGGCCCCCCGCCGGGGCAGCAGAACCTCAGGCTGCGTCCGGGCTGGGGCGTCGGCGTCTCGAACAGCAAGCTGTACACGTGGCTCTCCAGGCTCGGCACGCACCCCCCGGGAGCCACCGCACACCTGAGTAGCACGGCAGTTATCAGTAACATAAACACATATTACTTTTTAATTATTTTTTACTTATGGCTTTACGCCTCATCCACATCATTAGAGGCGGGATGGGACTCGGTACTAGGAATGGGAAGTAATTCGGCCGTGCCCTTTTTGAAGGAAGCATCCCAGCATTTGCCTGGAGTGATTTGGGCAAACCCGTGGAAAACCCAAATCTGGATGTCTGCAAGAGGATTCGAACCGGCGTCCTCCCGAATGTGAGGCCAGAGGGTTAGCCGTTCACCCACCACACTCAGTTTAAATTTTGTATTTTGTGGGTGACAAAGTAACTGACAGCACGGGTGGCAACTGGGTAGGACAGAACTGCCAAGAGATATTCCTTTCACTTCCCTTGTTTAATTTGTTTGTTGATTTAGCTCCAACAGTGGTAAACTTACTTATTTATCATATTGTTATCGTATCGCATTGTTGAGCAACTAATCGGTGTTTCAGATTCCATGTCACAGTAAGGACGAAACTGACCGTCCTACTTAAATGGCTTAGTAAGCCTCCTTCGGGAGGGTTCAACCGACCTCCGGATCGTGGACCAACTTACGTAATACATATAAATATATACAATACCTACAAGGACAAGAATGTTGGTAGCATTCACATATCTATGTCCTATTGTTGCATCCATGATAAGAAGGAACTTGTAGCACCGATAACATCTCGAGATGGTCAGTCGTACTTCCTTAGAGGGCATTCCTTGGTGATGTGCTCCCCACTCTGGGAAGGAGCTCCGCAGTCACAGACAGGAGAATCCTCAAGCCGTCACTTATACAGCATGGCGTTGCATTTGGCGTTGCCTGTTAATTGGTTTAGTTTGTCCCACTGGTCTCTCTTCACATTGAATCCTGGAAGTCCAGTTGTAGCCTCTTCAATATCTACACATTTCGCAGATGTAGGGTTAAAGTTTTGACGCCATTTTCCCTCGAGATCAAAGTGAGATACATCATTCCATACTGGATTTCTGGATTTAAGACAAGTGGGGGATAGGTCATTAAGGATCTCATGGATTGTGAGATCCTGTTGATGGTCAGGATTGTGTAGTTTTACCCACTCACGTGCCGTTGCTTCTTGGCGTCTGACTTCTGGAGGTGGTATATTACTGATGATGTATAACCAGGGGACTGGGGTGGATTTTAGTGTGCCAGTTATTACTCTCATACACTCGTTCAAATGGATGTCGATTTTTCTAGTGTGAGCACTACATTGCCACACTGGAGCACAGTACTCGGCAACAGGGTAAACCATGGTGAGAGCGGTTGTTCGTAGTGAGTCTACATCAGATCTCCACGGTGTAGCAGCTGGCTTCTGCATGATGTTGTTCCATGTTTCAAGTTTCTGACTTGCATCCATGATAAGAAGGAACTTGTAGCACCGATAACATCTTGAGATGGTCCGTCATACTTCCTTAGAGGGCATTCCTTGGTGATGTGCTCCCCACTCTGGGAAGGAGCTCCGCAGTCACAGACAGGAGAATCCTCAAGCCGCCACTTATACAGCATGGCATTGCATTTGGCATTGCCTGTTAATTGGTTTAGTTTGTCCCACTGGTCTCTCTTCACATTGAATCCTGGAAGTCCAGTTGTAGCCTCTTCAATATCTACACATTTCGCAGATGTAGGGTTAAAGTTTTGACGCCATTTTCCCTCGAGATCAAAGTGAGATACATCATTCCATACTGGATTTCTGGATTTAAGACAAGTGGGGGATAGGTCATTAAGGATCTCATGGATTGTGAGATCCTGTTGATGGTCAGGATTGTGTAGTTTTACCCACTCACGTGCCATTGCTTCTTGGCGTCTGACTTCTGGAGGTGGTATATTACTGATGATGTATAACCAGGGGACTGGGGTGGATTTTAGTGTGCCAGTTATTACTCTCATACACTCGTTCAAATGGATGTCGATTTTTCTAGTGTGAGCACTACACTGCCACACTGGAGCACAGTACTCGGCAACAGGGTAAACCATGGTGTGGGCGGTTGTTCGTAGTGAGTCTACATCAGATCTCCACGGTGTAGCAGCTGGCTTCTGCATGATGTTGTTCCATGTTTCAAGTTTCTGACTTGCATTTTCTAGGTGTTCATTTTCTCCTATTACCGGTCTCCCTATACTCAAATTTAAGATGATATTACCATTTTAACAGGTATGTCTGATTTAAGTACTTATGCACAGTTTTCAGACGATTAACACATTGCACAGGATATTTTACAGAATTTCATCTGTCCATTTATCCACCAACTAAAATATTCGTTCACCACTTTGTGTAAGCACGTCAACAACTTTTAGACCAGTCCACCTACACTACTGGCAAAGGTATCGGTCCTGGTCTGAAAATGAAATGGAATCCAATTACCACTCCTCACAGATTTACCTGTACAATCCTTCCAGAAAGAGTTTGGCGGCACGTACGTAGGGCAGTTGCGCTACGAGTGCGATGCTCTTAGAAACGAAGAGCGTGTCTTTCGAGGCCTCGTAGTAGCTCTGCGCAGCGGACGGCTGGTGCGTCGAGAGCTTGAAGTGCCGGGGCAGCGACCGCGTGTTGTGCGAACCGTCGACCGACACTCGACCGCGTCGACCCGACCGACCGCCCGGCGCGTGCTGCTCACTGCTCGACAGTTCGGTGAGGTGCATCGCCTGCGAAACGAGAACCGAGCACTCACTCTATAACCTACCCGCAAAGAAAGTATGCATTCAGTTGTGCAGTTTTTCTCTTTTTCAGATATTCTCTGAGAAACTGCAAGGCATAATGTTGGAAACCTTTGCACACATTTTACACTAATCTCTAGAATTTTCAGTTTATAACAGATATGAAGAATTATTTTTAAAAAATCAAGATTTATAGTGTAACAATAATTCAATTTTTTTACTATCAGCAAAAACATAATTTGGTACACAACTTTGGCAAAAATGGTCTAAAAAAATACTGTACTCCTAATTTTAATCACATCAAACTTCCCAAATCAATAGATGGTATCGTGAAGTTGCAACTCCAAAATAGCTCCAAAAATAAACAATATTGAATTTCAATACTGACATGAAAACTAACCTAGCGTAACTGATCTGGATTCTAGCTTATACTGACCTAACAGGAAAGAAAATGAGTAAATATTCCAGCCACAACAGAAAAAAAAAACCGGGTGTATATCATACTACGAGGGCAGATCAGAAAGTAACGCACAACAATTTTTTCCCCAAAAAGTTTAATATGTACCACAGCCAAACAAATCACAAATTAACTTACATCTGTGACCTACTTTTCTACATAGTCACCAATTTTCTCAACACATTTCTCCCATCGTGGTATCAATTTCAGTATGCCGTGTTCATAGAAGTCCATTTGTTGGGAGTGTAGCCACCTGCGGACTGATGATTTCACTTCCGCATCTGTTGCAAAATGTTGGCCGGCCAGGAATTTCTTCATGGGACCAAACAGATGAAGTCAGACGGTGCCAGGTCCGGACTGTATGGTGCATGCTGGAGCACCGCCCACACAAAAGTGGAGAGTTTCTCACAAACAGGAGCAGCAACATTGGGACCAGGGGCGCAGCTACTATGGGGCTAGGCGGTGCAGTGCACCGAGGCCCCTACGCTCAGGTGGCCGCCAAGCAATACCTCAGGGGCTCACAAGCATACCAAGCGCAGTTCAGTGGGCCCACGGGCCTTGACGGCAACTGGCGGCCTTTTTTTAGCTCTACTCCGTCGTCTAAGGAGGCCCCTGAGACACAAGGAGCCTCCTCACTAAGAGCCCTCACTGCTCAGAGGGCCTCCAAGCACAACTCAGGGGCCCCAGTCTCAGCTCAGGGGCCCCCTACCAGCAACACATAGCAAAAAAAGATCCCCCATCTGGCCTGAGGGCCCAAGATAAATAAATTTTTTGCACCAGGGCCCTTGCTGACCTTGCTACGCTACTGATTGGGACGTGCATTGTCTTGAAGAGGTTTACTATTACTATTACAATTACTCCGCGATTCACCAAAAGTGTTTGGCGGAGGGTGCATTGCACCTGTCAGGAAAGGTAATGGTTTGGAAGGGATATACGGGATATGGCAGGAGGCGCCCATGGGCTATTGTGAGGAACCATCCCAGCATTCGCCTGGAGCGATCTAGGGAAACCATGGAAAACCCAGATCAGGATGGCCGGAGTGCTTTATCGGAAGCTACTCCTGTCCGATTTTGTGTTTACTCGCCCGGTAAATCTATTCTATTCCATTCCCTAATCGCTCGTGGAAAAAATGAGTAGAGAAATGAATCGGTTCTGGCCCTGATTTCTCTTATCTTATTTTCGCGGTCATTCCGAGATATGAATGTTGCTGGTAGCAATATTTGTTTGCTGTCATTCCGAAATACGTCAGTCGAGAATTTTTCAATTAGCTTCCGTCGAGAGCAAAGCCTTCGGTGCTCCAGGTCTTCCCAACCTAACTCCTTCAACATGGCACTTACGCTTTCCCTCCAACTATATATACCTGTCACGAATCGGGCGGCTCTTCTTTGGACCATCTCTAATGCCTCCATTAATCCCTTTTGATGAGGACCCCATACAGAGCAACAATATTCCAGGTGAGGCCTCACTAGTGACTTGTACGCAATCGATTTAACTTCCGGAGTGCATTGTTTTAAATTACGACCTAGAAATCGAAGCATACGATTTGCTTTCCCAATTACATTCTCGATATGCTCATTCCACGACAAATTATTACGAATTGTTACCCCTAGGTATTTAGCGGAATCTACCGTTCTAAGGACAGTGCCATTAATTGTATATTCAAAGCTAAATGGTGTCACCTTTTTACTTACACGCATGACTTGGCACTTTTTAGCGTTTAACTCCAACTGCCAATGACACCATTAGCATTAATGCTGCGGCGTTTGTCACAAAGGGTGCGACACAACTTAACCAATGTTTTCATGTAGGCTGCAGCATTCACAGTGGTTCCGTGTTCAGCAAAGTCCACCAATAATGTGCCAAACATGTCACAACCACTTTCTTAGCCGATTGAGTCACTTTGATTTTTTTTTCGTACTGCGGAACCAGCATGTTTGCACTCCATAGAGGCTTGCTTAGTTTCGAGAGTGTAGTGGTACGCCCATGACTCATCACCAGTGACGATTCCTTTCAGAAAGTCGTGCCCTTCTGGGGCGTAACGCGTTAAGTGATCCAAGCTTGTCATCATTCACTGGCCCTTCTGGTTGTCTGTCAGTTTCTTAGGCACCCAGCGTGCACTAACTTTACGGAATTTCAACGTGTCGTGAACAATGTCGTACACTGTAACATAGGAAATGTTGAATGTCTGCGATAAGGTTCGCAAGTGCACACACTGGTCATTCAAGATTGCTGCCTCAATGGCGCGGACATTCTGCAGAGTTGAAACTGTTACTAAAGTTCACGTGGCCGTCTTGGAAGAATGCACACGACCTGGAGAAATTGCTATAGTCCAGACAGTTGTCCCCATACACATCACGCATGGCCCTGTGATTTTCACTCAGTGAATGCCCTTCGGAACACAAATATCAAACTACACTTCGCTGCTCTTTACACGTGGACGATAGTAACATGTGCGCCATTTTTGTTTCATAGTTCACATTTCTCTCACTAGAGCTGCACATGAAAACAAAATACCCTCTAGAGCACAAACTTCAAACTATATCATCATGAAATTTCAACATTCTAGCTGCAATACAAGGGGAGAAAAAAATTATTGTGTGTTACTTTTCGATCTGCCCCTGTATAATCCCAGCATCAGATCTGATACCTATTGTTAGGGCCACTACAAACAACAATAGGAAAAATCGACAAAATGTAGTACAGATGTCTCCACCAACATATCAAAGTTGATTTGTTCCAAGATAAGCCATGACTATTAAAGCAAAACAAATTCAGTCACAGAAGTTTTTAATCTGATATCATTCCTGTTGTGTGGAAGTGATGAAATTAGTGAGGGAAATAGAAATCACATGAGATTAACTTGCAGAAGGCTTTGGAAAAGTCTGTCAGGCTGTCAGAGGATCTCAGAAATCAGGTATAAACTCACCAACAAATGTCAAACTTAAAGGCCAAGCAGGATCAAAGCATTTATAAAGTCATAGTAGAATTTTACATAAAATCTAAGCCAGTATCAACTGTTCTATAGTCAAGGAGCCCAAAGTTCTTAGGAAGTTTAAAATAATGAGAAATGCTTAAAAACAATCCAATTTTTATAATTAACATTTTAAATTTTTGACCTAGCAAAATGAGTATCCTTTTTTTATTTAAAAAAAGTAAAAAAGTCAACATTTAACTATACTTTTAAGCAGAATAATAATGATAAATGTATTTTATCAACTTCTAATTTATTTATTTTTTTTTTGCACCTTGTCGACATCTATGTCATCAGAGACAGGAAAGGACAGACGGCAGGAAATGAGAAGGGATTCAACAATGGCCTTTTGAAGGAAGCATCCTGGCATTCGGCTGGAGTGATTTGGGGAAACAATGAAAACCCAAATCTGGATGCCTGGACGGGGTTAGAACCTCCATCCTCCCAAACGCAAGGCCAGAGCGCTAACCCATCCGCCACACTGGATATCAATGTTATACTAAATTTTTAATATGTACTCACTGGAAAAGGTAATATAATGATGTCAACCTTATTCTACTTGTATGGTCTCTGTACCTAATATCAACAAACAAACCAAAAACTGGATGAGCAGTGCCTGTATTATGGCTGCAACTATCTAACCTCCTCAATCCAGTTGAATCAAACTCAAAGAGGGAGAAACAAATGACTGTATTGCCTGACAGTATACTTTGTTCCCAATTTAATTGCAATAAATTACATAATCAATACTGCAATGTACCTACAAGCCTGTGTGTTCATTAATTTACCACATGTTAATAAATCAGTCACACAATTACAGATCGTGCGACCAGAACAAAATATTAAAAACAAAGTTAACTAGATGCTTAAGAAATCTGTGTTTCTGTCTCAGAAGTCCATACACAACTTAGCAGGTCACATTCTGAGCAACAGAGATTCAGAAACAGAAATAAAGGCATGTTCAAATATGTGTCCAAGGCAAAATAAAATAAGGCCATTTTTAGGAAAAAATGTTTCTTTAAATTTCTTTGTAAATATTCTTAAATATCAATAACACAATCATACAACGGATTGTACAGTCATAACAAAAATGAAATACGTTCTTACGAGGAGACGCACACTACCTGCAGAGTCTGCATGGCGCTGCATATCTTCCTGTTGCGCACCTCCTCGTAGAAGACGTAGCTGAACCCGTAGCTGTGGCTGCCGTCCTCTCGGGTGATGATGAAGCTGTGGAAGCGCGGCTCCACGCAGTGCTTCTGCGTGCGGAACTGGAGGCCGTGCGGCAGGCACAGCTGCGATAGAAACGACGGCATGTAGGAGCCGCGGCCCGGACCAGGCCTCCACGACATTGAGGTAATTAGAGGGGGAAAAGGATGTAGCACGGGGGTCAGCAAACAGCGGCTCTTCGAATATTAGAGTGGCTCTTTGATAATATTTTTTTATACATTTTTATTGACAATAGTAGTTTAGAATACGGAAAGGAAAAAATGCAGTTTGCTTTCAAAAAATTACAAAAAAAAAAACAGACAATACTTCGTAGAGTTTGCCGCATTCATACAATGAGTTGAAAAAGTTTGCATTTGGTATTCTTAGTAACTTTAGCTCGACTCAAATGTTTTCCAATATAAAGCTTATCAAAAATAAATTGAGAACCCAAATAATTCATGAGAACTGGGATTCGTGTTTGAAATTAAAAACAACAACCTACGCACCTAACATCGTAAGAATTTCTTAGGAAATACAAGCTCAGTAATTAAAATGCTTGTAACTTATATACATAGTAACAATGAAATCAAGACACTAAGTAGTGGAAAGGAATGAAATTAGGATAGGGAAATGAGCCACCACTAACTTTTAGATGATGGATGTGGGGCGCGAACACACAAAAAAGACACAAACACAAATAATAAAGCAATTTTCGGGATAAACCCTTCGTCATTGGGAGAACATTATGTGATTATATATATATATATATATATATATATATATATATATATATATATATTTATATATACATATATATAAACTTAACTTAGTCCACAACCCGAAGGTTATTTGGATCCTCCCGAAGGAGGCATACTAAGCCATTGTCTCAGAGGTAGGATGGCCACTTCCTTTCCTCCGGCACCTACAGTTTAACATTGAATCTGAACCACGGAGCGTCCTGGCATAGCTCATATGATTAAACACAACTCTCAAAATTCCTGCGCCTGCCGGGATTCGTGCCCGGGGTAGGAGCAGCGAACATTTTGAAAGCAAGCGCCTTAGTCACTGGGCCACCAGAACGCTCATATATATATATATATATATATATATATTCAAAAATTTATTAAAATATAACTAGGCCTATGGCTCTCATAAATTTTTCCCGACATGTTTAAAGATGAAATTCCCTCTTTACCCTCTAAAGTTTGCTGACCACTGATATAGCAGAAGGAAGGTGTAAAGGGATTTGGCCATGGCCTTTTGAAGGAACCATCCCTTTGTTTGAGCTCATTAGGTACACAGATAAAAAATGAAAGATTGTTATGATTATAGGATGGGAATTGCTTGTTGCAGGCTTGAAGTGTAAATATCTTGGCATAACGTTTGATAGTAAACTCAACTGGGCAGAGCACATTGGGCAGGTGGTAGTAAAAGGTTACAAAATCCTTCATTTACTGGAGAGGGTGATGAGAGGATGTGCCAGAGAAGTCAGGGAGTTGGGTTACCCACATTTTGGTTATCAAATACAGGAGTTGGAGGATGTACAAAGAAGAGCAGCTGGATTTGTTAGTGGAAATTATCGCAGGACTCAGTCAGTAACTGATATGATAAAGGAGCTGTATAGGGAGTCATTGTAGGAATGGAGGAGGGTGAAGAGAGTGCTGGGAATGTACAGAGCATATGTTGGTGATGGGGCTTGCAGGAATATTGGTCAGAGAATTGGCAACAGTGCATGGAAAGGTAAAGTCGACCATGACCACAAGCTGGCGCTCGATTTCACACATAAGGGAGTCCAAAAATATTCTTTTGTTGGTAAGGGTGCCAAGGATTGGAACAAATTACCAAATGATGAATAAATTACCAAAACCGCTGGAGGTATTTAAAATTAAAATTTGTAAAACACATTAATAGATAGGAGAGGAACTTAACATTCAAATTATATAAGATAATTAAAAAATAAAATAAAAATGGGTAACGGTATGACCACCGGAGACTGTGCTGCATCATAATTAAATCTTATATATATATATAAAAATAGACGTGTTTTTTCCTATATTTCACTTTTCAGCAACCACTACCTAGCACAGATCACTGATGTTTGTGGGTGGAAGTAGCATGGAGTTTCCTGTCGTGCACAACGTTGGCCGAATGCCGATAGCTGTCGGGATGTGGGAGATATAGTGATTAAAGTTGGTCAGTGCAGGGCGTTTTCATATTTCGACCAAAAATTCGTATCTCCGTATACTTCTCTTTCCTGCCAAAACAACATAACATAGACTTTTGGTGTTAGTGTGTGGTAGTAGAATCGTCTTTCCTGTCGTGCACTATGGTTGTTAGATGTCGGTAGCTATGGGGATGTGGGAGATATAGGGGTTGAAAGTGGTCGACCTGTGGCAGTTTCATACTTCTGCCAAAGACAAAAGTGTCATGGTGTATCACTTTTCAGCGAAAACTATAGATCACAGATAACTGGCGTTTGTGTGTAGTAGTAGCACAGAGTCACCTTTCGATCACAACAGCGGCCGAATTTCAGAAACTGTGGTACTGTGGTAGATATGGTGGTTGTAAGTGGCCGACCAAGGATAATTACGCATTTCGACTGTCTCCGCATATGTCACTTTTCTGCCACAACTACATAGCATACAGCATTGGTGTTTGTGTTTGGTAGTAGAATCGTATCTCATGTAGTGCACTATGGTTGTTAGATGTCGGTAGCTATGGGGGTGTGGGTGATATGGGGGTTGAAAGTGATCGACCTGTGGCAATTTCATACTTCTGCCAAAGACAAAAGTGTCATGGTGTATCACTTTTCAGCAAAAACTATAGATCACAGATAACTGGCGTTTGTGTGTAGTAGTAGCACAGAGTCACCTTTCGATCACAACAGCGGCCGAATTTCAGAAACTGTGGTACTGTGGTAGATATGGTGGTTGTAAGTGGCCGACCAAGGATATTTTCGTATTTCGACTGTCTCCGCATTTGTCACTTTTCTGCCACAACTACATAGCATAGAGCATTGGTGTTTGGGTTTGGTAGTAGAATCGTATCTCATGTAGTGCACTATGGTTGTTAGATGTCGGTAGCTATGGGGGTGTGGGAGAAATGAGGGTTGAATGTGGTCGACCTGTGGCAATTTCATACTTCTGCCAAAGACAAAAGTGTCATGGTGTATCACTTTTCAGCGAAAACTATAGATCACAGATAACTGGCGTTTGTGTGTAGTAGTAGCACAGAGTCACCTTTCGATCACAACAGCGGCCGAATTTCAGAAACTGTGGTACTGTGGTAGGTATGGTGGTTGTAAGTGGCCGACCAAGGATATTTTCGTATTTCGACTGTCTCCGCATATGTCACTTTTCTGCCACAACTACATAGCATACAGCATTGGTGTTTGTGTTTGGTAGTAGAATCGTATCTCATGTAGTGCACTATGGTTGTTAGATGTCGGTAGCTATGGGGGTGTGGGTGATATGGGGGTTGATGGACCTGTGGCAATTTCATACTTCTGCCAAAGACAAAAGTGTCATGGTGTATCACTTTTCAGCAAAAACTATAGATCGCAGATAACTGGTGTTTGTGTGTAGTAGTAGCACAGAGTCACCTTTCGATCACAACGTTGGCCGAAATTCGGTAACTGTGGGAGTGTGTGAGATATGGTGTTTGAAATTGGTCGATCATGAATATTTTCGTGTTTCATCCAAAGACTTGTGTGTATCCGTAAATTTTACCTTGCTGCCGGAACTACATAGCGCAGAAGACTGGTACTTGTGTGTGGTAATAGTATCGAGTCTCCCATCGTACACTAGGGTGGTTAGATGTCTATAGCTGTCAATATGAATTCTTTACAATCACGAACGAAGTCGTGGGTACCAGCTAGTTAATAATAATTTGTCAAACAGATAGAAGTCTTGAAGGAAACAGCTACGAAAGCAGGACTACAAATATCGTTTGAGAAAACTGAATACATGACATAGATGTAAAAGACCAGACATGGACACTTAAAACTAAATATGGTGATATTAAAAAAACACAGAAGTTCAAACACCTTCGTGAAATTTTGACTCCAAATGTTAATGAAAAGGCTCCAGTTGAAGATTGAAACTGCTTTCAGTATTTGTCAAAATACATACAGATCAAAATTACTCTCCCATCAGGTGAAATACAAGCACTATAGTACTGTAGTGAAGCCAGAATGCTTATTCGCAGCAGTAAACACTAGCCAGAAAGGGATTGATGGAGATAGAAAGAAAGTTTCTAAGGAAAATCTTGGGACCAAAAAAAAGTGACAGGTAGCGAATTTAATTTCCATTTGAGAGCGAACCAAGAATTATACGATAAGTTTGAAAAAGTATCAAACACAATTAAGAAAAGTAGATTAGCTTTCTATGGACACATCAAGAGAATGGAACCAGAAAGAAATACTCAACTTTCAAGAGAACAGGAAGACTCAAGTTCTATGGCTGAAGGAGGTCCATCAGGATCTGAAAAGACGTGGAATCAGGATGGAAAACACACAAGACAGGGAATTATTCAGAGGATAAATGGCGGAGGTAAAGGATCTGACTGAAGAAAAACCAATCAGGAAAAAGAGGGCATTCACAGAGGAAGAAAAAGCCAGAGTGGGCCAGAGAATGAAAGAGTACTGGTGACGGAGGAAGGAAACTCAGAAGAGGAAATGAAGTTGCGTAGTCGTATTCCATAGACGGTTGAAACGAAAGGGAAAAAAAAAGTAATAATTAGGAGAGAGGGTTTTGGAAACCAATTTCTGGACCATGACTAGGAGCCACCTCTTCCTGAATGTAAGGCGAGAGCGCTACCACTCACCCAGCCAGCATCCTCACTGATTAGCTGATGTTTATTTACTTCCATTTGTTCTATACTTAGAACTTGATTTTATTTATAACATTTCAGGACTACAAAAGAAATTGGGAAAAACAGTCATCAATCTACTAAATGTATAAAGTTAACGCAGCTGTTTTATATTTCTTTAGTGCAATACGTGTTCCACCTCTCATCGGGGCAGCATTCGGCGACAAATTATTTACATTACTGTAATTAAAGTTTGTAACTGCACATATCTGTTTTTTCCTCAAAGCATGTTTCAGTTAGAGCCATTTGTTTAAATGTTATCAGCTAGATGCATGTGGGTGTTATTTATTATCATTTAATTCACTAAGCAACGGTGAAAAGTTGCCTGCAACAAAATGCACAGTTACCTACCATCAGTCACATGTGGGAAAGGCTGAGCAATACAGAATACAGCAGAAGCTTTGAGAATTGATGGATTAAATGGGATAGTGCAATAGTACATATTGAAGACTCTGCCAAGTTTAGAGTACTTCAGATCCTGAGAAATGTTGCTGGATATGAGTTACAAATAGTAACAAAGCAGCAAAAGCTGACAGGATATCTTGTAGAACAGTTTACCAAGGCAAATCTACAACATCAAGTTAATCAGAATGTGCATACGGACTGTGAAAGGTGCATTGCGAGAAAACAGTAAATGAATAAAACCATGAAAACAATGCAGATGCAGTGAGAGATGCCGGAGTTCCTGATCCCACAGATTAATAGTAGCTCATCAGACACGAAACATTCACATGGCGTAAGCTCTGGTCAGACACCTCCACCAAACCCATCACTTACTATTACAGTATCTGTTGCTCATTTATATACATATGAACATTGCTTCTTAATTTGATCAAAAATATTATATATATAATAGGAGCTACTTAGCAATGGATTTACAAAAGAGGGATAGTTAAATGAACCACCACTTACCTTAGTTGATGGTATCATGGGGTGAACACACAAATAAACACAAAACACAGGAAAAACAATGAATATTTCGAGACTTGACTCTTTGTCAACAGGAAAAAATGAAGGAGAGAGGGTGGTGTGGGAGACTGTGGTGGTTCATTTCACTATCCCTATGTATATGTATATATATATAATAACAATGAGCAGGAAAAAGCTTTAAGGCAATAAAACTAAGGAAGGATAGGGAAATATGACCCAACACTTACCACAGATGAAGGCGGCTGAGACGAGGAACAAAAAACAAACACAAGAGAAGCGCAATATTTCGGTCTACAGAAGCCTTAAACGTACAGGTGAAGCACCAGGCGGCGTCACATGTGTACACATAGATGGCCGACTGGCAAATGGCGTCTCAGGCGCGGATGATAGTTTAGGTGGAAAGGGGGGGAGAGAGTAAGCTCAAATATTAGACCGATAATCGATACTGATGACAATATATTATTATTGAAAGAGGTGATAATAACTGGGTGGGGATATATATATATATATATATATATATATATATATATATATATAACTATAAGTGAAAAGTAAAATAAATGTAAATAGCATGGTTAATAGTAAATACAGAAATACAAAAAATGTAAATGGTGTAGATAATAAGTGCTGGGTCTAGTGGGCAGAGTTTATTGAAGATTGAGGCCAGGAGGATGTCTGGTGTCAAGGATATTCTGGTAGGCTAGTTCCCATCTACGGAGTTCAGAGGGGGTCGTGTTGTTAGGGAAAACTGTGATTGCTCTAACCGAAAAACAGATGTTCAAATTATTGATTTTGTGGGAACTGGCATGTTTTGAAACTTGATGGGCCTCATTGTTAGTATAAACTGTCTGTCTGTGGCCATTCATTCTGACAGCTAGGGGATTGGTTGTGAGGCCTATATATGAACTGAAGCAATGGAGGCATGTCAGTTGGTATATGAGGTGTGTTGTCATGCAAGTAGCATGACCAATGATAGGGAATGTTTCACCTGTGGTCGGATTGGAGTAAGTGGTAGTGGCTGGGTGCATGCTGCATGTTTTACAACGCGGTCTATTGAACAGGAATGAACGCTGTGGAAGTCTGGGGGAATTACTTTTTACCTTCTTCCCAAAATCCACAAAACTGGAAATCCGGGGAGACCTATAGTTGCGGCTTATGGGTCTTCTACAGAACGGATTTCAGCTTTGGTGGATCAGCACCTCCAGCCTTTTGTACAGGACCTCCCTTCGTTCATTAAAGACACCCCACACTTCCTTGAACGACTTTCCACAGTCCCCACTCCTCTACCACCTGACTCCTTCCTTGTCTCCATAGATGTCTCTTCCCTTTACACCAACATCCCTCACGGACAGGGCCTCAGCGCCATGGAACACTTCCTGGAAATGCGACCTCATGACAGCCTCCCCAAGACATCCTTCCTCATGTCCTTGGCTAACCTCATCCTGTCTAACAACTACTTTTCCTTTAACTCACAAATTTACCACCAGATACGTGGTACTTCAATGGGCACCCGCATGGCGCCATCCTATGCAAACCTTTTCTTGGGCCGTCTGGAACAACGATTCCTCAACAATCTTCACATTAAACCTCTTGTGTGGTTCAGATACATAGATGACATCTTTATGATCTGGACCCATGATGAGCATTATCTAATAGACTTCCTCAACTCCCTAAACAACCACTCCAACAACTTTACTTGGACGTACTCCCATACTCACGTTACCTTTCTTGATGTTGAAGTTTCCTTGCATAACGGGCGCCTACATACCTCTGTTCATATCAAACCTACTAATCTGCAGTAATATCTTCATTTCAACAGTTGTCATCCCTTGCACATCAAATGTTCCCTTCCATACAGTCTGGCCCTCCGTGGCAAGCGAATCTGCTCTGATGAACAATCTCTTTCCCAATACACAGAAAACATGTCTGGAGCTCTCATCTCCCGTAGCTACCCTCCTGACTTAATACACAAACAAATCTCCCGTGCCATAGCCCTTCCTTTACACAGCCACTCCAAGTCAGTACCCCTTGAAACTAACCACAGCCCCGCCTTCATCACTCAGGGGTCCAGATCATAAAGATGTCATCTATGTATCTGAACCACACAAGAGGTTTAATGTGAAGATTGTTGAAGAATCGTTGTTCCAGACGGCCCAAAAAAAGGTTTGCATAGGATGGCGCCATGCGGGTGCCCATTGAAGTACCACGTATCTGGTGGTAAATTTGTGAGTTAAAGGAAAAGTAGTTGTTAGACAGGATGAGGTTAGCCAAGGACATGAGGAAGGATGTCTTGGGGAGGCTGTCATGAGGTCGCATTTCCAGGAAGTGTTCCATGGCGCTGAGGCCCTGTCCGTGAGGGATGTTGGTGTAAAGGGAAGAGACATCTATGGAAACAAGGAAGGAGTCAGGTGGTAGAGGAGTGGGGACTGTGGAAAGTCGTTCAAGGAAGTGTGGGGTGTCTTTAATGAACGAAGGGAGGTCCTGTACAAAAGGCTGGAGGTGCTGATCCACCAAAGCTGAAATCCGTTCTGTAGAAGACCCATAAGCCGCAACTATAGGTCTCCCCGGATTTCCAGTTTTGTGGATTTTGGGAAGAAGGTAAAAAGTAATTCCCCCAGACTTCCACAGCGTTCATTCCTGTTCAATAGACCGCGTTGTAAAACATGCAGCATGCACCCAGCCACTACCACTTACTCCAATCCGACCACAGGTGAAACATTCCCTATCATTGGTCATGCTACTTGCATGACAACACACCTCATATACCAACTGACATGCCTCCATTGCTTCAGTTCATATATAGGCCTCACAACCAATCCCCTAGCTGTCAGAATGAATGGCCACAGACAGACAGTTTATACTAACAATGAGGCCCATCAAGTTTCAAAACATGCCAGTTCCCACAAAATCAATAATTTGAACATCTGTTTTTCGGTTAGAGCAATCACAGTTTTCCCTAACAACACGACCCCCTCTGAACTCCGTAGATGGGAACTAGCCTACCAGAATATCCTTGACACCAGACATCCTCCTGGCCTCAATCTTCAATAAACTCTGCCCACTAGACCCAGCACTTATTATCTACACCATTTACATTTTTTGTATTTCTGTATTTACTATTAACCATGCTATTTACATTTATTTTACTTTTCACTTATAGTTATATATATATATCCCCACCCAGTTATTATTCACCTCTTTCAATAATAATATATTGTCATCAGTATCGATTATCGGTCTAATATTTGAGCTTTCTCTCCCCCCCCCCTTTCCACCTAAACTACCATCCGCGCCTGAGACGCCATTTGCCAGTCGGCCGTCTATGTGTACACATGTGACGCCGCCTGGTGCTTCACCTGCACTTTTAAGGCTGCTGTAGACCGAAATATTGCGCTTCTCTTGTGTTTGTTTTTTGTTCGTCGTCCCAGCCGCCTTCATCTGTGGTAAGTGTTGGGTCATATTGCCCTATCCTTCCTTAGTTTTATATGTATATATATATATATATATATATATATGGATGGTGTTGGGAGTGTTGAGTGGAGCAAAAGTTCCCCGGACCCAAGCCCCCGAAGGGGGCCCTCTGGGTAGGGTGCCCAACTAAATAACAAAATAACATTAAAAAAACTTTCTTAAAAAAGGTGTTACCCAATTTTTTAAATAAAATTTTCTGACTGCGTCCAAAAAAAAAAAATAGTTTAAAATAAAAATTCTTGTCAGGGAAGGGGGGAGGGGGGGCCAAAAAGGATGCTTACCCAGGGCCTGAAATTCATAGAGGTATGTATTTGTGGTTGCTTCAGCTGTGGGCACGTTCGGTGTGTAATAATGAGTTTTGTTCTACTAGTAGCAAAGTAACAATACAATGGGAAGTGATAAATGATTTACCAAAGCACTGAAAGAAATTAAAATTTTTAAAGGGCAAAAGTAAGCAGGTGCAGAAAATGCATTCAAAGAATTTAAATTGGGCGTTCAGGGAAAAATGTCACTGCAGCCTGCACTAGAGTGAGGAACAACTAGCATTGGAATCAGTAACCAAGAGAAAAGAGGAATAATTTACCAAAAAAATGTAGAAAGAATTTAAAGCTGAAATTTGTAGAGGTCAAATATCAGTGGATGCAGGAAAGGGGGAAGAAGGGTGCGTAGGGCAATTGCCGCCAGAGTGTGCATTCCATTCCAATTAAAATTAAATGAAATAAACAGTGTGCAATCTAACAATTAAATGTCTTCTTCCATATTATGGCACAAACAGTACAAACATACTGTACAGAGTAACGTTGCCTATATTAACCAATGATCTTCAGTCGAAGTACTATACGGAGTAAGAAATATTCGAGTATTTATCACGTTATCTTTGACAGATTCCTGACGAGATGACATTCTGTTGTAATTATCGCCAATTATTTTCTGCGTTTAACAATTTAACTGTCGGGTTTAGCACTGACGTCACCTCAATGCTGTGAGCTCACCATACACACGGCATTCTCGTCGAAGGGGTTCCAGGAGACGCTGTCGGGGTAGTGGGCCAGCACCTGCGGCTTGTACGAGCGGTCCAGAGGCGTGCACTGCAGCGTCTCTCCTGCAACGGCACAGACCAGAGGACACATCAGCACACAGAACAGCAAAAAAATTATAAAGCTTTGGTTGAATGTGGTGATGTAGTTTGGGACCCACATTTTGGTTGTCAAATACAGGAGTTGGAGAGTGTGCAAAGCAGAGCAGCTAAATTTGTTTGTGGAAATTATCAGAAGACCCAGTCAGTAAATGATATGATAAAGGAGCTGGGTTGGGACTCACTGGAGGAAAGGAAGGTGAAGAGAGTGCTGAGAATGTACAGGACATGTAGGTTATATGGCTTGGAGGGATATTGGTCAAAGAATTATGAATATTGCAGGGAAGGGGAAAGGCGACCATGTCCACAAGCAGGCGTTTGATTTAATGCATAAGGGAGTGGGAAAACTTTCTTTTGTTGATAAGCGTTTCATGAATTGGAACAATTACCAAGTGAAGTCATCAATAATTTACCAAAAACACTTAATGAATTTGAAATTAAAATTTGTATATTGGGAAAGTGGGGACTGTACCACTTTGGTAACCTTCGAGAAACTGGTACCAGCCTGTTGAAATTTACATCAGTCGCTTCGTCAACATGACCTCTTCACGTTTTGCGTTCATACTTCACGCAAAAAACGCTACAAAAATTCAATTAAAAATGCCGAAATATGAAAGGCTGAGCAACTGCTAAATGCTATCTGCACTGCAAAAATAACATAAAATTATCGGTACAGGGATCATTTCAATCTAAACAGTTTCCTTTGTCATAGAAACCGTTGTTACGTTGAAATACGACCGGAACAAGTGAAAAAAAAAAATTTGGGAAATTTTCGATATGCGGTATCTATCACTGAATTGGCGTATTTGTTTACAATGGAAGCAATCGATTATCTCTGGTTGCTCGTTGCTATGTAAGATGGCGGGCATCACCTTATTGTAACTCGGATAAATATTGTCTATTTGTCAATTTTGTGTGACTTTTTACAACGGAGAAGAGATGAAAACATTACAACAAAGGAATTAATTCAACATTTTAAGAGACTGTAACTGATTTTTCAACGTTGACCTCATGTAACGGCTGTGCGTCATCTTATATTTTTAATTAAATTCCTGGCAACTTTTCCGCATAGTATGAACGTAAAACGTGAAGAGGACATGTTGGCGAAGCGACTGATGTAAATTTCAACAGGTTAGTACCAGTTCCTCGAAGGTTACGAAAGTGCTGCAGTCCCCGGAAAAGTAAATGGAAGAGAAATTTAATACTCCAATAAAAGGAAATTTAAATATATATATATATATATAAAGGGGTAATTAGATGACTAGGGCGGTGACTGTAAAATAAGAACGAGGTAAGAAGGCCTTGTGCTATTCGCTTGAAATTTGTGACACGTTCCTATGGTCATAGTTTTTACGAAAAAATGTACATGAAAGCGAAATGAAAGATACCTTAGCCGTGGTGCCTCACGAAAGTTACGAAACGATGAATTTCAATGCTAAAAAAAACTGCCATTTGCAGTAAAATTGTTCTTGCCAAAGATAGTATCTGCAATCTACAGCCAAGAATCTAAAACTAATTCCTCACATGTAATACTGTTGTAACAAAGTAGGTTTTTTTTTTCAGGCCGGCATTACACTGTAAAAGATTTTTGTCCAAGATCTTTTATAAAACATTTTATCATATTTATTTTATCAAAGATATTTTATGATATTTTTTCAGTCCCATTACACTACATAAAATTTTTCGTCATAGTTCTCTGAAATGAATGGAGTAAACTTGTAAGCTTTTGCAGACCCAGTTAGTGCAACTGTTACAATATGCATTTTATTGAAGATAAAGAAGAGAAATAAACATATTTAGGTTAGACCGTGAGATTACGAGACTTGATATGATAGGAGTTCATCAAAGTTTAGTGAAAGAGCTGCAATGTGAGGACATGCCAAATTATAAAAATTATGGTTGATGCTGAAGTAAACGTCCAATAAATTTTTACCACAATATTTTCATAAATTTCTAAATCAGAATTATTTCCCCATATATACTATTGGGTGTTTATTTTTACGGTGTATGTGCCATGGGTTGTACTCGATTGATGGTGAAGGATCTACACCATTCTGCAATATAGCACATGCATTGGTCTGCGCATTACTTCTGTTATTATTCCAGAAACCTGTCAAATACTAATTACTTAACACATTAATTTTCTCTTTTTACGTCTTCTACAGAACAGCCTTCTATCATAGCACTAATTAACTTTTCGTAAATTTTCACCTTTTTATTCCTAATCTTACAGTCGATATGTTTCCGAGTTTACAACATTTCCTTATGTTCATACTCAGAAATAAAGACTTTCGTGGATTCGACAGTCATAACCAACTTTGGTAACGTCCCTTACGCCATTTTCTTTGTTTACGTTTGCAGGGTGGTGAAATCTTTTATAAAATGTAATGCCAACGTCTTACATTTTATAAAAGAAATCTTTTATAAAATATGCCCCATTACACTGTAAAATATTTTATAAAATATCTTTTATCAAAGATCTTTGACAAAGATCTTTTACAGTGTAATGCCGGCCTCACTCTGATCCAGGCTGCATTAAAACCTAACCACCAAGCCAGTACATTGCCGCAAAAAAAAAAACAAGAGACCTTAATTTATTAATGAAAACTAAATTCTTCGCTTCATTGCTGTAACAATTTACGCATTTCTTCAATCTGGTCTAGTTACTCTTTTATCACGAAAACGTGGCAGCGATTACATTCATTACAATGGAGTGTAGATACTATCTTTGGCGTGAACAACTTGAATGGAAATGGCGATCTCTACTGTTTATGTTGCATCGTTTCGTAACTTTCGTGTGGCACTACGTCTATGTTAGGTTTCATTTCGCTTTCGTGTACACTTTTTCTCAAAAGGTATGACCTGAGGAACATGTGTGACAAATTCCAAACGAATAATGCCATTCCTTTTTACCTCGTTCTTATTTTACTACTGCCACTAGGGGAATTGTCACCGAAGCGTTAGCTCCGCCGCAATTAAATTAATAATAGTAATGTTACAAGCTTACATCTAGACTATAGACGTAATGAATTGTATTGTCACACACATTCAACAAATCGCTTTAATTTAGGGTTACCAGAATTCTCTCTCCGAATCCGGGGACGCTTCAGAACTTTTTCACCAAAATCCGGGGACGCTTTCGGCATTTGTCCTAATTACGCGTTGCACTTTAATTAGTTATGTGATTAAAGGTTGGATTAACCTAAAAGAAACATATTTATCATTTAAGATCGAAGTTTTTCACAGCGTTGTATATAAATAAAATCTTCTCGGGCTTCCAGCCGCGTTAAGATGTCACACTTGAGGGACGTTTCGAAGGCGTCTATCTCAGCCCTCATTTTCAACCAAAAGTTAATGATAAACTAAGAAATAAACTTTACTTCCTTCCTTGAAGTAAGCTACTTCACTAAATTACTCAGTATCATGGAAGACTCAATTGCTGTGACATCAGTACCTTCTGCCTGTATTATTGCATCCTGAAAAAGGGGAAAAGTTGAGTTTGAAAAATTCATCCACAAGAAGGTGCAGGGATCATCAGACTACTTCTTGAGCATTAATCTTCAGACCGGAAGAACGATTTGAGAGCAGGATTGATTTCACATATTCTTCTGATAACTGGTACAAGAGAAAGCCATCTAATTTTATTGTAACCTAGTATTTCTTTACATTCTTTCCCAAAAAAATTTCTGGTGAATACAGTAAAACCCGGGGACATTGCGGGGACGAAATATGTCCGGGGACAGAGAGCTAAATACGGGGACTGTCCCCGGCAAACGGGGACGTCTGGTAACCCTACTTTAATTGCGTATTGCATATGTACCTACGTTGCCAACCGACCGAGTTTCGACTGGACTGTCCGGTTCACTACTTGCGACCGGACACAAAATGTCAGGTTATTAACAGATTTTAAAAATTACAGGTTGATAGTTTCTCAAATGTGTAGTAAGTAAATAAGGTCGCCGCGTCTAGCTCCTTATTTCCACATTCGCTGAACGTAATTCAACTTTTTCGAATTAGTGGCAAATCCGATTACGGTAACGTGAAGTAATTGGATTGTTGTTTCAATTACCTACAACGTCGTACTCGTTTTGTTCGCGGAGAATTAAAGAATGAATAGTGTTATTAATTTGTACGTTACAAATAAATAATGAGTGAGTTACCAAAGAAAATACAGAAACTTTACTGTCGCTCCATTGAGGAATTTAATATTAGGGTGCACAAGAAAAACGATTGCAACGCATATCGTAAAATATGTAAAATTACTTTCACTGTGAAATTTGATCGCATAAAAAAGTGAAATACGGTTTCTTCGTCCGAAGTACGTTATTGTCATAACAATTATTTAAAAAAATAAAAAAGAATTGCCCCATAAATTTTATTTTTTGTTAAGAAAAAAAGTTGTCCGGTGGTGGATATCTGAAAATTCGACATTTGTCCGGTCGTGCAAACTGTAAAGTTGGGAAGCTAATCTGGAAGGCTAGTTCTGTCGCCGCGTGACAGGATTGCGCCTCTGTCGTGGCTGTCCTAACCTAATTGGACCTGCAGCTTTACGAGAATCCGAGCCACGGAGCTTTGATAGGAATCTCGGTTTCTTGAAATAATTAGTCCAAGACTCTATTCCCAGTTTGTTTATTTTCCTTTGAGACATCGAACTCCAAAGAAACTAAGCGCAAACGTAAACAAATGTTCCAGCGATTCTAACATTTAATGAACTTAACAACTAAAATATCAAAGAGTAAAGTGTCAACTTTTAATACTAAAACTCCTCTCTGCCGACCGGTGTATATAAGCACCTTAGAAACATCAAGAATTCTTCAAAGAGTTCCGACCGTCGTTTCTCGAATTCTTACAATACTCTAGAATTGAATCTATACAAAAACCAATCAGAATTAATACAACAAATTTAAAATCATAAAAGGCACAGAAATGAAAATTAAAGATACTTACAACCATTTACACACAAAATTACCTACATATTTTAGTCCAAAATGTCGGAAATTGTTCTGGAAACATCGTAGCTCACATTAATACTTACAATTACAAACTTTTAATGAAATTTCATTCCTAGTACTGTCCTTAAACATATTAAATATCACTTACATAATTTCTCTCCATAAAACAGTGTTCATTTCCACAAAATCACAGTTGATTACAGGAAAAACATACAAAACTAATTTAATCACTCAGCTTGCTACACGTCAGCCTCAAGGTACGACTTCATCCAGCCGAGACCAGGACTCGAACCGAGTACCCTACGTTCCCCAGTCACGCGTCTTAACCAACTGAGCCATCAGACTGCTAAGCAAATCACAGTGTGTTGGCCGCAACATCCCGGGGACGAAGTGACACACCACTTGCAAAGCGAGTCCAGGCATCCGCCATGATTGCTCCTAATTTTACTCCGGGCAGTCCATGCATTGGACTCACGTTGACCAACAGGTGGTGTCAGTAGACGAGCCGGCAGGCAAACTGCTGCAAATTCGTCTTCTAAAACACTGGAGACAAATTACGATGCCGCAAGTTACCGAACATGGCAGAATATGACGGCTTGAATGGTCTCTCAGCTGTTACTGTATTTATAAGCGGCCTTCTACCCGAGCGGTACTGCGGGGTGTAGATAACGCAGCTCTGCGCATGAAGAAGGTTGCACTGACAGCCGAAACGTCCACTTTATTCACGGTCAGCTCAAAGTTCGAGTGCTGTTTATCGTGACGAGTATAGAATAGTACACACTTTGACAATAAATTTGGCCACCGCTGAAAAATTCTATCACTCTTATTTTGCACAATCTGACATCAATGTCATCCCAGGAAACAGCAATGTAATACTGGCAAGCCAGTATTGCGTTACTGTTTCTTAGAATGACATTGATGTCAGATTGTGCAAAATAAGATTGATAGAATTTTTCAGCGGCGGACAAATTTATTGTTCAATTGTGTACCTATTTATCACGGGCCAGTAAATGACGAAATGACCCATCTTAACACACAACGTAAAAAGCAAATAAAACCATTTTAAAAAAAAAAAAACATACTATTTTACTTTGTGGGCGTCCATTAATGACGTGAGGTTAAATAGGAGTGAGGAGGGGGAAGGGGGAGGGGGGGGGGAAGGCGAACGGAAATGTCAAATCTCACATGAGGTTTTGAAATTCTTGTAGAATTGTAGAGCTAAAAAAAAAAAAAAGTCTACAAATGACGCGAAAGTCGATTTTAGCTGACCGTAGCAGGATATATGCGCTCTTGGGACCATGAGACCTTAAAAAAAAAGTCTCCAAAAGTTGCGAGTTAGATTGATAGGGGGAGGGGTCCTCCGTCAAAATCTCACGTCATTTTAGAGGGGGAGGGGGGCTCTGACCAAATCTCACGGGTCCGGAATTCCGGAAAAATCACCTCGCGTCCATTAATGGACTCCGCCCTTATACACTGTCATGTACCATAACCTCACTTCTGATGACGCTCGCTGTGAGCCGACTACTTTTCGTTCAGTTCTCTTTCGTTTTTAAACTGAATACGTCGGTTTAGTCGATATCGTGATATTCCCTTCTTCGCAGTTGTTTAGCTGTTGAATAATGTCCATAAACTCGATTTCGTAACATCTCTGCCGACAAACACGTGACGTCAGCGTGATCTCCAGCCAATCGCTACCGAGATGGTCGCAGAACGAGTCTCGCAGCCAAAGCGCCACTGGCTGTGACCGCCATTACAAGCACGTGAGCGTCGAGGGCTGAGTGCCTCAGCTCGCACCGAGGAGCGTCCATTAACCACGTAGCCCCCTCCTCCCCCCCCCCACCCCGCGTGGCACGTAGCTTTCTTCGTTATTGATTCCAGCAGTTATTTTGTGTTTTCAGACTTTCGTAAATTACCAGTTCATACGAATATATTAAATGACGGAATTATTCGCATGCTGCTGGATGTTCTGCGCCTTATTTTGACTGCGACAAATAACACAAATGTAAAGCTACGTGTCCTGGCTCTGAACCCCCCCAAAGTAGCCCAGCGTAGTTTTCTACCCCCCTTCCCCTCCCTACACCAAGCCACGCAGTTTAGGGACGCTCCCTCGTAGAGAGGCTACTGCCGTTTACAATGTCGTACAAACGTCGACGTTCTGAAACTACTCATCCGTTACTTGAGTAAATATTTCTTACAAGAAATTAAAAAAAAAAAAGTTTCGATAAATCATTGACTAATTATTTCTTTTTTTTGTTTATGACTTAATGCCTCGTCGACGTCGATGTGATTAGAGCCGGGAAAGGACGGGGGAACGTGGAAAGAACTCGGCCGTGGCCTTTGCGGTGGAAAACTGAAATGCTGACGGCCAGTCCAGGAGAAAACGAGTCCTCCCGAATGCGAGGCCCCGGCGGTACCGTTCACCCATCAGGCTCGGTACTAATCGAAGAGAAAAACTGAGGTTTACTTTTCTGCGTTGCCTTTGGGAGAACCAGCTTACAGAAATAATCTTCACCTAAAACAAGGAGTACTCGAATAAATCACTCTTCAATTTACGAAAAAAAAAAATCCATTTCATTAATTACGTCAGATGTTTTTCCGGAATTCTGAACACACACTCCCTCCCCCCCCCACCGTTGGTGAGACTTTTTTGAGATCTCTTCCGACCCCCCCCCCCTCTAAAATGACGTGAGATTACGTGAGATTTTGATGGAGTCCCCTCTAGCTTCCACTCTTCCACTTGAAGAGAGCAGACGTTTACTAAAATTGCATTTTAAGAGTTATTCGTAGCAAGCTGAGAGTTGAGTAAACATGGTTTTGTATATTGTTCTTTCTATTAAATGTGAATTTTTGTAAATGAAATTTGTTTTATGGAAATAAACTATGTAAATACTATTTAATATGTTCAAGGACAGTACCATGCATGAAAAATTGACTAAAAGTTTGTAATTGTAAGTATTCATGTAAGCTACGATGTTTAGAGGTCAATTTGCGACCATTTTGTGTATAAATATCTTTAATTTCCATTTCTGTGCGTTTCACAATGAATACAATACAATACATTCATTTTCCATTGATCCCAATATAAGAGACTGGCTCTGTGGGATGTGGAAAGTTGTCAATTTACAGATAAACAGTTGCATAACAAAATAATAAGTACACCACTAGATGTACAGTCATAGGATACATGGTACATTAAACACTTCCATTACAAAATAATACATACACCAGAAGATGTAGAGTCATAGCCTATACGGTACATTAAAAAAAAAAAAAAAATCCATAACAAATAATACATACACCACAAGATGTACAGTCATAACATATATGGTACCGTAAACAATTATGTAACAAACTAAATACATACACCAGGAGATGTACAGTCATAGCATACATGGTAAATTAATTATTTGAACTATATTTACACAAGATAGTGGCAGTTATTTTTTAGATACCTTAGAAATAAATTCTTCGACAGAGTAGAAGGAGTTGTCAATTAAAAATTCTTTCAATTTTTTCCTGAATTTATTCTTATCATCTACTAGACATTTAATATGTGTTGGGAGCATATTGAAGATATGTGTCCCTGAATATCGGACCCCTTTTTGAACAAATGACAATGACTTGTAAGTCTTGTGAAGATCATTTTTACTTCTAGTGCCATAATTGTGTATTTTACTATTTGTTTCAAAACGAAGTATAATTTGTGACTACAAAGGACATTAATGTGTATATGCTAATGTTAAAATCCCTAACTTCTTGAAAAGCTCTCTACATGAATTTCTATTGCTAATCCCATTAATTCTGATTGTTTTTAATGTGATTTTAATTGTTTAGCTATTGTTAGAATTCGAGAAACGTCTGTCGGAAGTCTTTGAATTATTCTGGAATTTTCTGTAACGCCTGTATAAGCGATCGGCAGGGACGAGTCAGTTGAGTTTTAATTTTGAAATGCTTAGTTTTGATGGTGTTGCAAGTTAGAATCGCAAGTCTTCGAAGAAGAAAAATATATAAATAAAATAAACTAAGTGATTGTTCTTTGACTAATTATTTCATTTAAACGAGACACGCATCAATGCGCTCCGTGTTGGCAGATGGTCTGTGCTGCTACACGTGGCGACTAGTTGCAGGAGAGAGATGCGTAGACGGCGACATACGGAGTTTGGACTGAGAGTCATTGGAAAGTAGGAGCAGGGTGGAGAGAGTGCTGGGAGGGTATGTTGCTGATGGAGCTAGGAGGAGTACTGTATTAGCAGTAAGTGCAGGAAGGGAAAAAACGACCTTGGGCACAAGCTGGCACTCGATTCATGCATAAGGGAGTGAGAATATTATACACATATATATAATAGTAAAAAGATACTAAGAAGTTTGTAATTAGATGACTAGGGGAACTGGCTCCGGAGAATACGTTGCACACCCAGTACGGCTGGGAGGTAAAATACTGTGCAGGATAGAGATGGGTCATTCGCGAGTGAATCAGTTCTTTTGAGCAATTCTTTTAAAAGAGCGAGTGAGCAGTCGCTCACTAAAAAGTGAACGGTAGTTGTTCTAGGTGAGTCGGCTAATTCTGAAGATCACGAAGAGCTTGTTCACGTCGGCTTTGTGGACTGATTAGCTTAAAAAAAAAGTCAACTAAGTGCATCAAAGTCGATTTAAGGGGGGTATTTTCATCGAAAAGTGGGGGTGTAACCGGATTCTGGGGGGTGAGACCTAAAAAAAAAAAAGTCTCAAATATTACCGAGCAAGTGAGCCAGTGGACCGTTCAAAAGAACTAGTTCTTTACGTAGAGTGGTCAAATGAACACTGCTCTTTTTAGTGAATCACATTGCACACCCGGTACTATGCAGGAGGCTTGATGGATAAATCAAATACGAATACGGTCGAGAAATGATATTTTTATCACCGACCCTGATAATAGTTTGAAATTGAGATTGGACCGGTCCCGAGGATGATCTCGGGATGTAGGTGGTAAGGGGCATCCATAAATTACGTGAAGTGCAATAGCGGGGGGGGGGGGAAGGGTTCCGGCGAATTCTCACCAATGGGGGGGGGGAGGTCTACGGAAATCTCACGTGAGATTTGTGAAAAATTGTTGAACTGTAGAGAGAGGAAAAAAAAAAAGGAATTTTGGAGGGTGAGAACTAAAAAAAGAAGGTCTCAAAAAGTTGCGAGGGCGATTTGCAGGGGGGGTGGGGGGGGGTGAGTCTCACCAGAGACGTAGTTTATGGGTGTCCCCTAAGGAACGCCAACAGTTTACGCGCTGGCGAGAGTGGCAGCTGTGATCCTGCTGGGGCGACACACAATGGCGCATGTGCCACGTCACGTGTCAGCCACGCAGTGAATATTCAGTTTGTAAGACGAAGTACTGGATAGATACAGGCAAGATGTAGCGAAACTGATTAATACTAAATAAACCAACTCAATATAATTATTTATTTTATTGAGATAAAGATTAAACTTTCCATAACATATATTGAATAAACGTGTTTTGGGTTTCTGTCGAAATTTCCTGGCCATTCTTAGAATCACATGACTTGGTATCACTCGGCGATGGAGTTTAGACGTGGCTTCGTGAACCAGCAAGAAAGACTTAGACTGTATAACTCAAATAACCGATAGCAAACCTGCAATCTTCTCGGGTAAGGAGTAATCCAGCCAGAAGCCAGTTATACTGTTCAACGAGTGTTGTTTTTAGGTATAGTTCTTGATTAAATGTAATTCTTTTTAAATTGAATCTACCTTCATTTAGAAGTACGTAAAAAGGGTGTGAGACAAGGTTGTAGTCTATCCCCGTTAATATTCAACTTGTATGTAGAGGAAGCAATGAAGAAAGTCAAAGATAAATTTCCATGTGGCATTAGTTTTCAGGGAGAAAAAAATCAGTATGCTACGATTTGTTGATGACATTGTCTTATTAGCAGAGAGCGCTGAGGATATTGAGAAGTTACTGAATGGCATGAACAAAATACTGAAGGAAGATTTTTGACTGAATATAAATCAAAGCAAGACCAAAGTGATGAAATGTAGCAGAAATGATACCAATACTAACTAGTAGATTAAATATAAAAATAGGATCGAATGCTATAGAAGTAAGTGAACTCTGTTACTTGGGAAGCAAAATTACAACGATGGCCGAAGCAGGAATGATGTTAAAAGCAGAATAGCACTAGCAAAAAGAGCCTTCATGAAAAAGAGAAACCTTTTAGTTTGAAATATTGATCTAGGAATTAGAAATAACTTTTTAAGCACAGCACTTTATGGTAGCGAAACATGGACTTTAGGAATACCGGAAAGAAAGAAAATTGAAGCATTTGAAATGTGGTGCTACAGAAGAATGCTGAAAATTAAGTGGACTGAGAAAGAAAGAAATGAACGAGTTTTGGAAATTATGGGTGAGAAAAGAAGTTTGTGGAAGAAGCTTACAGAAAGAAGAGACAGGCTTGTAGGTCATATTTTGAGACATGCAGGATTGGTTAATTTGTTAGTGGAGGGAACAGTCGAAGGTAAGAACTGTAGAGGAAGACAGAGATTAGAATATACGAAGCAGATAATTGAGGACGTGGGATGTAATGGGTGTGTAGAAATGAAGAGGTTAGCACAGGATAGGAAGGGATGGAGGATTGCATCAAACCAGTCGAAAGACTGACGACAGCAAAAAAAAAAACAAAACAAAAAATCATATGTGATTGTAAAAAAGATAAATGGCAAATGTATAATCAGAGAACCACGTAAGGAGCATTGAACATATAAAAGAAGGACACCCGCGAGCGAAGCGCGTTGCACAGTGCGTGCAGACGTTACTAGGGTAGCGAGACATGTCGCTCAACAGCAACGGAATCAGCCGAATCAAGAAACAACACAACAAATGTTTACACGTGTCGAGTGCTTTGCTACATGTGTATTTTTGTAGACGAAAGTATTTGGCTGTATGAATTACACTGTCGCATTACACTCTGATAAAAAGTATTACTAGAGACGGGAGCTGTTGGAGTAATGGTTTATATCTTTACGCGTCGTCGACGTCGAGGTGATGGGACTGGGGACGAGTCTGTGTGGCCGGACGGGTATCGGAGTGGCGAGCCGAGCGTGCGACGCGGAGGCAGCGCCGCAGACTGGCTCCCAAAACGAGCAGCGCGACGAGCGGGCGTGACGCAAGGCCAGGCGTTGCGTAGCGTGGCTCAGTCAGAGCCGGGCAGGACGCGAGGCGACATGGCGGCCACGACGACAGTCCCCGAGGAGCAGCTCATCGCGCAGGTCTACCAGCACAACATCCTCTACGACAAGACCTCGTTCCACTACAAGGACCCCAAGATGCGCATGGAGGCGTGGGACGACATCGGGCGCGCGCTCAAGGTGCCAGGTGAGTACAGTGCCTTTGTTCGCGGCTACCTGCCCGCCCGGCCGCCTGGTCAGCGTTGCCAAGGTTAACCGCAGCGCCGTCCAATTACCAGCCTCGCCGCCGCCGCAACCTGTCACGAGCGCCGCGCCACGCTAACACTACGCCTGCGAGAAACAAACGTTGTTACGGGTTTCCAGCCTGTGGCCCGACAGCTAAATTAAGGTATTTTTATTTGTTTTACAAACAACTGCGTCTACAGAAATTCTCCTCGGGTGATCTGCCGGATCACGTCTTCCAGCTGCGACGTTTCGACTACAGTCTCTGTTGTCTTCATCAGGCGAAAAGATCGAAGGTGACACTGCGACAGGAAAACACCGACAGTGGGTGGCGCTGTCAACTTCAACCTTGTCGCCTGATGAAGACAACAGAGGCTGGTGTCGAAACGTCGCAGATCACCCGAGGAGAATTTCTGTTATCTGTACGCTGGACTCAATTCCCACAACTCCGTCTACAAACAACTGTTTTGTGAATTTTATTTTATTGCCCAGGCGAGTTTCGCCGTTGTGGCTACGTTAGAAAACTGAGGGGAGGAAGGGTGTTGAGACGCTTATAGATAAGGATGGAGAAGAAGTTACTGGCGATTTGAAAAAAAGGCAGATATTTTAAGTTTTTTTAACTGCTTAACGTCTTTAACAGCGAGGTCTTTAGAGGCGGGAAAGGATGGGGAGCAAGGAATGGGAAGGAATTCGGCCATGGCCTTTTGAATCAAGCATCCCGGCATTTGCTTGGAGTGATTTTGAAAACCATGGAAAACCCAAATCTGGATGCCCGGACGAGGATTCGAAACGGCGTCCTCCCGAATGCAAGGCGAGAACGCTAACCGTTACACCACCACGATCGGTCGATTTTAAGTAACAGCGTACAATGAATCAGAAGCGGGAGGGTCTAAATCGGATAACGAGCTTAATAATATAATTAGAAATGAGCAGACAAAAACATTTGAAAGTCATCCTGAGGATATCATGAATATTAATATTTAATTAATTTAAAAAATTTCAATGGAGCTCACACTCCGGTGGAAATTTCCCTACATATCCAATTTCTTCCTTTCCTGCAGCCACCTACATTTGCCCTCTACAAATTCTAACTTTAAATTCTTTCAACGTTTTTGGTAAATTATTCATAATTTCTCTTGGTAACTTATTCCAATCCATGATCCCCTTACCTAAAAAATAGAATGTTCCCAGACCTTTGTGTCTGAAATGGAGTGCCAGCTTGTGGTCATAGTCATATTTTCCCTTCCATGCACTACTTTTCATACCTACGCCAATATGTTTCCATGCCTCATCACCAATATACGCCTTGTACACTCAGTCCCATGACCCTCTTCAACCTCCTCCTGTCTTCCAATTCATTCCATTTCTGTTTTCTAGGGATTTCAAATAATTTGCAGCTCATGGCTCGAAAGCTAAAATAGGTTTTTTTTTCTAGTAATAACTTCAAACAACTGTTTTGTGAATTTTACTTTATTCCCCAGACGCGTTTCGCGCTTGTGGCGTTTTTCAGAACTGTGACGTTGTTCCAGACTGGTACGTGAGGATTACCACTATATCTCCACTGATGATGCCCTACACCACACGGGCGAAACGCGTCTGCGAAACAAAATTAAATTCTCCAAAACAATTATTCGTAGACGGAGTTATTAGTAAAATTATTGTTCAACAAGTGCGGAATTACGACCTGTTAGCAGGTCAATTCATGCGAATTGGGAAAACTAGTTTCAGATAGAACTGTCCATAAATTGCGATTCGTGGAGGGACGTCTGGTGGGGTTCGGATGCTGTGGTGTCGTGTTACGTCACGAGCAAGTGTCCCCTCCCGGTGACCGGCAGCGGCAGGTAGCTACCTGCAGTACTTACTATACATGTTGTCCGTGATTTCATCACACGCGGGAAGGTGTCAGTTTTTATTTGTTATTATTTTTTCCTTCCTAGCTGCCGACGTGTCGTCTGTGACGTATGCGTCTTAAGACACACCACCAACTAGTATTACACAAACAACACTCGCCTACAAACACGATGTTACCAGGCACAGCGCACACAGACCAAACAACCTGCCTTCTATCTGTAAAACGTTAGCACCATTAATTTACTAACAATTTACGAACAATTTGATGAATCAAGATTAACGATAAAATCAATGAAAAGGATATAAGACTAGAACGTAAGCAATATATACATGTCATTAATTTTAATATTCATTAGGGGACATCCATAAATTACGTGAGGTGAAATTAGGGGGGGGGGGGCAGGCGAAATCTCACAGGGGGGAGGGGAGGGTCTACGAAAATCTCACGTGTGATTTTGCGAAAAATTTGGGGATAGTAGAGCCAAAAAAAGGTCTACAATTTGCGCCAAAGTCGATTTTAGGAGGGTATTTCGTTAAAAAGTTACAAAAGTTTCCAGGGGGGTTCTCTTCTCACGGACCAGATCTCACCAGAGGGGGGGGGGGGGGTCCGGCCAGATCTCAGGAAATCTCACCAGGGGGGAGGGGGGTCCAGAAATCCGGAAAAACACCTCACGTAATTTGTGGATGCCCCCTTACATCAGTAATATTTATATGGAGCACGTCTAATCCTGTACATCATACATTAATCTTGAATCCGGTAAACATTTCCAGTTCCACACGTCCAGCGCCAAGTAATATTAAATGCATGCGTCCAGCTGGGTGACGTCACAAGGTCCCCCCTCACCGCGGGAGCGTCCATAAACCACGTGGCTCCATTTTGGTCTCCTGTGAACCCATTCCCCCCCCCACGTAGCCTGATGAGGCTTTTGCCCCCCCCCCCTCCCCCCACGCGTAGCACGTCGCTTTTCCTCCCCTACTGATTACAGACGACATTTTGTACTGCTTTCTCTTGTCAAGACTATCGTAAATTACATACAGAGATAATTAAATGACGGAAATATGTATTTCAATCCTGTGGAGTGTTCTGTACGTCATTTTAACAATGACAAATAATATGAATGAAAAGCTACGTGGCCTGGCTCCCCCTCCCATTCCCACGTAGCTATCCAGCCAACCCTCCCCCCCCCCCTGTTTAGAGCGAGCCACGTACTTTATGCAAGCTCCCTAACGTGAGGTAAGCTACTGTGAAGCGCGGAGAGATGAATGTTACCGTTCAGCGCCTCTATCGTCAGTGGTGCACACTGTAATTAAACTTCTCGAACAGATTCCACATACAGCCACAGCTTTGCTATCGTTATGCAACGCAGTAAAGACGCGGAAATTCAGCGTAGCGACGCCATGTTGGTGTGTCAGTGCAGTAACAGGAACGAAATAATTCTTAACACAAGTGCAACAGTAGCGAATAAATCTAGCTGGACGAAATGGAGAATCCAGGTGATCGTCGCGAACAACGCCATCTTGCTTTTCTCTTCTTCTTACTTCTCCCCCCCCCCCCCTCTGTCATCAGTCTTTTGACTGGTTTCATGCAATCCTCCATCCTTTCCTATCTTGTGCTACTTTTTATCTCTACATACCCCTTACAACCGACATCCTCAATTATCTGCTTCATGTATTCTAATCTCTGTCTTCCTCTACAGTTCTTACCTTCGACTGTTCCCTCCACCAGCAAATTAACTAATCCAGCATGTCTCAAAATATGACCTACCAGCCTGTCTCTTCTTTCTGTAAGCTTCTTCCGCAAACTTCTTTCCTCGCCCATCATTTCCAAAACTCCTTCGTTTCATACTATATTCGTCCAATTAATTTTCAGCATTCTACTATAGCACCACATTTCAAATGCTTCAATTTTTTTCTTTCTGGTATTCCTAAAATCCACGCTTCGCTACCATAAAGTAGAAAAAGTTGTTTCTAAGCCCTAGATCAATATTTGAAACTGAAACAATTTTTCCTAGTGCTGTTCTCCTCTTAACATCATTCCTGCTTCGGCGATCGGTTGTAATTTTACTTCTCAAGTACCTGAATTCACTTAATTCTCCGATTGCATCCGATCCTATTTTTATATTTAATCTACAGTGATTGGTATCATTTCTGCTACATTTCATCACTTTTGTCTTGCTTTGATTCATATTCAGTGCAAAATCTTCCTTCAGTATTTTGTTCATGATATTCAGTAACTTCTCAATATCCTCAACCTGTTCTGCTAGGAAGACAATGTCATCAGCAAATCGTAGCATACTGATTTTTTTCTCCCTGAACACTTATGCTACATGAAAATATTTATTTTACTTCCTTTATTGCTTCTTCTACATTCAAGTAGACTACAACCTTGTCTCACTCCCTTTTTAACTGATGAATGTCTGTCGTGATTCTCTACTTTTATTACAGCCACTTGATTCTTATATAGTTTATAAAGTTTTCTTCTACCTCCATATTTTATATGCGAGTTCTTTAAATTTTGAACATCTTGTTCGTGACTGCTGCTCGTCTTAGTGTTCTGCCATTGCCTAATGCGGAGCCTCTGTGGAGGAAAACTGGCCACGGCTGGGGCGAGACACCAGTCGGGCACTAAGCAAGCCAGAGTTTATTCTTCTTATTTTTTGTTTTGTTTTCGTTTTGTTTTTTTGTTTTTTGTTTTTTTGTTGTTTTTTTGTTTCTGGCTTTACGCCTCGTCGACGTTGAGGTCATTAGAGACGGGAATGGAAAGGAATTCGGCCATGGAATTTTGAAGGAGCCATGATAACATTCACTCAGACTGATTTCGGGAAACAATGGAAAACCGAAGTTTCAACGGCCGCGCTGGATTCGAAGTGGCGTCCTCCCTAATGCGAGGTCACGGTGCTAGCGGACAGCCACCACGCTCGGTGTGCAACAGGTGTCACCCGGCTGTGGACGGACAAGTCGCTGGACTCACCACTCGGCGCTTCAACGAGCGGTGCAAAATGATTTCACTTCAAAATATGCTACATACTCGTCGCGGGTCTGCGTCTGTGCTATACCCGTGTACAGTTTACACCGTTTGGGTTTATCTACAAGTAAACATTGAGCTGTCTGAATTATATTTGTTGTTACTTTTAAACTTGCATTACACTGGCAAAAAAAGAAAAAAAAGGCTTATTATCAGAGGCGGCATTGACGAGTTGCGAAACGATAGCGTGCTTTTGACAGATAAATCTGAGAAAGAAAATTTACGAAATAAATAAATAATTAAGTAGCCTGTCATGAATAAAGTTACTGACTCACCTTATGACGAACGTATTCTACCTGTCGCTCGTTATGTAAAATATTAGTTAATGAAATCGTAAAGCTCGCGAAACAATAGTACGAGTATGAGGCAACTTTTAATTAATTAAATCGCGTTGGAGCGCTGCCTCCACTGGCAGTTCCATACAAAAGAAAATCTTCCGACTCCCCTGCGCCTTGTGTCATCTTTTCTCTTCCACGCACCTCTCTTAATTCGTCCGCCAATATCTTTCCACGCCTCGTACACTCCCAACACTCTTCGTCCTCCTCCTGTCTTCCAGTGAATCCCATTCCAGCTCCTTCATCATATCAGTTACTAAGTGAAACACTGCGGTAATTCCCAGAGACAGTTCTAGCAACCTGTTTTGCATTCTCTCTAACAAGTGCATTTTAAACACACAATGTGGGTGCCATACTACACTACCATAACTAAGCAATCATCTATCCAAAATGTTGTAACCCAGTTCCCTCATTCCTAAGTGAAAGATTTTGAAACGTTTTCCTACTACCTGTCCAATGTGTCCTGCCCACTTGAGTTTATCATCAAATGGTATGCAACATATTTACTTTTTTTTTACTTATGGCTTTATGACTCGTCGATGTCGAGATCATTAGAGGCGGGATGGAACTGGCGACAAGGAACGGGAAGCCATGGCATTTTGAAGGAAGCATCCCGGCATTGGCTTGGACTGATTTGGGAAAACCGTGGAAAACACAAATCTGGATGCCCGGACGGGGATTCGAACCTGCGTCCTCCCGAATGCGAGGCCACAGTGTAACATATTTACAGTTTAAATCTAAAACAAGCTATTATTTTCCCACCTTATAATCACAATCAACCTTTATTTTATTTTATTTTTATCTGTGTAGCTGATAAGATGATTTTTCTTGGCATTTATGTTCATCCCATGTTGACATGAAATTTTTGCAGATCAAAGACCATTTTCAAAACATTTTTCAAAGTTCTAGAATACAGAATGATAGTTATCTGAAATAATTAAATTTAACATTTCCACAATATTGAAGAAACAACTTCACGTGTACCAACCACTCTGTCGAAAACTTCCCGCGGACTGTAGTCTATACTAGGGATGGCAATCTGGGATCGATTAATCGTAGAATCGATCTTTTGGACCAAAAAAATCGATTTTTTATATTGATTTATAATACTGAATCGATCCAGTGAATCGATATTTCACCCGTGAAAAAGCACTTTCTACATGTAATGCACTTGCACATGAAAGTCGGGGTTTAAACACAGAATTTAAACGCTATTTATCGCAAGTAGATGTGCACCTTAAGTACGATCCTTTACTTTACTGGCAAGAACAAAAAAAAATCAATTTATCGTCACGTTTATTCAACAGCCAAGAAGTATACCTGTATATTCATCAGTACCTTGCGAGCGCCTTTTTTTTATTGCCGGCAACATCGCAAGTGATGAGCAGAGCCGCTAGGATCCTAGTAGACTGGACAGACTGTTGTTCCTGAAAAGCTTGGACACTAAGCACTGGGAACTGTAAACTATATCATTTCAAAACGGTTTCATGCAACCAACAAATTTGTGAAATAAATGTGTTATTGTTTACCTAATACATTGATTTAGTTGTAAAAAAAATTAATTAGTTTAAAAATAATAAAATATCGATTACTATGGTGTCCTACTTGTATTCTATGATTGGAATTATACTGAAAATACGAAAACGAAAACCAAATCGAAAAAAGATCGATTTTTAGAAAATCGATCTTTTAGACCTCGATTTTTTTGTGAATCGATTTATCAAATTTCGATTCGGATCGATCTTTCTCGGAAAGTATCGCCATCCCTAGTCTGTACTGTAGCTAGCTAGCGAGCCTTTCACGCTCCGCAACAACAATGAATTCTCTACAGCGAGAAACAAGGCTTCATTATTGCTACTGGAATCACTAACACCAGAAAAACAAAAAAAACTGTAATTAAACTTTAAAAACAAAAGATTTGCAATCTGAAAGCAATAGCGATGGGGTTGGGCTGGTTATGTGGTATGTAACGAGGTCGACGTGAGGCCCGCGAGTTGAGAGTAGACTCGTCTGTGGTGTTGCAGGGTCGGAGTGCCTGAAGGCGTGGCGCAAGCTGCGCAACTGCTACATGAACGCCATCAAGCGGCGGCGCTTCAGCGCGCGAAGCGGCCACCCAGCCAGGAAGTACAGCAAGTGGAAGTTCGAGGACGAGATGTCCTTCCTGCTGCCCTACATGCTCAGCGGAAAGTGAGTACAGCACACACTTCTCATCATTTTCTTTGATAATTTATCCTGATTCCTGTATGTTGCGGGACGGGCGGCTGAAGTCTTTGTTCCGGGGTCCTGCGACTGTACTTGTACACAACTCTCTAAAGCTCGCTTTCCAGGGCGCGTGGTCTTGTAGGCCGCGCCGTGCAGCCGAGCACGCGCCACAGGCTAGCCCTCGCCACCACGTTGCCTAGTGTGGTTTCAGCTCCCCGGGCGTTCGATGTTTACCGATTGTGTGACGGACTGAGGCAAGCCGTCGCTGCCAGCAGAGGTGGCTCCATCCCCACGAACCCACCTGGACTGTCCCGGCCGGCAAATACACGGGTCGTGGGAAGCCAGCTTAGGATTTATCTGCCTGGAGCATGCTCTCGTTTCTCAACTGTGGTAAACAAACCACGGCATCTTTCAAGAAACGCCAAGGGGCACAAAAACTCGCCCTTCTCACTGCGCAGACTGGTTCACCAAACGGAACATCTCCCCGTGATTAGAGGCGGAAAGGGACTGGGGACAAAGAACCGGAACGAATTCGGCCATGACCTTTCGATGGAACTAACCTCTCACCCACACACAATGCTCAGCTGTCATGTTAGAGAACAGCACTGGAAAAGTGACAACAGATATAATTCACGCGGATAAACAGCTGCATGTCCAAAACAAAAACGAGGTACTGGAAACGGCACACATTGGCACTGCATGTAAAGCACATTTTAAACTGAAGATATTTTAGTAATGTTCGGCGAAACGCTGATTGGTAATTCCATTCCCTTTCAGTGGCGTCCACGCTATCTTGGGGAACCCTGGCCTCTCGTGTATAACTATCCCGTAGTTTGTCTTAAAACTAGTAATGAATGGCCTTAAAATACATGCTTCGAGGTAAACCAGGGTGCTGGAGCCCTGCGCCATTGCGTGTCTACACGGCGATGTGTCGCAGCTCGAGCCATCTGCCCAGCAGTCACACAAGTTCACACTTCAGAAACAATTCGCTCCGCCATTTTTGGGGGTACACACTGCTCTTCAGTTAAAATGATTGAGCGTTTATACTTTGGTTTGAAATAGTTAAAGCAACCTAAGAGTCGACAAGAAAGATACATTCTAATGGTTCGTGACCATATACATTTTCATATTACACATATTATGAATTATTTGCTTATCTTCATATTTTAGATCTCACACCTTTTAAACTATTAATTTCGTCCCAGCTAAAGTTAACAAAGTTTTTTTTTTTTCCGAATCCATCAGCACTCTAAACGTTACCATTGTTTACCCTATCCATTATCAATCATAACGCTAATGTCGCTTCTACAATAGTTTGTATATTGTCATACTTAGCATGTGGCATTCGAGATAATTTTTATGTTTGTCAGCTCTGGCTTCTTCCGATCCGTTTGGACGATAATTTAACGAAAATCTGTTTAAGTTACTTAACTTTTTGATATCGGTCTGAATAACTTTTTCTTCTAAATATTTGAGCAACTCTGAAGGTATCTCACCAATTTTTACCGCCTCATTTAAGTTGATATCTTTCAAAGAATCTCCTTTATTAAGAAATCCTCCTGTCTCCCCAGCACGCTGTTATCCTCACCATATCTCATATAGTCCTTCCATCGGTCAGACACATCTTACGAAGTTGAAACAGGCTGTTCATCAGCACTTACTTTCTGTAACTTTTTCTTTTGTGTGTGCTTAACGTCTCTCTAACAGCGAGGTTTTTAGAGACGGGAAAGTTGGGGGGGAGGGGGGGGGGGCACGGAATGGGAAGGAATTAGGCCGTGGCCTTTTGAAGTAAGCATCCCGGCATTTGCCTTGAGTGATTTGGGGAAACCATGGAAAACCCAAATCTGGATGCCCGGACGGGGATTCGAACCGCCGTCCTCCCGAATGCGAGGCCAGAACGCTAACCGTTACACCATCACGCTCGGTTTCTGTAACAGTCATTTTATATAAATTTTTAACAGCATTTCACATTCATAGGTGAGGATTCAACCGTCGGTGAATGTCATGGTTCCGACGTCTCCTCACCCTCCTAACACACTTGCTGCCGGCTTGTTTCCCACCCTAAGCAAAATAATTCTATCAATAGACAGTTCTTAATACGTCACCCTGTTTCATGTTTTCAATCCCACTAAACACTCTTTTATATTCTGGATGGTTAATTACTCTATTCTATCTTCTAAACTTGTAAAAACTGACGGATTGAGCGGAGTGTTCTACCAAGTCATTCCTCCCCAGTCGCTCAATCAATACTAAGACAATAACCCTCAAAACCTGAACTTCGTAGTAAAATCTGTGCTCGTTGTATTTACAAACACGATGACAAGGTAACATTTTATTAGTATTGATACTAAACAAAAACCTCAACATCCATAGGAAGTTTTCCTTCCCCTCTTTACTTCCTCTTACCATCTTTACGCTGGAAGAACCAATCAACCCACCCCTGTAACTTAGTTGGTGTCAGCAGGTTGACGGCAAACAGCGGATGACGCCACACCAGGAATCGTTCAGTCATCGCAGCCTGCATACCACGGAAAACGGGGCTAATGGAGTGATCGCCAGACAGGAAGAACCGAATCGACTAGATTTACTTATTATTCTTATTTGCTTATGGTTTTATTCATCGTCGTCATCATTAGAGGCGGGGAGGGACTGGGGAGGGGGGATGGAATGCCCTTTAAGAAACCATCCCTTCATTCGCCTCGAGTGGAAACCTAAATCTGGCCGGCGGGACGGGGACTCGAACCCGAGGCCACCTGGCTCGGTAACCAGCCCACACGAGCCACATGCAATAAATTATTATTAACTAACATTTCATACGAACAATGTGATAAAGGCAACACAGAGGATAAAACCAACAAAAATGGGTTGGATAATAGAAAGTAAATATTCTCCATACGTTATTAATTTTAATCTTTAGTTTGTTGACGTAACTTACACGTATTCCAGCTCTACATACTGATGTAATGGAGTTCCTTATAGTCAATATGGGTAAACATTTGGACTGCAGTAAGTCTACAACCAGGGGTAGTTCTACCGCAGAACAGTTAAATTAGAGGAACTTTGTTTTATTTCTCAGCTTAATGACGTCACATAACAATGTAGGATATCCGTTGAACCTGACATTCAAAATTTACTGGTTACCAGTGGTCTAAATTTAAAAAAATATATATTTCGTGTGCAGAAACGACTTTATTCTACTCTGCAGCAGGAAGAAGCTGAGGTAATGCGCGACGCTCTGACGCCAGCGCCTACCACGCGGCTGATAGGCAGCACGCTTAGTTGGTGGGTACGGCAGGAAGCAGCGATGGAAGTGTGCAGGCAAACAGAGGCCGCCGCTACGTATTTACTACCAGAGACATTAGCCGACAGTATAGGTGCTCCAGGCAGCCAATTCCTCTTAGTAATGGTTTAATTGTAAGAACCACAATATATATTCAACACAAGAGGCTCAACATCCAGTAAGAATGTTCCGAGTACAATGAAGAATCTTGAAGGCGGTGTACCGCATACATATGCAGATCCTGGATGCCCATTTGCGACTCAAATGTGCTGCCGTTCCGTAGAACACATCCTGTGCGACAAGAGATTTGAGATCTCTGGCTTCGTGATTCTTCCTTCGGCGAATATTTGAATTTCAGAGAGAGTCCAGTCGCTTTATTCACTTCCTGCGTCTTCTTACGAAACGAAAAAGAATGAATTTCTGTCTGCTGTTCAGCTGGTTACTGGCACGTGGCACAGTAGTGGGTTACTGCAGGTGCTGCAACTGCCAGCACAGTCCAAAGGGCATACAGGAGCAACTGGCGCCAGAACGTAATAATCACAAACAAAGCAAAAATACCTATCACGCACATGCAGGCGTGCACACAAACATCCATGCGCCATCATATACACGAGCCATAAGGTATTATATTATCACAAGGCATTACCTCCCTTCATATCTAATCTAAATCGATAAACGAGGTATCATTTTAAAGATTAAGGTATTCGTTTTGGTCACATCATATTTTAAGAAAGGAAGTTTTAGGAATTTGGCCCTTAAAGGGCAAAAGTATCATTATTTCCGTAATGTATTTTTTTTTTTTTTTTACGACCCATTTATACTTAACCGAACTCGATAAATGAGGTATCGTTATAAAGATCAAGGTCTCCATGACCAAGGAATCATGATAAATTAATAACGATTTTTTTTTTCGGACTTTCACCCTTGACGTACAAAAGTAATAACCGAGAAAGTCGCGCGTATGAGACAATTCATGGCCAAGTCACTAGATGGCAGTAGCGCATATCACTGAGATATTAATAAACGACTTCATTGGCGTCGACAACGATTAAGCGTGTTACCGACAAATAGCAGCACCATACGTCACAAACTATGTTTTTTGTAGAATAAGTAGGTTTTACAATATTTTTTTCTGTTGCAGAAACATTTCTGCTTTTCTATACAATTCCTACATAAACATTCTATTCGCGAAATTTTCTCACGGGCTACGACCACAGCGACACATATGGATATCCTGTGTGCATTTTGTTCAGGTTAGATGTATTCCGTCAAGGTCAGCGACAGTTTGTCATAAATATGTTTTACGCGTTCAAAAGTTTTTCCTAATTGTTTCGTAATTGCAAGTATTTTCTTTTGTAATTATTACACTAAATAAACAAACAATCGCTACAGAGGAGGCGGATCTTCTTCCATCCTGTTACAAACCACCAACCTCACTTCTCATCGCGTGGGTCGTCTTCTTCTTCTTCAGCACCTTTTCCCAACAATAGCGGTCGGCTGGCTTTAGACATCGTTGGCATCGTCAAACAGTGCTGCCAATTTTACGGATTTATCCGTAGATCTACGGATTTTTAGAAGTTCGGATTTTCGGATTTTGTTAAAATATCTACGGATTTTTGCTGCTTTATAATATTTGATGATTTTGTTAAACTTTGAGCGTATAGTGTTAATGCATTACATAATTGTCAATAATTGTGAATTTTTTCTTTGCAATCGCTCGTGTGAACCAGCGATTGCAATGAAATAAAACTCATATTTTGTTTGATCATATATTTTAAGATCTTAACTACAGAACTATCGGCGCACTCGTTATGCATGGTTACACGCTCGTTTTAATATTTCCTGTTACAGAACATATGCTAAAATCAATGTCAACAAAGAAAATGTAAGGTACGTAAAAATAAAATAAAAGAGTAGGGACAGCAGCAGCAGTGATGAAAGTGTCGCTGTGTAAAACATGTTCAGAGATATTTCTTACTAACAATGTAGAATATTATTTTGCATTTCGAATTTTAAAGATCTGGAAATTAAAAGTATTGTTAATTTTGACTCTTCATTCAGTAATTATTGTTTCAGTCTTTCAGTTAGCGAGTCTACGGATTTTTGTACCCAATCTACGGATATTGAAAGCGAAGCGGCTGGCAGCACTGTCGTCAACTCTGGAGCCTTGGTATCGCGGCCGTATGCCCTAGCTGACTCTCTGCCGCCGGGTGGTACCACGTACTGTGTGTGTCTGAGGCACTCGCCTCGGCGCTGGGCTGGGCTCGCTCAGTGCGGGTACTACGACGGAGCAGTCAGCCGTGTACACAGGTCCACCACATACACACTAAACTTCAATGTACACACTGCCCACACTAATGATTACTGGGTAACGTTACGGGGTAAGCAGCGTTGTTTTACAATCTGACCTTTCGGTCGCCATACTACAGCCCTCGTCAGATATACTGTCATTGGTGACACCTTAAGACTGTGGCAAAATTAAACAGAGCCCAAAGAACATTTGTTATTTGCGCAGAAGCCGACGATTAACTACCAGTTTTGTACTAGTGGCAATCAACAGAATGACGCAGGAACGGAAGTGGAAGTAGATCTATTTTAAGCTTCCTTCGTTCGAACACAACGCGTCAATGATCGATTCATTAGCTACTTACTATTTCTTGAGGGGAGGGGGGAGTTATGAAAAACTCCAACCAATTTAGACGAGTTTGAAAACTACCACTTAAAAAAAAACAATCGTCCGTGGTGGTAATAAGTAAAGTCTTACTTGGAGACCATCAGACCTGTTCAGAACGGATTTTGATCCCCCGAGTATATGTTGAGGGGTATTTACTCCATATGTCTGTGTTACAATTATTTCTTCAAAATGAGCCCTGGGAACCGAGAAATTAACGCGGAAACATATGCGAATATCGTTTAAGTATTATAATTTTAGTACATTTTTTGAAAGCTTTAGCGTGGTGTACGAGGTGAGGCGCTAACTTCCCATTTTCCGAACCCGGGTTCAAATCCCCATACTGCCAGATATTTTTATTTCTTTTTTTACATGCAGTAATCATTGAGCATTGATTTTATTTAATTTAAAATTCATTTACGAATTTTTATTATGCGAAATAACTTTTAAAACAAAATGTTACAGAATATACAATTCCAACTTTTTTTTTTTTTAGAAAATCGTTATTTCATTGTTTATTGTTGATAAGTTTATTGTTTATGTATTGTATGTTTTTTTTTTTTAATGAAACAGGTATATTTCATGTTCATCGTTTCTATACTTGTATCTCTACAATTAATATCGTAAAGTAAATATATTACAGCCATAAGGTCGGGGTTTTCATCCCTACCACAGATATACTTATTTCCGTTCAGTGGTGGTAGCACGTAAATGTTTGAAACTAACATAATGTCTGTTATTTCGCATAATAAAAATTCGTAAATCAATTTTAAATGAAATAAAATCAATGCTCAATGATTACTGTATTTGAAAAAAGAAATAAAAATATTTGGTAGTATTCGGGATTTGAACCCGGGTTCGCAAAACGGGAAGTTAGCGCCTTACGGCATACACCACGCCGAAGCTTTAGAACAATGTTCTAAAATTATAATATTTAAACGATATTCATATATGTTTCCGCGTTAATTTCTCGGTTCCCAGGGTTCATTTTGAAGAAATAATTGTAACACAGACATATGGAGTAAATACCCCTCAACATATACTCGGGGGATCAAAATCCGTTCTGAACAGGTCTGATGGTTCCCAAGTTAGTGTCTATGGAATCCGGGTGACGCCGCATCCCAATGTGAAATGCCGCACTCACCAGTTAGAAAAACTCAAAGCATCCACAACGCATCGCATTTCTGTCCTCGAAGAAGGCCGAAGCATGTTGACCGAAACGTCGATATTTCGTATTAGGACATGGCGCCAACGGGAACGCTTACGGAGCGCCCATAAATTACGTAGCTCCATTTTGGCCTCCTGTGAACCGCCCTTCCTCCCCTGCGTAGCCTCCGTTCTGAACATGTCTGATGGTCTCCTTGTAAACAGCAACACCTTGGTGTCTCTGCGAAGTGCTGGCGAACACGGGTGGAGCAAGCGCCTCAACCCGCTTCTTTGGTTCACCACACGGTATGCGCTCTATGTTTCCCAGCTCCTTTGTCTTCTTGCCGCATGTCCGTATCTTTGGCAGTGAAAGCACCGCAGAATTTTGCTGTGTTGACAGGGCGATGTCGCAAGGGCCGGAGGAGGACGACGAGGAGGCGGAGGACGGCGACGGCGAGGTGGACTTCTCGGCGGACGTGGAGGCGGTGCCCGCGGACGACGAGCCGCCCCCACTCCCGGCCGCCCCCCAGGCGGCGGCGCGCAGCGCGCAGGACTTCGTACGCGTGGTGATGGCGAACGGCCGCCACTCCGACGAGGACCCGGAGGACGAGGAGCTGGAGGTGGTGCGACGACCCGCCAAGCGCGCGCGCAGCCCCGGGCTCGACGACACCGAGATGTTCTTCCTGAGCATGGCCAAGACCGTGAACAAGCTGCCGCGCGTCGAGCGCGTCCGCATCCGCATGGACCTCTGCAAGATGGTCTCCGAGGCGGAGCTCCGCAACATGAGCGGCTCCTACAAGTTCGAGTACGCCTACCGCAGGAAGTGACCCGCTCTCCTCAACATTCCACACAATGTAACATATCAACTTGATTCAATTATTATTAAATAAAAATAGTCTCATTACTCAAACAACGTCTCTGATTGGTGGAATATTTAGGAACAGCGCGTCGAAAGACAGAAAAGACCACGACAATCTACACATATAATTACAAACTCTTCGTCATCTATGACGTCATGTCACGCCATGACGTCGCGCTTTTCGTCTTTGTTGTCCACGAGACGTTCCAGGTTATCCACGTTATTTAATAACATTTCTATTTATCTAAGTATCCACGAATAAATTAACTGTCAGAACACTGAAACGAAAGTACGCATTCCATTTAAATAGACATAATTAATAGTTTCTTAATTTTTATTAAATATTCACTCGTAGTAAAAGTAATCGTTAAAATATTTGGCAATAGATATGTAAGATAAAAGCTTTGATTCTCAATTATCAACGTCAGCGGCAGTTTTGAGTAGATTGTTATTATGACCAGAACCTGACGTTACCTGAAAGGGCACGAGTAAATTATTTTCGTTGGTGTACTTTTATTTAAATCATTACTTCAGTTGAACGAAAGCTGTTCCACACTGATTGCAATCTACACAGCATACACTACAATTAAACCTAATATTACGTGGCATGACATAAGTTGTTAAGATTTTTTAAATTTCCTTTGCTTTTACTGATGACATGTTTCAGCTGTATGTAGCTGCATTACCTATTCAACCGTTGTAATATCGATCTGAATCACGGAAAACATGAAAGGCATATATAAAAATCTGTGAAGATTTTTGATTTAGTTTATATCGCAGTGTATTATTGCAACTAAAATGTGATAAGTACATGTATTAACATGCGTGTAATTGAAGTATTGTTTCACTGGCGACAAGTTTTCGTAGTATGTGGTTAGATTGAAATGCAACCTAGACCGGGATGGCAACAGAATTCTTTTATCACAGCGCAAGCCACAAGGAATTACTTTGAGCTTTATTTCACAATAATTCTATTTATTTAAGCAATTGCTAAGAAATAAATTGCCAGAACACGGAAAGAAAAGTATGTATTTCGTTTAAATTGTCATATTAATTATCACTTATTTTTTTACTGAAATCATTACTTGGTTTGAATGAAAGAAGTTCCAAATTGATCGCGATCTATATTGCCTAAACCACATTTAAAACTAATATTACGTGGGATAACGTAAGTTGTTAAGATTTATTTTTTTTGCATCATTCGTTTTCACTGTGGTCATTATTTCACCGCATGTAAGCTGTGTCATTCATTAAAACATCGATCTTCATCACAGATAATAAAAAAAGAATGATGTAAGAACACGTGAAGAATTGGGATCAAGTTTATATAGCGATGCATGATGAAATTCAAATGCGATACAGGGAATATATTGATTCGCAAGTGATTGAAGCATTGATTTTCTAGCGGCAATATTAGCAGAGATTGTGGTTAGGCTGAATGCAACCTGAGCCAAGTTGACAACCGAAACTTTTTGTGACATCACAAGGGACAAGAAATTACAGCATTTTGAGCTTTATTTTATAACAATTGTATATAGGTAAGCAACTAAAAAGAAATTAATCGCCAGAGCACTCCGTTAAACCCGTCATTTTTTACGGGCTTTGGGGCTAGTAAATTGTCAATTGATTTCAGAGGTAAAGGAGTAGGAAAGTTTTCATTTGCAGGTAGGTGCGTGTGTGAGTGACTGGAGCAAATTACATAAAGCGTTAATGAATAATATATCAGATTGTGTGAGAGTTTAAGGTAACAGCATGTAATTAGTAGACCTAGGATTTTTAGGTTCAAAAAATCTTATTTTAGGTGCCTATAATAGGCGGCATGCCAATACAAAACAGGTTCTAAAAATGTCAGAATAGCCTATCGAAATTGTGGTCATGCTTAAAAAATATCAAAAACATTCTTTGATTTAAAATGTAACTTCGAAAAGCGTAACTTAGCAGAAACAAGTATTATTTTAAAAATAATACATAGTGATAATAAGAATATCTTTTTGTTTTTTCTTTCAAGGGTTCTCTTGCAATAACCAAAAGAAATATTTATATTCCAGATACATTTCTTACCAAACTAATTCACTCTTAGAAATTCAAGGTCAGGCAAACGGTGCACGGCTTACGGTGCATGACAAGTTATGTGCAGAAAGGAATTTGACAGCAGCAATCACTGAGCAAACAACCACATCGCATAACGTATATATTTAAAATATGCTTTTTACAATTCATATTGCTTACCAGTTTAGTTCTGTTACGGTGAAATGTTAAACATACGGAATGTTTTTTTTTTTTTAATTGATGTTATTCTGATATAATACGAAGTGAAAAGTTTCCAACTAGTGGCCGCACATAGGAGCAATAACAGGGCTACCAGACGTTAGGTTCTCAGAAGCCAAGTTCAGTTTTCCGATACTGTTCTAGGAAGGCAGTGCTAGTTTTAATTAAAAACTTAATAAACGTACATGTACGGCAACTACGCTATTAAAGTGTTATTAGTATAACACACTGTCCCATTTTACTCACCTGCCTGTTGCACTTGTAGTAATATGAACAGTTTCCATTCGTTTAGGAACTGGGAAACTTTTTAATCCACTGCCTGATAAAAGACGATTTGAGTATAAATACACCGGGCATACGAGAAAACACAGCCTCTGTGCGAACAGTGACCGAGCGGCAATGACCACGTAGAAGTTCACGTGCAATTAAGTACTTAAGAATTATTTTTTTTTTATTTGCTTAATGTCTCTCTAACAGCGAGGTCTTTAGAGACTGGAATGGATGGGGGGCAAGGAATGGGAAGGAATTCAGCAATGGCCTTTTAAAGGAAGCATCCCGGCATTTGCCTGGAGTGATTTGGGAAACCATGGAAAACCCAAATCTGGATGCCCGGACGGGGATTCGAACCGCCGTCCTCCCGAATGCGAGGCCAGAACGCTAACCGTTACACCACCACGCTCGGTAAGTACTTAAAAAATGTTGTGATTTAAACTTTTTTTTTGATATCCTAAAGAAAAATACGTAAAATAGGCAAAAATAGGATCTAACGACAATTTAGGCATTTTTAGGTACTATTGAACCACAAATAACTGGCTTAAATGGCCGTAAATCGTATATATGTAACGTTATTTTCATTTTTTTCAGTCAGGAAGAAAATAGGTTTCTGCCTAAAATCCAAGGTCTAGTGATCAGCTGTGTTAGTTGAGAACCTCCGCAGTCCCCAGGGACGCTCCTGAATATCCTCATAAACTACACATCACGCAAACGAATACAAGCGACACAAACATTCCTCCTCTATGGCTAGATGCTCCAGACTTCAGAGAGCGTGCACAAACTACGTGGCTCGGTCCATGGGGGGGGGGGGGGGAAGGGGTTGTCTGGAAGGCTACGCTGAGACGTGGGGGGGGGGGGGGGTTTCCGAGCCAGACCACGTAGCTTTCCTTTCATAACATTTTTCACAGTTAGAATGAGGAACAGAACACACAGCAGCAAGTGAATATTTATTTCCCTCAGTTAATTATCTTTGTATGTAATTTACAATAGTCTGACAACAGAAAACAGTTCAGAATATCTTCTAGAATCAAAAGGGGGGAGGGGGTAGAGGCAAAAGCCACGTGGGCTACGTGGGGGGAGGGGGGTTCACAGGAGACCATTATGCAGCCTTACGAGTGTGGGGGAGCTTCCAGCAGGCAGCTAGCGCTCGCATCGTCTCTGGTAGCCCTAACGACGAAGACTTACGGACTCACGCAATATGACATCTGAATCAGTTTCACAGCAAGGGTAATCGTGTTGTAAGAAGCGCAACACTCGACCACGAAGGCTGAAGCGCGTCCAGCCTAACTAGACCTTAGTGTTACAGTACCACATTTGGTTATTATATGAAAACATAAATCTATAGTCTAATTCTCTTACTGTCGAAGCTCATACAACTGCACCCTGTTTCAGTACCAGTTTCCAGTTATGTACCAATTTGCAGTATTTTTTTAAACGTTTCACTAAAATTGGTAACGGCGAGCTCAAACGTCCACAGGCAACATTTACTTGACGTCAAATAGTTCTTATTGTAAAAGCTAGACCATTTAAATGATGTACAGACACTGAACGTGAAGATTTCAGAACAACTAATCAAAATGTCACATTACACTATGGCAGTCTAGCGAACGAATCTTGAAGTGCTAGGTAAGGGTGAATTTTAACTGTCACACACTTAACTCCAACCATTTGCTTGGAAATCAGTGGACTTAATCGAACGAGGTGCGTATAACTTCTTCTGCATTAAACACTAGCTAAGGTGCATTAATACTCCTTCACGCAGGAAGTAACTGTAAACTCCAGTTCTCTAATTGTATTCAGTGACTCAACAACATTCTTACGTTAGCAAAGAATACAGTACAGCAAAATGTGTCTTCGACATCACATTTTCTACCAGGATTTATCCTGACATTCATCTTCCACGGTGACACAGTTAACAGAGCTTCTCAAATATGAATACTATACCTCACATCCGACAAGTCCTCTGTTGCAGACCAATAAAGTATGACTCCAAATTAGAGCCTTCGCAGAAGTTGTAACCTCATTTTTGTCATCTTTATTGCGTCAACCTTTTTAATCTTTCAACTCTGACTAATTCTAACACATATGTTTTCATACAGATAGATTTTGGTAGCAGTATATAACATGATTACTAAATTATTGTAATAAGTAAATTGAAGATGGTGGTACATGAGGTAGAAAGCAAGCGATCAATGACTTGTTGCATGGATGAATTCTTAAGAGGTAAGAAGCAAAGACTAGGAGTAAGGAATACACTATCAAAACACAATGTGTCTCAGAGTACTGTATTGGGAGTACTGTTATTCATTATTCTAATCACCGACTGTGTTAGGCACTGTGATTTACAGTCAGAACTTAGGTGGTTATACAACAGGAGAAGACTGAACAGCTACTGGGTTACCTGGACAGGATATCAAACTGGTAGGTCAACTTGGGTCAAGGATAAACCCCAAGAAGAGTCAGCTTATTAGACACAAAGATAAAAAGCTTGTTTATGATTACTGCGTGTGGAAGGATTTGTTTGTTGAAAGTCTTAAGTGTAAATATCCTGGGGTAACATTTGATAGATATCTCAGCCGGTCAGAACCCATCGTGCAGATCACACTAATGAAGCCGTCATACATCGCAGTGTAAGAAACAAACTGTGGAATTTAGAAAGGAGTCAATTTACAGAAAAATAATAACGTAACAAAAGACGTATAAACCAGAACATCCACTGTCACAAACACATACAATAACAACTTCATTTATAAAAATACTGGCTGCCAGATGTTTAACAAGCTCCTTGAAGATATGCATCCCTGCATACCTGGCTCCTTTCTTAACAAATGACAATAACTTGTACTCCTTGCGAAGATCATTTTTACTTCAAGTGCCATAATTTTGTATTTTAATATTTGTTTCAAATAGAGTATAATTGGCGACTACAAAAACATTAATATCTGTATATATACTCCGCCACCATTGAAAAAATTTCTAACTTCTTGAAGTTCTGCTGCTAACTATTACTCACTTCTCAACTATGAATATTTGAGTTGAACTGTCACAGAAGATAATTGCGTATAACATTAAGAAGTGAAAATAAGCAAAATGAAATAGTTTCTTCATACCAAGATCACATGTATGATTTGAATGAATTGTAAATATGGCTGCACCAAACAGCTTTAACTAAACATATAACCTCCAGTTTAAATTCTTATCAGTATTCAAACCAAGACACTGTAAACTCTCTATTTTTTTAATCCTGCAAATTTTATATGCATGTTTCATGTTTATCTGTATGACATACTGAATTGCATATATTGAGTTTTGCAATATTTTCAACAGAGAAATCTGGAATATTTTTAATTACTATAATTATTCTGTCTGCAAAGTGGGCAAATTTTGAGTTTTCAGCTGTCACACAAGGTGACAGTATATACAGTATGTCGAAAACAGTAGTGGAACCAATATAAAACCCTGAGGTAATGTACATCTCATGAACCCATCTCATAAAAGCATGAATCATATGCCACAGCATTACAATATTCTGTTCAAAAGGTAAGAATTAAACAATTTACTAACAATGTCATATGTATCATAATACTCTGACTTTTGTATGAACATTTTATAATCAACAGTCAAATAATCTAGACAAGTCACTTTTTTTACAGGTAGTAATTTATTATTTTTTCTTTTAAAATATGGTCAGTGAATGCAAATACAGTCTGTTCTGTTGAATGGCCCTTTTGAAAACAGAATTGAGATTTGCTTAGAATATTTTTACTTCTTAGCATTTTTCCAGAATGCTGTTAATAATGAAATAGGATAATTTGATACAGATGACTTTCCATTTTTATAGAGTGGTTTAACTACAGCACACTCAAGCCTTTCTGGGAATGTCCCCTGACGTAGATTTATATTAAACAGATAACATAACACATTATTTAATTCAGTGGAGTGCAGTTCAAATTTTCTGCTTGAAATACCATCATAACAATTCAAGCATTTTCTTTTTAGAGATATGATTACTTACATTATTTCTTCTATAGGATCTAAGTTTACAATGTATTGTCAATTGGAAACCTGTATTAATAAAAATCCAAACTGTGAGCCACTGAGCTAATGCTAGTCACGTTATCGGCAACAGATAAAAAAAAGTTAATTTATAAGCAACTGAAAAACTTTAAACTTTTTTGATATATTTATAACTTTACTGAAATGATTATTTTTTCCCATTTCCTTTATATACAATACCCAAACTGTCTTAATTTTATTTCCAGAGTCATGAATCTCATCTTCTTTAGTACAAATTTTTATATTCTTTGATAACCTAATAAATTATTTTGCAATACTGCTTATATTTAGCTTAAAATTAGCAGTCTGTCTGTTCCTAGAGACAATATACAACTTTCCTTTCGAAACTCATTATGTTGTAACGCCAACAGAGGAGTCAACTTTGAAAGTACATAGTTCAAAATGACATTGCTAAAATGTTGTACTTTTAATTCATGCCTCGTGCACTACAAATGTGATTCCAGTTTGTGAAATTTAAGCAATTTCTGAAATTACTAATGGACTTACGATTTCAGAATCATTACACTTGTAAGCAGACCGCCAACGTAGCTGTGTACATTAAGCGCCGCTACACTGCGTCAGGCAGATCAGGGTTCGACTCCTGGGTTTGGTGCACATGCCTTGCTGATTGCAGTTTTACAGTCAATCTTCACCTCATAAACTGCACATTTCATAAACAAAAACTTCGCAGAAAAATGGCAACACATCCGCTCCCACACCAAAACTACGATGGACAACGTAAGCTGTTAGTTGATGGTAGTTTCTAAAATAAGTACAACTTCAGAAGCTCAAATGAAAATGGCTCATATAAGCAGTTCCTGTCGACATGCTGAGAGGCATCATGAGAGGTTTAAATAGGCTTAATTTGTAGAAGCGGATCAGAGAATGAACCAGGAAAGTAGGGTGATGGATAACAAAACCTAGGTCAGACCATTACTCAAATAAGGTGGGCTGGCAGTTAGAAACTGCAGTGGAGCAAAATCTGTGACACTTAATACAGGAGGAGGGGTGCGAGTGTCTGGAAGACAGGACCAGGGAGACGAGAGTGTGAAAGCCATACACTGGAAATGTTGACTGGATGGATGTTTGAACAAGAATTAAGAAGAGTACATAAAAGAGATGAGCACTTACTTGATTTCAAGCACGCATAATTCGAAAACCTTTCTTTTGGCAGTAAATATTAAAAAGGAATATGCTGAACAATGTACCTCGAACATTCAGAAAATTTACAGCTAAAATGTGTTGATTGCAGGAAAAATGTTGATAGAACATGTTCTCCATTGCAATTAATCAATCTTAACTAAAGAGTAAAGAAACCGTCACGTACCAAATATCACAAAACAACTGTACGCTCTACCAACAAAACACTGAACTATCTGCGTGTAAACACTTTCATCAACATTTTCTACACAGGGCAGAAGTCTGTGCTACTAACATTTTTTTGTTTTTTTTTTTTCGAATGAGCTATATGATGCCATTCTACCATCATCTGTCACAAGTGATACTTCCTTCCTCTATCCTAAGTTTGCATTGTTGCGATTTCTGCAGCATGTTTAGATTCAGTTCCATATTCAGTATGAGACAAGGATGTTCTCCATCTTATACAAGAATAACCTTATTAGCAAACTGAATTATACTGAACTTTATGCTTAAATATTTATGCCACACAAAGATGTTTCTTCCATTTCTTAAAGTGCTTCCTCTACATGCAAGATAAGGTAAATGCTTTTGCCTAATATTTTTCAATTACATTTAGGGAAAACTTGAAACAACTACACAAACAGTCAGTAAGAGTTAAGAGGGAAGCTAAAGATGGGTTTATGAAAAATACTATTAGTGCAAGCGGACCACTGAACGATGTACCTAGTAATTTCTATGGCTATGTTAGAATAGAAAACAGAGAGAAAGCAAAGGTATTCAGACAATTGAAGATAAGAATGGAGAAAAAGTGACTCAGGATTCGAAAATGGCGAAGACATTGATTCACTGGGACTATTAGGGATTATCATCGTGGGATGGGAGGAAATAAATCAGAGGAGTGTCTACATACAGGCTGAAATGAGGAAAATACAAAATTTTAAATACATCCTCAGGAAGTAATGAAGGAACTAAGAAAGCTTTAATAAAAAAATAAAATAAAATAAAAAGTGCAAAGGGGCTGGTGTAGATAATGTTACTACAGAAGTCTTACAGATAGCAGAATACACTATTGTACCATACGTTAAAATATTATTTAGACTGACATTTCAGTCAAATTGGACAAGGGAGTTCAAGTTGATAATGTAGCACTAGATCTTTCTAAGGAATTTGACAAAGTGAACCATAAAATGGTTTTGAATAAGTTGAAACCTATTGGAGTGGATGGAAAAATGAGTTGTTAGGTTGAGGAATTCTTATGGAAATATTGGAATAAAAGAAGTGAACTTGAATATGGTAGTGCCACAAGGTGGTGTATTGGGGCCATTGCTATTCATTATTCTAATGAATGACTGTGTTAATAAGTTACAGTCTGAAGTTAGGTGGTTTGCACAATGTAATATATTAACATCAGGATGGGGGAAGACTGTAAATAGCTGCAAGGTGATCTGTACAGAATATTTAGCTGGGCAGCTCAGCATAGAATGAAGATAAATGTCAAGAAGAGTCAGCTTACTAGGTACACAGATAAAAAAGAACTAAATGTTGATTATGATCATTGGATAGAGACAGAATTTCTTGTTCAGAGTTTGATATGTTAATATCTTTTCGTAACATTTGATAACAAACTCAAGTGGGCAGAGCATATTGGGCAAGAGGTAGGAAAAGGTTACAAAATCCTTCATTTACTGGCCAGGGTGATGAGAGGATGTATCACAGAAGTGAGAGAATTAGGTTAAAAACACTGCTTGACAAGGTGATGTGAACCCACATTTTGGTTGCCAAATACAGGACTTGGAGAGGGTGCAAGGAAGAGCAGCTAGATTTTCATGCAGACGTTCACACAGGACCAGTCAGTGTCTGATGTGATGCAGGATCTGGAATGGGAGTCACTAGAAGGCAGTGGAGGGTGAAGAGAGTGCTGGGAATGTACAGGGCACATGTCGGGGATAAGGTTCGAAGTAATACTAGTTGAATAATTAGGAATAGAGCATGGAAGTGAAAAGATAACCATGTGCACAAGCTGGCACTCGATTTCATGCGTAAGGGAGTGGGAAAAATTCTTTTGTGGATAAGGGTGTCAGTGATTGGAGCAAATTACAAAGTGAAGTAATGGATAATTTACCAAAAATGGTGGGGGAATTTGAAATTAAAATTTGTAAATCCCAAAAGTGGATGGGTGGGGAAATTATATGTGAGGTTAAATAATAATGATATAAGAGTAAATAGATGACTAAGGAAACTGCCGTCAGAGCATGCGTTCCCTTGCAGTCAAATACTATTCAGTCCCTGTTTACTCTATGTTTTAACTATATAGTGTAAGCTCGTGACCGTTTTTTGTGCATCGTCACGGGTCTAGAATAGTTCCAGTTTTTGGTGTCAAAGTTTATCACTGGTTGACCTGATCTGACCAAATACGAACTTGGCCTGTGGGTGAATAAAATCTCTGAGCTTGAAGAACACAGAAATATTAATAGAAGTATTAAACACGGACAAGGATGAATGCGCTATCATTTAATTGTTTCAAAGACCGTAGACTCGAACTTGCTGAAATACAAACTTGACTTGTTTCGCCCTTAAAGTTCACTCTGCAAAATTTGAAGAATTCCTGTTTGCTTCGAAAGTATCATGTTGCTTCTTTATCGAGGCTGGTAAAACATTCATAATGCAATCTTTGGTCATAGTTTATGTAATGGCCAGATTCCAGATTATTAAATAGCTAAACAACCCCGATGAAAAGAATTGTCAGAATTCCCGATCCGGTAACTTTTTGGCCCGACATAGATAAATCTTTATATCTTCAAACGAGCAATTCATCTCGGAAACGGCACTAACGATTTTGATGAAATTTCGTATTAGATAACGTTTTGATTGTTAAAATTATCTAAGTAGTGTTCCTCCATGAAGAAAAAAACAATTTTACAAAATTTTTTGCTCTTGGTATCTCGAAAACGGATCTAATGCCATCTCGCAGATGATTCAGGTACCAGGAAGCTAACTAATAATTCTCTCTTTGGTTTCAATGAACTTATATATTTAAACGAATATTTCTTGTAATAGATACTGGCTTTCACAAATGCGAATTTTTCAAACTTTAAAAAAAAAAATTCTAACGCCACGCGACCATTGGGTCTACTGTTTTATCTTTGGTTGTATTAAAAAATTCACACGAATTAGGAAGCCTTATTTACTCTACTAGCTGACCTGCGGGAATATTAGCACTGCGTGTTTAATTGTAAAACATCTAAAAAGAAGATATTTAAAATTTGGCTTTGTCAGAAGTGATACTTTATTTGACAAAAACTTCTTTGAAAATAACATTAGCAGTTATAATGTAATCATATCAAAAAAAACCTAATAGAAAATCGTCTCAACCAAGTTACTCTAACTTCGCCCAGTGAAGACTCAACTGAATAAAATTTTGACGAGTATTCACGATATTTATTTAACCTACTGCAGTTCTTAAGTAAGTGGGAGAAAATCCCCTTATATAAAACGCTAACGTGTGGTCTGCGTGCGTCGTCTATAGCTGCTTCTCCTATTGGCTAACGAACGGCCAATCATCAACCACCATATTACGTTCATACCACCATCTTGCTTTTCGTTTATTTACAGCTAGACGCTGAAATTCATATAAGAAGAAGGAGATTCAATATTTGCGCTATTTTATCCGTATCAGTTAGACGCAGAAATCCATGTAAGGAGAAGGGGATTCAATATTTACGCTATTTTATCTGTATCAGTGACAAGGACTAAGTTAAACCATAACCTAAGAATTTTTTAGGCAGACGGTAAGAATCAACGAAGTTTATTAAAAACTAGGAGAAACGTACGTAATGCGAAATGCATTAGTCAAATAAATAACAGTTATCCGTTTTCGAAATTATAGTCCCCGTCATATGAAGTGAAATGCATTTATTTATTTTAAAATATTAACCAAATACTCTGATTATCTAATCAGAGTAACGTATTCATATAACGAAAGATATAATTAAAAATTATTCTTTTCCTTACAAGCTTTTCCTGAATAAATTCCTACTACCATTATAGATGATACCCTTAGTATTTGATACATGTATTAGCTATTAAATGAGATTTAAGATAACCTTTTTATTAGATTTAAATCATCAACTGTATAAGCCATGTGACACTCGCAATTCAACAACGATATTGTTGCCGCAAAATAGCAGTGAGCAGAGATATTAGAAATACGGAGAGCAGGGGAAAAAAATTAATGCGAGGCAATTATATGTCACAAAGTTACAAGTTCGTTTAAATTTACATATTGCTTTTTATTTATCTACGACAGCCAAATGCAAAAATTAAAATTAATGTAAGGAGAAGGGTATTTATTCTATGTTTACATTATATTACCTGTATCAGTTAGATGATGAGAAACAATTAAGTTAATTCAAAACTCAGAGAAATGTACGAATCGCGAAATGTATCCACCCAGATAAATGACCGTTAACCATTTTTGATATTATAGTAAAATTAAAGTAAAATGAATTTATTTAAATAAATCATAGTAAAATACCCCGATAATCTAACCACAGTATGGTACTCTTATCACGAAAATATAATTAAAAATGGTTGATATTCGCTTTTCCATACAAGTTTTTCCAGAATAAATCCACCATAGGTGCTGCCTGTCGTTATTCATATGAGGGTAATAAAAGCTATGATTTTCGAATGTAACGTTGTGGAGGTTGTGGCTAAGTAGACCTGAATAGTAACTGACACATTTTGTTGCAGCATAATTCACTCTGAAATCAGTTTTACAAACCATTTAAACTGCTTTCATAAGCACCATGTTACTGAACGTATTAATTAATGCTGGTGAAAGTAGTTCCATACCTATCGTGCTGAATTGTGCCTGGACCAGGAATAAAACTGATATTACATGGACAGCAAAAGTTTTCGGGAATCCTAATTTGTTTTTAATTGTATTTAATTTTATTGGTTCTATACTTCCATCGTCATTAATTCAGTACAAGTTACTGCAGTATTGCTATGTGAACAGCAAATCAAATATTTAGAACATTACAAAATCAAAGAAATTAGCATTATGTAATGACAATTCCGTATAATTAACCAACTGCAAAAAAAGGAACTGCCAGAATATGGCGTTCAAACCGTCATTTTTGACGGGCTCGAAGCTAGTATATTGAATGTATAACAAATATGGAGCGGTCTGAAAGCTCAAATGTAATTAGTGGTAAAAAAGGTGGTTACTGCACTAGCTCTTAAAAAATTCTGGCAACGATCCCGGGTTCAAATTCCGATGGGAGCAAGAATTTTTAAGATATGTATTTAACCATATGAACTACGATGGGGCATTCTGTAGTTGGGATTCTACGTTATACTGTAGGTCCCAAAGATAAGGACCTGACCGTCCTACCTCTGATAGAATTGCTTAATATGCTTCCTTCTAACCAATCTAATTCTATTATATGAGCAACTCTTGAAAATAGATAAAATGGGGGCTGCACCACTTTCGTAAGGGGGCATCCATAAATTACGTGAGGTTTTTCCAGATTTCCGGACCCCCCCCTCCCCTCTGGTGAGATTTCGCCGGACTCCCCCCCCCCCCCTCTGTTGAGATCTGGTCCGTGAGAACCCTTCCCCCCCCCACTAGATATAACCCTTGAAACTTTTTGAGACCTTTTTTTTAGGTCTCACCCTTCAAAATTCGTTTTTTTTTTGGCGAAATTTCTCCGTAAAATCGCTTTTCGCGCAATTTAAAGACTTTTTTTTTAGCTCTACTATCCGAAATTTTTTTCAAAACCTTGCGTGAGATTTCTGTAGACCCCCCCCCCCCCCCTCTGGGTGAGATTTTGCCGGACCCCACCTCCCCCATTTGACCTCACGTAATTTATGGATGCCCCCTAACCTCGGCGAAATTATTAGTAAACTGTTGAAATTTGGTTAAAGAGCTTCAACATGTTCTCTTCACATTTTGCGCTCTTGCTTTGCGGAAAAGTCCCAATAACGCGATAACTTTTCCACAAATTTATACTCGGCTAAAAAAAAGAAGCCAAATTAACAGTAGGATAGTAAAATTATGTTACAGCATAAAGTACGAATAAATTAGCTTTTATTTATAATTCAAGATGGTTTCACTAGCACCGTGCTTCTGGTGTCATTTAGATGGAAGTAGTGCCACATACCAATTACGTTTCTGACTAGTTTCCCTAATCATCTGATTACCACGTTTCGTATTTTTTAAATTTTCTTTTATAATTGGAGTGTTAAATTCCTTCCCCATTCACTTTTCTGATTTCCAAATTTTAATTTTAAATTCTTTAAGCGTTTGTGGTAAATTATTCATCACTACACTTGGTAATTTGTTCCAATCCCTGACATCGTTACCAACAAAAGAAAATTTTCCCACTCCCTTATGGATGAAATCGAGCGCCAGCTAGTGGTCATGGTCATCTTTCCCCTTCCATGCACTATTCCTAATTCTTTGACCAATATCCCTCCAAGCTCCATCACCAACATATGCCCTGTACATTCCCAGCACTCTCTTCACCCTCCTCCTTTCCTCCAATGACTCCCAATCCAGCTCCTTTATCATATCAGTTATTGACTGGGTCCTGCGATAATTTCCACAAACAAATCTAGCTGCTCTTCTTCGCATACTCTCCAAGTGCTCTATCTGTTAACCTAAATGTGGGTCCCAAACTACCCCACCATATTCAACCAACGGTCTGACCAAAGCTATGTAACCCAACTCCCTAACTTCTCTCATTACGCAGTACAGCATAAGGGTTAGAATTTCAATTTTATTTTATTTGGTTTCATATGGCGCCATATTACCGCCATCAACTCAAACACATAAAAAATCTGTATCGCCACGAGCTAACGGCACATTTAACTCCATCATGGGGAGATTACACATTACTGATACACAGAATCCAGGAGAACCTTATCGGTGGTTCTGTAGTCTTAGCGTACTCTATTAAGGACACATTATGAAAGGCGCGTTCATATCAAGAGATTATTTTCAAATTACGCTTCAGCGATAACATTGTTACGCTGTGATGCGATAACTCGATTGTCTCGATTATCTACAGGAAAACAGCTGATTACAGCGTAAAATAAGAAACGGCAAATTCAATGTTGAATACAGATTACTGTCGCTCAATGACGGTGGTAATGTTATAAACAACAGCTAGCAAATCCTATACTACTTCGTCTATGGCGATCGCGTGTCACGGAAAAGACGATCACACGACTGAAACAAAAATAAGCCTTACCTCCCCTGCTCGTCCCATAGTTGTTTTGTTTACCATGGAACCTGTTACGACCACATGGCCACCATGACTGACTACGTCATTAGGGTAATCTGAAACCTATCCATTTTTCTTCAACCTAATGCATTAAAATTTACGTTAAATTCCTTGCAATAACTATTATGCTTCTCTAATAACAATCTTGATGCAAGCAAACGGGAAGGTTGCAAAAACTGTACTAACCTGTTTCGATCGTACCCCATCGATGTGAAAACTGATGCACGTTGACATATATAGTGATAGGGCCTCTGTTGTTTCTCATATACATTAATGATTTATGCGACATAATAGGGGGGATGAAAACATTATTTGCCGATCATGCTATTATTTATCGTGAAATCAAAATCCAGGACGACTGCGATTTGTTGCAAGACGATATTATGAAAATAATTGCGTGGTGTAAAGATTGGCAGTTGGAGTTAAACGCTAAAAAGTGCCAAGTCATGCGTGTAAGTAAAAAGGTGACACCAATTAACTTTGAATATACAATTAATGGTACTGTCCTTAGAACGGTAGATTCCGCTAAATACCTAGGGGTAACAATTCGTTATAATTTGTCGTGGAATGAACATATCGAGAATGTAAATGGGAAAATAAATCGTATGCTTCGATTTCTAGGTCGTAATTTAAAACAATGCACTCCGGAAGTTAAATCGATTGTATACAAGTCACTAGCACGTCCTCACTTAGATTTTTTTTTTTTTTAACAGTTTAACGTCCCTTTTTAACAACGTGGTCTTTAGAGACGGGAAAGGATGGGGGCAAGGAATGGGAAGGAATTCGGCCATGGCCTTATGAAGGAAGCATCCCGGCATTCACCTGGAGTAATTTGGGGGAAACCATGGAAAACCCAAATCTGGATGCCCGGACGGGGATTCGAACCGCCGTCCTCCCGAATGCGAGGCCAGAACGCTATCCGTTACACCACCACGCTCGGTCCCTCACTTAGAATATTGTTATTCTGTATGGGGTACCCATCAAAAGGGCTTAATGGAGGCATTAGAGAAGGTCCAAAGAAGAGCCGCCCGATTCGTGACAGATATATATATATAGTTGGAGGGAAAGCGTAAGTGCGATGTTGAAGGAGTTAGGTTGGGAAGACCTGGAACACCGAAGGCGGTGCTCTCGACAGAAGCTAATCGAAAAATTCACGACTGACGTATTTCGGAATGTCATCCAGCAAATATTGCTACCAGCAACATTCATATCTCGGAATGACCTTGAAAATAAGAGAAATCAGGGCCAGAACCGATTCATTTCTGTACTAATTTTTCCCACGAGCGATTCGGGAATGGAATAGAAAGGATTTACCGGGCGAGTAAACTTAAAATCCGACAGGAGTAGCTTTCGATAAAGCACTCCGACCATCCTGATCTGGATTTTCCCGGATCACTCCAGATGAATGCTGGGATGGTTCCTCACAATAGCCCATGGGCACCACCTGCCATATCCCGCATATCCCTTCCAAACCATCACCCTTTTCGATTGGTGCAATGTACCCTACGCCACACACATTTAGTGAATCGTGGAGTAATAATAATAATATAATATGTGTTCCAAAAAGTTGTAAAAAAAAACTCCAGAAAAAGAAAGAATTTTGAATATAAGATAGCCACTTGCAGCTAACGGTGGTGCAGTGTCTATATACGAGAAGATGCTATAAAATAACGAGAGTGATGCTTCTGCAATAAAAAATAAAGCAGCCCAGGCACGCGCCAGAGGCTGGCGACCGACAGCTGTAGCGTGCAGCCTCCCCTTTCAGTGCAGCTCCCGCCGTGTCTAAACACATCAGTCCCGCAGCGAGCTATTGTCTTCTTTTGTCGGAGAAATAAGTGTAGTAATAGATAAGCGAGTCGTCGGGAAGTTCCACATGAAGCGCTACTGAATTCAGTGCAAAAAAATTATTTTGGGCCCTCAGGCCAGATGGGCGACCATTTTTTTTTGCTTTGTATTGCAGGTAGGGGCCCCCTTAGCTGAGGAAGGGGTCCCTTGAGTTGTGCTTAGGGGCCCCTGAGCAGTGGTTGGGGGCCCCCGAGCAGCGTGAGGGGCTTCCTGTGTCTCAGGGGCTCCCTTAGAAGACTGTAGAGCTAAAAAAAAAAAGGTCGCGAGTTTGCCATGAAGGCTCGTGGGCCCTCTCAACCGCGCTTGGGGCCCCCCAGAGGTATGCTTGGGGCCCCCCTGAAGTGTGTGGCAGTGAATGTTTATCACGTGGGCGAGGTGTTGAGTGGTTTAAGCGTTTCCACGAGGGCCGGGAGCTGCTGATTATTCACGCCCGGGCCCGCCTTCCAAGCAAAATTGTGTGACAACATTGAAAAAGTCGGTAATCTGACTTGATCTCACTGTCGCGCGATTGCTGAAACCACAGAAATTGACAAGGTATGCCTATGACAAATTTTACATAAAAATCTTAACAGGCAAAAAGTTTGTGCGGAAATGATGCCTAAAATTCCAACGATTGAACAAAAAGAAGCCGGCAAAAATGTTTGTGCTAATATTTTGAATACCACTGAAAGTGTCGCGAACCTCTTCGAAAGAGTGATAACATGTGGCAAATCTTGGTTTTTCACTTACGATCCTGAAACTAAGCGCCAATCCATACCAAACTTCACCGAGAGCTCAAAAAGCTCGAAAGAGCAAAGCAAGATTCTTTGCTGGGTTCCAGAAGGTAGAACTAATCGACATTATTACCTTGAGGTTCTTGCTCCGTGAAAAACGACCCTAATAGTGGAAGATGTGAGGTACACAACCTCACATTTTGTGATTTTGACATTAATAAAACTATTTTTTATTTAATAATTGTAATTGTATATACTAAGTCTGTATTTTTAAGTTCCAAGGTCAAAGTATGTCAAGATGAATATAACGAGATCTCTGGAAAATAAAGAACAGTCCATAAAAAGTTGAAGAAAAGTTGGTTTTGGAAAGAACATGTTTTAAGAGAAGAGATGAAAGAGAATGGCTCGATGGAGAAGCCACAAGAATCCTGGCGGCATTAAGAAGACGAAAATATTAGCCTGAGGGCAGAGGGTTTAGAGTTTTGATAAAGATAGTGGAATATGACTTTGGAAATAATTGTTTGTTTGATGAAAAATATAGGAATTATGAGATAAGTAGAAAGTGTGTTATTTGATATTGAGATTAGATATAGGCAAAGGAGTTGATTTAAGTTTGTATGGTAAGAATCTGATTAATAATAATTTGATTTACAGCGTGAGTATCGAAATAAAACCAGCAACGGACAAAGGAGGAATAATCAAATCCTCATGTACTGGTCTGGTGCAGGAAATATAAGCAAAAGTATTAATTTAAAAGTATGATAAAGTAACTCTCACATGTGTTCTCTACAAAATAAGGAGACGATACAAAGGGGTACGTTACAAAGAACACATCATGGTTCTCCATCAACACAACACTCCGGCTGACTCTGCATTGGCTAGTGCTAGGCCATCCACCTTGTTCGAATGACCTTGCACCATGTGGCTTTTATCAGTTTCGCAAGGTCAAATCTGCACTGAAAGGAGAAACATTTCAGTCCGTTGAAGCTGTGCAAGAAAAAGCGTCACGCGTCACTTAGGAGCTCACAGAAGACTTCCAGCAGTGTCTCCAACAGTGGAACGTTGAATGGATACAGGAAGGGTGTACTGTATACTGAAGGAGCTGAAACAAACAGACCACACCACAGGCACTGAAGTGACCGTCGGCGCTTGTCATCATCTATATCAATCATTACGAATAGCTACTGCAGGTATCGTTAAACAATTAGAGCTCCTGAAGTGGGGGAAAGCACCGGGCCCAGATGGAATTCCAGTAAGAGTATTTATTTTCAGAGTATGCGGCGGAAATCGGGCCATTTCTGTCTGATATATTCAGTAAATCATTAGAAGAGCGAAAAGTACCTTCAGACTGGAAAATCGCGCAAGTAACTCCGATTTTCAAAAAAGGTGATTGAAGTGATCCTGGGAACTATCGTCCCATATCTATAACATCTGTTTGAAGTAGAGTTATGGAGCATATTATATGCTCGAACATTATGAATTTTCTAGATGATAATAATTTGCTTACAACAAATCAACACGGATTTCGGAAGAAAAGATCATGTGAAACACAGCTGGCCCTATTTACACACGACGTAATGAAAGTTATCGATGCAGGTTCACAAGTAGATGCAATTTTTTCTAGATTTCCAGAAAGCCTTTGACTCTGTGCCACACAACCGCCTTTTAGCGAAGCTTCGAGCGTACGGTATATCGGATCAGCTTTGTGAATGGATAAAGGATTTTCTAACTGGTCGGTGGCAGTATGTTGTCGTTGAAGGAGAAAGTTCTTCTAATCTAGATGTTACATCGGGTGTACCTCAAGGAAGTGTAATAGGACCACTTCTTTTCTTAATTTTTATAAACGATCTCGGAGACAAAGTGAAAAGCCTTTTTAGATTGTTTGCTGATGATGCGGTTATTTATAGGGAAGTAAGAAATTTGGCCGATTGCTTAGAAATTCAGCGCGATCTAGATGTTATTTTGGCTTGGTGCGCTGAGTGGCAACTTACTCAAATTGTAAAAAGTGCAAGGCAATGAGCATAACTAACAAAAAGAATCCGATTGTTCAGAAATACGAGGTAAACAGTTCAGTTATTGATATGGTCGATTCTATGAAATATTTGGGAGTAACAGTACAAAGGAACATGAAATGTGACATACATATTAATTCGTTAGTAGGTAGAGCAAATTCTAGGCTGCGATTCATAGGTCGAATCTTGAAAAATTGTAATGAACAAACAAAGGAAATAGCGTACAAATCTCTTGTGCGTCCACATTTGGATTATTGTTGTGCCATTTGGGACCCGTTTCGTAAGGGATTGATCGAAAGTATAGAGAAAGTACAGAGAAGAGCCGCTCGATTTTTGACCGCTTGCTACAGTCCTTATGAAAGCGTCACAGAACTGATTAGTAGATTAGGTTGGGAGTCTCTGGTAGATAGACGACACACGTTTCGTTTAAACTTATTGGAAAACATGCGTACTCCCACTTTCGCTTTTGAGTGTAGTGAAATACTTCTTCCACCAACCTATTTGAGTCGGAAGGACAGGAAAGATAAGATTAGAGAAATAAGGTGCCGGACTGATTCTTATATGAATTCTTTTTTCCCTCGTACCATTAGGGATTGGAATGCACAGCAAAGAGATTAGCTTTGGTGCTGAGCACCCTCTGCCACCCACAATTTTGTGAATTGCAGAGTATATATGTAGATGTAGACTAGAGGCAGGACAGCATAACAGGGCGAGGACACTGAGCGGGGGGAATCCCGCCACCACCTTCCAAAGGAACCATCTCGACGTTGGCAACACTGACTTAAGGAAACAATAGAAAACCTAAATGTGGATGGCGGCACCGGGATTTGAACCCGCATCCTCCAGGAAGCTCCCGCGAGGACCGGCGTTTTCATTCGTCGAAACCCCGGCGGGAACCCAGAGTTAACAACTTCAAACTGATATTCAATTAAAAAAAAATCTTAAGCTATCATTTAACACTAAATGGTTTCCGTCTCTGAACGCTGGTAACACTAATCTTCCCACACCCTTGAGCCTGAAATCGAGTGCCAGCTTGTGGTCGTGGTCACCTTTTCCCTTCCATGCACCTCTACTAATTCTTCCACCAATATACGCCCTGTACACTCCCAACACTCTCTTCACCCTCATCCTGTCTTTCAATGAATCCCATCTCAACTCTTCTGCCGTATCAGTTAGTGATTGTGTTCTGTCATAATTTCCAAGTACAAACGTAGCAGCTCTTCTTTGCACCTCCTCCAACTCCCGTATTTGATATTAAAAATGTGGGTCCCACACTACAAAATGATATTCAAGCAATAGTCCGACCAAAGTATTGCAACCCAATTCTCTCACTTGTCTGGTACATCCCCTAATCACTCTCTACAAAAAGTGAATGATTTTGAAACCTTTTTCTACCACTTCTACAGTATGTGCTGCCCAGTTAAACTTGTTATCGAATGTTTTGACAACATATTTACATTTCAAGTCATCAACAAGCAATTCTTTCCCAACCTTATAATCAACCTTTAGTTTTTTATTTGTGTATCAAATAAGCTGACTCCTCTTTGCATTTATCTTCATCCCATGTTTATGAACTCGACCAGATATCCTGTCCATATCACCCTGCAGCTGTTCACATTCTATCGTTCTGATCCTATTATATACCATTATATCATCTGCAAATCTTACTTTTGATAATAAACCATCAACACAATTATTCATTAGAATAATGAATAGTAAAGGTCCCAAAACGCTACGCTGTGGCATTCCCATTTTTAGTTCCACTTCTTTTGATTATGCATTTCCTACCCTAACTTTGTTTTTTTACTTTTTAAAAATTCTTTTACCCAGCAAATCACTTTCTTTTCCACTCCATTAGTTTTTACCTTATTTACTACAATTTTATGGCTCACTCTCTCAAAAATCTTTGAAATTTCTAGTGCTACACTGCCAATTTAGTCTCCCTTGTCGAATTCATCTGAAATATCTTTTGTATAGCCTAATAACTGAGATTTACATGAATATCATTGCCTGAAGCCATGTTGCCTACTTGAAAATCACTTACGCTCCTCACATATATTTATGATGTGGTTGCATATCAATCTCTTCAATAATTTCCCTACCGCTGATGTCAAACTAAATGTAATTTTCGACTCTATTTCTCACCCCTCCTTTATTCTACTATCGCACTTTTCCAGTCCTCTGGTAAGCGGCAAGTATCCAGACTCAATTTAAATACCGTTTCAAGATAAGGTACATTCAATCTCTCATACATCCGTAGTAATATTATCTACACCAGCCCCCTTGCTTTTTTTTAGCTTTCTTATTTTCTTCATGATATCCTCAAGATGAATTTCGAATTTCTTGGTCTGCTCATTTGTAATTGTGTTTTTAAGCTCGTTCTCCGATTTACAGTCTCCCAATCCTGAATCATAGTCTCTAATGGTCTCTCTAAACCAGTTAGTGAAAACCTCTTTATTTTTAAAATCTTCAGTAACTTCTTCTTGATCCTTATCTCAACACCCTCCCTTCCCCTCAGTTTTCTAACATAGCCATAGAAATTGCTGTTTCAGAATAACTATGTCTTCCCCTTTCTTATTATCTCTGTTTGAACTCTTCCCAAGTCGACTTCAGTGTACTTGTGCTTTGCTTCCATTTGCTGAAACTTCATTCTTGTTATTTCTATTCTGTTTATTAGAAATTTCAATAGCTTTATTGTAATTTATTCATATTCTTTAGAAAAACGATCGCTTCAATCTTACTGCTATTGCACGTCCGGTTCTGGCACCTTTTATTTTTTCTTCGTGAGGGCAGTAATATAGCATGGAACGATAAATTACTCCACTATCTGTTTCTGCGACATCCCTTTAGGATTCCAGTTTCTGCCTACTTCCCCTTTTACATATTATCTCCACCGTTCCTTCTACTTTCCTCCACAACACATCCTAGGCATTTAAAACTGATCACCACAAGCCTCGGCTATTCTGTTGAAGCTCCCCTTCTGGTTGTAACGACTAACTATACTTTTTTTTTTTTTTTTTTTTTTTTAGAACGTTTGGAATGGTATTCACCTACTATGTTTGCAATACCATTGGAGTTCCTGCACATCATTAGGCCGTACGCAGAAGCCAGGCTGCTGGTGCATGCCTGGTGCAGTCAGTGAGCCCTGTCGTTTACCCCCGTGTTTCTCGTGGAGACGACACCAGACTACGTCACTGCTGACAGCACACTATACTCTACACTGTAGAGATGGGTCCTTCGTGAGTGAATCAGTTCTTTAGAGCAATTCATTTAAAAGAGCGTGAGCAGTTGCTCACTAAAAAGTGAACGGTAGTTGTTCTAGGTGAATCAGTTGATTCCGAAGATCATGAAGAGCTAGCTCACGTGGGTTTTGTGGACTGGAAAGCTAAAAAAAAAAAGTCGCAAATAAAACTGAGCAAGTGAACGATTCAACTAGTTCTTTTCATTGAGTGATCAAATGAACAACCGCTCTTTTTAGTGAATCACTTTGCCCACCTCTACTACACTGCACTTTACAAAACACACTACCGTTTTCCGCTGTTACGGATTCAAAATACAAATATCTCGTGTATACTGGAATGGAAGGCATGATGTGTCTGGTTTATTAGAAAGAAAAAAAAAAAAAAACTATCAAGACCCGAAAGACGTGCGAGGGAAACCTTGGCTTTCGTGTATTCGTAACATTTATGTTGTAACATGTTTGAGATATGTATTTAGCTAGGAGTTAGACTTTATAGTTTAGTAAAACATGACACGAATAATGGTGAATTCACGTCGGTTTCATTTTAAATCAACGACACACAACACGAGAGGAACCATTGTGTTTCAGAACGTGAAGCGGATGCAGTATGCACGGTGTGAACTCGGGTTATTTTAACAATGCTTGTCAGATGTTAAGGACATTCTGAAAAGAAAAGTTTGTACTTAACAGTATGCGTTGTTTGATGAAAAGTTGTAGAATAAAAATGAATTAAACTTTACTTTGCGGAAACATATTTATGCCTTCTAACATGAGCATAACCCAGCGACGGCCCGAGTGTCATTTTGATACATCTGGAACAGTTTTCCCGCCAATCTCAAGTCACGTGATTGGTGCGTGGGGCTCCCCTCCCTCGACCTGCCTGTGATCTTCCCGACTCCTGCCGGTGTTTTGTTTCCTCTGGAGGAACTTGTTTGCATCACATTGATAGTACTTGCGCCAGTTAGTGTGATTTTTCGCTAGTTCAAGATTACAACTTCTTTTCAACCCAGCCATTTGCTATTTTATTCGTAAGTAAAATATTCTCGAGTATATCAGATTTGTAAACACCATTGGTATCAACTGATACTTCCGCCCTTCCCTGTAAGTGACCACTGGTTTGTCTCTTTTTTTGAGTTTTCGATGTCTGGGGAGAAGAAAATTTGCAATCTGACCAATCCAGACGACTTTCAAGCCGTCCATACTTTTTTATTTCAGAAGACATGACGCCCCAGGTGCTTCAGATGATGAGGGTAGTGACACTGGTGGGTGCGAACAAATAGAAGAAAGGGGAGGAGATCCTGAAACTAAGACAAGTGGAGAATCCAGGGAGGAACAACATACTGATAATGATGAAAAAACGAGAGAAGGTGACTAAGGAATGGAAGTGGAATAAAAACGCAATGAACAGTAGAAAACGACGAGGGAAACACAACATTTTGATGCATCTTCACGGTACCCTGGGACCTGCGAAAAATATATCTGGTATTTTACATACGGGGAGCTGTCTTATTGATAATGAATGACATTACTAACAAATACATATCTTCAATCCAGGCTAAGTTAAATAAAGAAACCTGTTTTTTTGTTGAAACAAAAGTTTGTGTTTAATGCCCTTATATATGCAATTGATATTAATCATTAAAATACAAAAAAAATTGTATCTAACGACTGTATTATTTTGATACTTGTGCCGTGAAGTGTGACTTTTGGAAGCGCGCCTGTCGCAAGGTTAAAAACGAAACAATGCTCGCACTGTCTTAGCCGTTTGACACATTGTGTAACAGAGTCGTTTGGATGGGGGCACAACCGTCGAGCTGGAACTCTATTTCGGTCCAGGGCCGCAGCGTTCCACGCTGGACACCCAGAATCATGATTTCAGCCTCCAGCACATCAGATAGCGTTAGTGTCCTTTTTATGCTTGAGGAAGGGCAGCATATACGAATTTCTTTTGGTTCACAAGTGTTATAGCGTATTTACAGCGATGTGACTATTTCAGTCTGAATGAAGCGAGTTCTTCACACCGAGGCTGTACGTCACGACAGCAGCTTGGTTCCAGCCAATCACAGCGCATCCTCTTACCAAAGCTGAGCTTTACCGTAAACAACGCATATTAAGTGGAGCTATGTTCGCAGTCTACAGGTCGGATGAGCCTAGCGGGTAACGTGTTAAAATATTTACATCACGACTAACAAAATCTTGTTTATTTATTGAAAACTACATACCATAGTGAGGCTCGCCGCTTACAGTGCCGATACAAGAGACAGCTATGGCCTTCTGAAGGAACAATCCTGGCATTCGCCCGGATTGGTTTTGGGAAACGACCACAAATCTAAATTTGAATTTCTGACGGGGATTCGAACTCGCGTCCTGCGGAGCGTCATCTGGCAGACGCGGTGCGTAAACAGCAAACAGGGCACAAGACAGAAAGGAGAGGAGAAGATACGACACAGCTGGAGGACAGAACAGCTACACCTAGCTACGGCGACCACCTGTTGATGGCCGAGTGCGTTTCCTGACCACAAGAAGATAAACAGATAGGGGAAACAGGAAAACTGGCGACAACGCAGAACTATCCATAAAATTACGTCATTGGAATTTCATGATTTTTGAAGCCACTCCCCCCTTTTTCCTGTGACGGCCTCCCCTGGTATGACGTTTTGCAATTTTAAATTTATAAATTATTAAATTAAAACAGTGGTTTTCAAAATGATTTATATTTTTGTATTTAAAATATTTTTTCATAAAATTGGCAATAAATCAAACATTTTAGAAAATTGACAAAAAATAACAAGTCAATTGAACGATACAAAATTAAATCATCTTGTGACCATGGATTTTGAGCCTATTCCTTGATATTATTTATGAAAGGCATAGCATTTACTTCGTTCCCGATTTGCATAATGCTAGGAGCATTCAGTGTGTCAACATCGTCATCGTTTATCAAACAACACTCTCACGCCTAGTTGGAATTATTTGAGGACGAATCTTCGTGAGGGACAAACTTCTTGCTGCCTCGTATGTGATAGCTTGTGTTGGTTAGTGGCTTTGTATGGTGAAAGATATAAACCACAGGTGCCACACTATCGTTTAAATAAGTAAGTATGCGGAAGTCATTTTGTCAAAGCCTCAAAGGCGGTTCTTTCCTTTCGGCGTGTGTCAAAGGCGGTCGACGTGCGACAGTACAGCGAGCGTGAAACCCTAGACACATGACGTCACGCTATACACCCCCTCCCTCCCTCCTTAATGTGTGACGGATGGCTCCTTTGCGGTCACGCACGAGTTGGGCACCCCTCATATACTGTCCAAGGGCGTGCTCCAGTGGGTGGCACTCACATTACCATAACGAGCTCCGCTGTGGGCACACCCGCTACAGACGGCTTAATTTCCACGCAGAGCTCTTAAGCGCGAGGGCGGCGGCCCATTAGCTCTAATTGGTTTACAGCCCGGGTAGTGGCAGGATGGTACAGTATGCGGGCGTCTTGACCCAGCTGATACTTCAATGCTCCATTATTAGCGAAAACATTGGTGTCCAATGCACTGAAGAAAAAAAAATCACACCTTTCTATGTTTGTAATCTACTGCAGACCCACTGTCTACCGCGCACCTCCAGTGACCTTCGAAATTTGAACGATGGACTCTATTCTGAAACAGTAATTGCAAAGAAAATAAATTCGCGATCCGGTAGTGATTTACCGACGGTGCTGACATACTGGTCCACTAGTCGGCGCACCAGGCTGAAGAGTGCGCCACTGGGTAGCAGGAGTGGCGCCGCCGCTACCGCCGCCCGGGAGGGGCCAGCGTCCCCTACTCCGTCACCAGGTCCGTCCCTCGGGCAGCAGCGGCAGTCGGTAGAGAGGAGACCTAGCCGAGCCTATCAGGCACCTCATAAGCTACTGCGAATTCTGTGCTGACGTGTTTGGCAACCGTATTCGGTTCTACTGGATTGTAATCACGCGTTATAAAGTGACTATGAGCTTTCACCTTGCTGTCTGCATCTCGTTCTGTACGGCGATTGCCGGCCCCAGTGCAGAACACAACCTCGGCTTCCTCCGCCGCGCCGGCTGTCAGGCTTCGCATTCGGAACGACGCAGGTTCCAAACCCCGCGCAGCCGTCTAGATCTCGATTTTCCGTATTTTTACCAATTCACTCCAGGTTAATGCCGGGATCGTTCCTTCAAAAGGCCACGGCCTAATTCCTTTCCGTTCCTTTCCTCAGTCCATTCCTGCCTCTAATGACCCCAATGCCCACGAGGCATAAAGCCACAAGCAAAAAAAGTCACAGTTCGACGTGTTTGCATAGCTGACGGTGCCTTACCGGAGGCTGTAGTCTGCGACTCTAGTTCCTAGGGACGCTCTAAGTTGGCTGACGGAGGCAGAGACAATAGTGCCGGATAATAGCAGCCAATTGGTATGATGCATATATATAAACTGCTCACGCTTCCGAGGGAGATGGGAAGGTATGTGGTGCGAGATACGGCGGATCACAAAGCGGTTGGCTGTGAGTGGTTTTAACGAATGCAACTCAGTGATTGGAGCCTCGTAGTGTGTCTAGTAAGCATTACAATAATTTGCTATTTCGCCGTCGGGAAAACACTGATTCGTATCTGTAGAAAACTGCAAACAGACCTTGTGCCCCCGGCCCCGTCCTGTCGTGATTGGCGCTTCATGCTGACAGAGCTACTGATAACACTCTGCTCTCAGGATTTACCAATACAGTAGAACCTCGACAAGTCGAAAACCTCGACAAGTCGAAAACCTCGACAAGTCGAAAACCTCGACAAGTCGAAAACCTCGGCAAGTCGAAAACCTCGACAAGTCGAAAGAAACCCTTTTTCCCTTCCCTTCAATCCCCAAAACCTCCATTAGTGGAAATTTGATGCCTCAATAATTCTAAATAATCAGTTTTTCCCAACAAGGTATTTCAGTGAATATTTTCCCTCTATAACTCGAAAAAAAAAATTTTGACCTCTGTATCTCGAACATATGAATATTTCATTCTACTACCTCTACAACTCCATGACTTTAAATTTATAACCTTCACAGCCCGAAAAAAAAAAAAAAAAAAAAAAAAAAAAAAAAAAAAAAAAAAAAAACCAGAAATACTTTCTTACAAGCAATTTTTACCAGTCTGAAACAAATACCGTTTCTTGCAATTTTTTCAAAGAAAGGATTACCGATTTTTACGAGTACGACTGACGTCAACACGTGTTTACCAGGTATCCCATTGATTCAATTTGGGCATTTATTGCTATGTGTTGTTGTGGCTTTCCGTTGAGCTGTACCGAGGCGCATATCTTTAATATTGTATCGCAGAATCAGTTTGGTTCGACTGCCATACACGTTAATTTCTGATACAGTACACAAAGAGATTTATTGAAGAATGAGTGTTGTGAAACGTAAATTGAAAACTTTGAGTCTTTCCTGAAAAGTTGGAATTGTTCGAAGCTGTAAGGAAGTGTAAAAAGAAGAAAGATGTTGCTGACCAATTTGGCTTAGCGGTGAGCATTCTGTTAACAATAATAAAAAATGAATCAGAAATCACGAAAAAAATTAAAGGGATCAAAATTTGTTTTGGAAAAAAACAAATATCAGATTCTTAGTTAAATGGTTTAAACGGTGTCTAAGCCAAAATATTAGTGTTAGTGGTTTTTATTTCACCTTTGATACTCAAAATTAGATGGTATAGAATGTAAACCTCTCCAAGTCAAAACCGTTTATAAGTGGAAACCTCTGTAGCAAGAATTTTTTCGCGTCTCCCTTGAAGTTAGGCTTAGCGAGGCTCTACTGAATGTAGATCATTAGCTTTCCCTCTCTGCTTCTTAAATTAAGTCGCCGACGTCTTGAAAGCAGTTTACTGGTTAAAATTACATTATTGCAAAGTTCCTATTAATAATTTCTTGCAAGATTTTAGCATTTAACAATTATTTCAGCACTTAGTGATACACAATACATTACAGATATTTTTTAAAAGTCGAATGTACTTTTTTTGCTGCTCTTTGCGAAATGACCGCGAAAATAAGATGAGAGAAATCAGGGCCAGAACAGATTCATTTCTGTACTCATTTTTCCCACGAGCGATTAGGGTATGAAATAGAAAGGATTTACCGGGCGAGTAAACTTAAAATCCGACAGGAGTAGTTTTCGATAAAGCACTCCAGTCATCCTGATCTGGGTTTTCCATAGTTTTCCCAGATCACTCCACGCGAATGCGGGGATGGTTCCTCACAATAGTCCATGGGCGCCTCCTGCCATATCCCTTATAACCCTTCCAAACCATAACCCTTTTCGATAGGTGCAATGCACCCTCCGCCACACACTTTCAGTGAATCACGGAGTAATAATAATAATAATAATCAACGATAATCATTAAATTCAAGCTTACAGTCTTACAGTCACTATTACATACAGCGTGCGATGAAAACGTACGCGCCACTTTCCAGATCCAATTTTGTTAGGGGGTCATACCAGATGGATGATTCGACCACCACCCCATACCCTGCAACAAGTTGTGCGCCAGTTATCAAAGTTAAACTCTGCAGCCAGTGCAGGAAGACTGGCAGCTGACAGGCCCGGGGTCGCCGCCCGGGGTCGATGTCGCCTGATCCGACAGGTGTCGGGTGGCAAGGAGCCGCCGCGACGACCAGCCCCGTCCCGCGTCGCCAACGGCTGCGCTGTATTAATGCGGGCAGACACACGATACATGGCCACACCAGACTAACTAAAAGAATTCTCAGCCCGGCCATTCCAACGGAAATGAAAAACAACTGGCTAACTGAAATAGAAAAGCACCTCCAGGAGAACGGAATCACAGATGACATCATACAGGGCAGATGCAGATTTAGTAGCACGGTCAGTTACCACCAATTCGCCAACAAACACTGTATTAGAAGAGGGAACGCCTGGACGGAGGAACGCAGCAAAGAGCTCAGCGAGAGGGAAAATAAGAAAAACACATCTGCCAAATAACTTCATTCGCGCTCTTCAGAAGAAACAGAGGTGAACCGGGCACGCTGCAGACGACCATATCCGCTTCTCACTGTTACGGCCATCAGCGAGACTAAGCTGTAACGCAGAATAACATTCGACATGTTTTGATGCGGGAGTGCAAGTCAGAACTCTTTAAGAAGCGCCGAAGGTGATGGGATTCCTCCTGATATGGCATCGGGCGCCCCTCCTGGGTGGCCAAGTGTTGCAGCCGTTTCCTCTACGTCCGCACAAAACTGAGAAACTATTAGCGGTGCAAGAGGTTCCCATACCAGGTCCCACCATCCAGAGTTCGGTTTTCGATGGTTGGCAGAACTTTCTGGATGCTTCATATGGTGACGAGCTCCCCGATACGTGCCCCTTATCCTGTTCCAAATCTAAAGAGGGTGCTTCAGAATGTAAGCAACCTTCCCCTCCCCTGCTTCTGCTCTCGTTTCAGCACAGAACGCCACCTGTAAGTTACTAATCCGCGCGCTTCTCGTTTAGTCGCAAATAAAACATTAAAACCTCGCCTGAATTTTGTTTCCCTCTTCTTTTTATTAAACACTGTTTCACAGCCTGACTTATTGAACACTGACTTTCACTTTTACAACATTTCAGTCCCCTTGTCCACAACAGGCCCACTCTTCCGCCATCTTTTATTTTCGGACTAACTGACAAAGATACTCTCCCTAGAAACACTCACAGCTTACTGTTAAAAAAGATAATTAACATACACACTGCCTTCTATATCCTAAATATTTACAATATTTTACAATAGTTCTCGTAAAAACTCGATTAAACCACAAAAATATTATACATAAAAATACACCAACCGCGAAACAAATGAAATAAAAACGAAAAGAAAATACTAACCTTTAAAAAAAAAAAGATGTGAGTAGACTGTTTCCTTAAAGGCATCAGCCGGTTTCATAGTAATTTAAATGAAACACTGTTATATTTCAAAGAAAACGTTATTTCTATCGTGATAAGTACAGGGAGTATAAGTCATTATCATTCTATAACTTGACTTGTGCTTCTTTTACAGACTGCATAAAATCGGAATTGATTTATACTAATAGGTTCAATGTTGAATTGTTAGGAAACAAATACTCAGCACTAACTTATACTGTTAATACATATATTCAGATGACAGACACGAATTTATAGTAAAAAGAAATTGAGACTTATACTCCTTGTACTTATCACGCCAGATTTAATTCTAGAACAACTGACAGCAGTACTTTAATCGGCTGTCAAGTGACGCCCGGTGTCGGCGGCCATAACCTCACTTTCACAAGACCTGTTTACGATTTTTCGAAGTTACTTCCCTTACGTTATTGGCACAGCGATCATACCAATCTAAATTATTTTCTTGTTAGATTACAATGCGACCTGTACCAGAAGAAAAAATAACGTTAGGAAAAACCAATGAGTTTCCGGCTAATACAAAGTGTCTACTTGCTTGGGATATACAGTGTGCAGTGGCCACCACACACAACTCCGCCACGCATGAGGAGATCGAGGTGACCGCGATGTTGGCGGCACTGCCGAGTCTACCTGCAGACACGCAGCTAACATGACAAACCTCACGGTCGCCACATTCCGGCTTACAATGTTAAGAACAATATACTCAGACGTCTTCGCTGAAGAGGCTTCAGGCGTAAGATAGTGGGAAAACGTAGACGAGGGTCAGTTCGTAAGTTGCGTCATGTCTTAAGGGGGGGGAAGACCACAAATTGTGACATGGGAGAGAAGGGGGAAGTCATAAGTTGCGATAAAAAATAACCCTGTGCCTAGATTTTTTTTGGAAAGTCTACAACGAAAGATATTTCGGATGAACTGAACAAGGGAGGCCAAGTAGACAGTATACAACATTACCAGATTTTTTTCAACGCATTTGACAGAGTTACAGATAAAACGGCGTAAAATAACTAAAAAGTCATTGAAGTGAATGAAAAAAATATTTGCTAGGTAGAGAATGTTTAAAAGAAAAAAACCCAACAAAGCGTTAGGTTAGAAAATGCAACACAAAAAAAAAGTGGATAAAAAGAAGGGAATGCCACAGGGTAGCGTATTTGGACAATTTCTATTCGTTTTTCTAATGAATAATTGTGGTGATGCTTTACTATCAGAAGACATGTTATTTGCAGACGACATAATGCTGTATAACAAGATCACAAAGGTAGAGGTATGAACAGCTGCAGGGTGATCTGGACAGTATATCTAGCTGGGTAGGTCAACACAAATGTAGGATAAACGTAAAGAAAAGTTAGCTTATTAGATCATCTTACGTCGCCTTCTCCTATTGGATGTTAGCTAGCTCTGCACGTGACATTGCAGCATGGAAAGCCTCTTCTGCCACGAATACCTTCTCCTTCCAACAGATCTTTTCCCTGTACCTTCCCTTCAGTGATCAGTTGCAGTAGCTAGTACCTCTCGCCTCTCATAATTTGTCATAGATATTGTGTTTTCTTCTGCTTTATAGTGAGCAACAGTTCTTTTTGTTTCTCCATCCGATGAAGTAGTTCTTCGTTTGGGATTTTCAGCAATCAAGGTATGCGTAAGAGACGAAGACACAGATACGTTTCAAGGCCATCAATTCTTTTCTGTAGATTCTGGACTGTGTGCAGCGTTGACACGAATAGAGAAAAATGGAGAACACTTAGCAACGAATGTTTCACATTCTCAGTTGCTTATTAGATACACAGATAAAAAATTAATGATGTTGAGGATTATGCAGTGCGAAAGGAATCGGTTGCTGAAGACCTGAAGCGTAATATCTCGCCGCCATCACGGGCTTTCTGCTATTCAGCAGGGCCATTCGCAGCGATGGTCTTCCATGCCTTCGTCGTCTCTTGCAATTCATCATAGCGTCATCAAGCATTTCGTCGACCTCTTCCTTTCCCTCCATTTCCCGCGAGGGCGGTTTAAAGCAGACACTCATTCCTCACCACATGACCAATGCAGTTCCGTTTTCTATTTCCTCTAGTTTCTTTAAGAGATCTTTCCTCTCCTACTCGTTCTCTTGGCATTATATTTGATAACAAGCTTAACTGGGCAGGGCACATGGGACAGGTGGTAGGAAAAAGTTTCAAAATCCGTCAGTTGTTGGACAGAGTGATGAGGGGATGTACGAGAGAAGTAAAGGAATTGGGTCACAAAACTTTGGTCAGACCATTGCTTGAATATGGTAGTGTAGTATGGGACCCACATTTTGAGTATCAAATACGGGAGTTTGAGAGGGCGCAAAAAAGGGCTGCTAGATTTGTTTTTGGAAATTACCGCAGAACGCATCGGTAACAGACATGACAAAAGAGCTGGAATTCGATTAATTGAAAGACAGGAGTGTGAAGACGGTCATGGGAGTGTGCAAGACGTATACTGGCGATGAGGCATGGAATTATATTGGTGTAATGAGTGGAAGGGAAAAGATGACCATGACCACAAGCTGACACTGGATTTCAGGTGTAAGGGTGAGGGAAAATTTTCTGTTGTAGGTAATGGGTCGGAGATGGGATTAAATTATTAAAGAAAGTAAACAATAATTTAAGGAAGGCTGAAATTATTAAAATTCGCATTGGGCAGAAGAAGTCTGGTACAAGACAGTGTGTGTGTGTGTGTGTGTGTGTGTGTGTGTGTGATGTGCTCGGTGCGCCGTGCCGCTGGCAGTGGACTCGCTATCTGCTTTAAGTCGATCTCTGACCCGACCCGACCCGCGGACTTGAGTCACCACAGCGATAACTCGACACTCACCAGTCTCCTCGACAAACTACGCACTACGAAGTGCCCCCTCCTCTCAACACTCGCTGTTCCAGGTACATCCTTCGACAATTTGTACCAGGGATGTAACGGAGCTGCGCATCCGCAAGGGCGAAATTCTAGTTCCGCTTTCGCATCCGCTACTTTTAATGCGGCAGTATAGCGGATGTTTTGTTTACAATCCAATATTATTATTTTCTCCTCCTACTTTCTTTCGTTTAGCTAGTAGATTCGTGGTTGTTTCCTTTCTTACGATACTGTAGTAACAGTAACAATGAACTGAACGGTGCTGTTACGTAAGGGAGCGTCCATAAATCACGTGGCTCGGTCTAGGGGGGAGGGAGGGGGGGGGGGTTGTCTGGAAGGTTGACGATCAGGTATTTTTATATGTTATTCAATGGTATGCAAGCTTACTGATATGCATGTTCCTTAAGATTTGGTTGAGTTGGCGCTGTTGTTTTTTGAGATGTTGTTGGTTGCCGGGAGCGACATAATGGAGCGATGTATTTCGTAACTTCAGCATCCGAACGGTCTCAGTGTCAGCTGGTGTCGGTGGAGAATATTAAATTATTAACTCATTGAAATAAAAGTTATTATCAGTGAATGGCTTGTTCATCTGTTCAATAGTTAGACGCTAACTATGAAAATAAGGTAAAGAGGAAAGGGCGACCGTTTTTGAAGAGAAAAAAAAAAATATTTCCCACACGAGATTACGTAAATCGGAGGCACCAGGCTGAAACGACAAATCTAACAAATACAACACAAAGGCTACGCTGGGCTACGTGGACGGGAGGGGGCCCTACAAAGCCAGGCCACGTAGCTTCCATTCCTATTATTTGTCACAGTTAAAACGAGGTACAGAATACACAACAGAATGTGAATATTTATTTCCATCATTTAATTATCTCCTTATATATAGTTTACGATAGTCTGAGAAGAGACAGCAGTAGTAAATGTTGTGTAATCGTAAGTTTTCCCGGCGGATCTGATGTTTGAAGATCTCTCGGGTGTGCAGCCGGGTCATTTGGTCGTAGATGTACATCTACGACCAAATGACCCGGCTGCACGCCCGAGAGATCTTCAAACAGTAGTAAATGTCTTGTAGAATCAGCTACATGCTACGCGGAAGGGGAGGGGGGGAGGGGGGGTTGAGGCAAAAGCAACGTCGGGATACCTGTGGGGAGAGGGGTTCACAGCGGGATGGAGCTACGTGGTTTATGGACGCTCCCTTAGCCAATAAAAAATCGCTGTTTCCTTTCTACGATAGTGTAATAACGGTGACAATAAACTGAACGATGATCTTATGTAAGAACCAATTTAAAAGTCTGAACTTGCATATAAAGTAATGCGGTCTGTTCGCAGTCCAAGTTGCAGGACCTCTGTGTAGAACTACTGTAGGCTGCGCTCATCCATTCACGCTACTATATAGAAGGGGTCCAGGCAGTCCTCTCCACTCGTACTTTGTAGCGGCGCACCAGTACCTTCATCGCACACTTCTAGGATGCTTCCTCCAATCAGATACCAGGTCATAGCTTGTTCGACGGCAGGGGCCCGTGTTGGTTGTCTGGGAGTCCGACAGCATCCAACACGTGCTACCTGTAGTCCTGTAGCCCCTTTCATGACCCAACAGGAGTCCAACATCGCAAAATCGGACCATCGTAGTAGGTCCTACTAGTTGTACTGTGATGCGCCGCTAGAGCGGTGGAAAGGCGGGTGGCGGGCACGGAGATGTGCGATGGCGTGGCCTTGTGCTTGACGATTCAATTAGTCCAGTCCCAAAGTTCATACTGTATCACAGATTGATCTGCTGACGCGTGCGTAGTTATGTTAATAATTTAATTCATTCGTTAAATCATCCAACGTTTTCTATTGCTGAAAGATGAGGCAGGAAGTGATATGACAGTATTAGATGGTAATAGTCTTTGGTTATGCAAATCGTTGAATTTGTGATAAAAATACACTTGTTTTGATTTTAAGTTCATATTGATCTAAATAATGATAAATTATTTTTCCACATCCGCTTCAAGCACTGAACATCCGCTTCAGGCATTGAACATCCGGTTCTGCTAAGTGACCTCCGTTACCACCCTGATTTATCCCACTCCTTCACTGCACTTCCCTCTCCTCTTTATGGCCCTACCATCACCGGCACATCCCCCCCCCCCCCCCGCGTCTACTACACCGTGACGAGCACGGTTCGCATCTTTATGAAAAATCATATTTTTCTCTTGCCTTCTTTCTGAGCTGTATTGATGAATTAAACAGTCATTAAACGTGTCTGATCCTATTTAAATGTGTCTCATATATCATATAAATGCATATTCGGGCCCTTTTTGTAGTTCTGGTCATATTGCGATAATATTTATGGTCATATTTTGAGGAAAAATCTGGTAATTTTTTTAATAGATTAGAGAAATAAGATGCCGTACTGATACTTATATGTATTCCTTCTTTCCTCGCATTATTCGGGATTGGAATGGGCGGGTTTAGGATTGGTGCTTAGCACCCTCTGCCACCCACAATGTTTGTGATTTGCAGAGTATGAATGTAGATGTAGAATAGTACCGGGAATTCACTAGATATATTTAGACGAAATTAAGATAATTATTCAAAGAACTTTTCTCCTCTTATACAATGGAGCAGAAAATAAAACTAATTGTCACTCAATTGGTCAGAATTAACCAGTCGAGAATTTAAGTTATGCATTATTGTCACTCTCTAAACGATAATGATGCGCGCGGCTTTTAATCTCGACGATGCAGCAGCAGCATGCCTGTATCGATCCGCGTCGGTGAATGTTGCAATGAAATACTTCTGAAAATAATCCTCAGTCAGTGTTAAATCTGCAGTGGATCAGCGAGTGCCGCCATGCCGAAAACAAAATTTTCTGAAAGTGCAAAGTTATGTAAGGGAATTTGGAGAGGAGTATTTTAGTACAGAGGAAATAGTGCTTTTCTTTAAATTATGTGAAATTAAATTGCCTTCAAGAAACGATTTAAAATTTAGTTTCCCAATGGTGCTGTGAGTGGACGGAAGCAAATTATGTTGTCTACGTTAAGGCGATACAGCTAGATAAAATAAATGATGGATAATAGAGCACGTTGATGTAAATTTAAATGTTTGGTTATAGTTTAGCTCATAGTTTCCCGTGTTTAAGTTATATTTACCCCTTTTTAAGATCATGTTTGCCTGCATATTTCTCTATATTCTTGGTCATTAAGATCCGAACCCTAGCGATGTCTTAGCGCAACGTATTTCTTATTCAATGGATGCACGTCCCCTCCATGAATCTGGACTGCACTTTGTAACACTCTCCCCATTCAAAATGCACGGCTGAAACATCCCCTTGTGTCCGAACGCACTGAGGTTACTACCTAGTTACAGTTCTGTACACCTCATCACAAAACTCTCAACTTCTTTCCGTGCTGACCAATCTGTTTCTTTTTTCCCCGCTGGTTATGGATTTACGTCTTGTCGACGTTGAAGTCAATAGAGGCAGGATTCGATACTGGGAATGATAACGAATTCGGCCATGGACTCCTGGCATTCGCCTGATTTCGGGAAACCACGGAGAACGGTAATCCTGATGGGCACACGGGGATTCGAACCCGCGTCCTCCCGAATCCGAGGCCAGAGCGTCAACCGCTCACCCACCACGCTCGGCTATACTGAAACACTTTACTCCGAGTAAGATACAAAATCAATGGAAAAGAGTGTATTTGGAAATGAGTTTTTTGTTTATTTAGAGTGTGGCAGCAGTCTTCACACTTTTAAAGGAAACCATAAGCACGAAAAGATACTTGCTTAAGGGAATAAACACCTAAATTCAAAAAACATTTTCTTTTGTATTTTCTGTTATTAGTTACGAAATAAGTTGTCAACCCTGTCGCAACCCTCCGGCGTATAGCTATAGTGTCGCACGCGCCAGTCCTTGTAGTGAGTGATGCTTTAAGAATCTGTGTAGCTGATAATACTGTACTGCAGTTTCCTACTCTCCTCGACACGACAGTTGCTTGGTGTCTGCCCCTCGGCAAGTGCTTCGCCGTTGATTCCCTGTCTTGTTCCGTTGCGTAGGCGCTCGTTGTCCTAATGGACTGCTGGTTGGTTGGGTTCCTATTAATTCCTTGTTAGTTGTCCGTGTCCAGCCTCTTCACCTCGCTATCGCACGTTCCCTGTTTTTCTTCCACCTTTGTCTTGGCGTAAACATCTGGTCCGCCATTCTGTTTGAACTGTTCGCAGCGCTAATTTGACAGAGCGAGTGGGGAGTAGATTCAAGTCACGTTGGCTCGGACCACACGCAATGCCGGTGTCCTAAGGACATTCCTCGACTTCTAAAACAAATTACCGGATAATTAGACAACAACAACGGAAAGGACATGGCTAGCACAGCGTCTGATGTTGCTCAAACACAATAGAAATACAGGGTGTTTCAAAAAGAATATACGTATTACAAAGTATTCTTTTTCCAAACTATCGATCGCTGCGCCCCGGCTCGGCTATTGGAGAAACGAATACATAGTCGAGTTTATTTAATAGCCGCTAGATGTCAGTCGTCTTGTGTTATTCTTGGTAACCGTCATATGTTTAAAATGGCTACTCCACAGCAGAAATCATTTTGTGTTATCGAGTTTGCGAAGTGCAATTCCGTGATTACAGTGCAAAGACGTTTCAGGTTGAGGTACCAAAAGCATCCTCCGAATGGGTGGAACATTCGTAGATGATATCGACAGTTTGTAGATACCGGATGTGAATGGAAAGGAAAGAGTCCTGGCCGCCCTCGTGTTTTCTGAGGCACATGTTGCACGAATTCAAACTGCTTTCCCAACGTAGTCCTTCAAAATCAACTCGTCGTGCCAGTCGGGAGTTACAACTACCTACAACAACAATTTGGTGTGTTTTGAGACGTCGGTTGGTTATGAAGCCGTACAAGTTACAGTTGTTACAAGCTCTGCGTCCTGATGACAAACGGAAACGTGTGGCATTTTGTAACGAGATGCTATTGACAATGATAGCACTTTCGCACAACGCATCGTTTTCAGTGATGAAGCGACTTTCCATGTTAGTGGTCAGGTAAACAAACACAATGTTCGAATTTGGGGTCTACAGAACCCACATGCAGTCACTGAACATGTACGAGATTCGCCTAAAGTCAATGTGTTTTGTGCGATATCCCGATCATCTGTTTCCGGCCCATTCTTCTTTGATGGAAACACGGTTAACGGTCAGCTGTATCTCGCTATGTTACAAAACTGCTTGTTTCCGAGGCTGCACGAAGACAACTTCATTTTTCAACAAGACGGGGCACCCCCCTCACTGGAGTCGCCAAGTGCGTTAATATCTGAATGAAACTCTACCGAACCGTTGGATTGGTGGTCAAGGAGCTGGCGACTTAGCATGCATCAGCTGGGCTCCACGGTCACCGGATTTGACACCCTGTGATTTCTTCCTGTGGGGTTTCATTAAAGACAACGTTTATGTACCACCACTCCCACAGAACCTTGAGGACTTGAGGAACCGGATCCGTACTGCCGTAACATCAGTGACGGAGAACATGCTTCCCCGAGTATGGGAGGAATTTGAGTATCGATGTGATATTGTTCGTGTGGCTGATGGAGGACATATTGAACATCTGTAATCTGAACTTAAGAGGTTCGTAAATATGTGTGTATAGTTTCATATTCGTATGTCTTACAGTTTAATAAATATATGCATTCGAAATACGTATATTCTTTTTGAAACACCCTGTAGATCTCAGTGTCATTCTTCCTCCCCTTCTTTCCGATAAGGCCTTCTGACACCACGTTCAAATTTCAATTCTTCATCCTTTTTTCTTTCAGTCCAATATTCCTTCATCCTTTCACTATGTTTCTTCCTTCTCTTCTTAGGCCACTTAGGATCAGATTTCTTTCCTCTTCTGCCTTCTATCGTTCCGAACTTAATACCTTCTTTCTAAACATCTCTCCTTCCATAATTTCCTCTTCTCTTATTTCTTTCCAAATCTTTCTTAGCCTCTTGAATCCAGCTGATTGTAGATTTTTCTCCCAAAGGTAACTGAATATCTTTTTCGTTAGCCTGTTGTTATTCCTTCTGTAGATATGTCAAATAAACAGCAATATCCTTTTTCTTATTGATAATGGTATATTTTTTATGTTCTGGTAAATTTCCAAGTTACAGCTTAATTTTCATAGTTCTGTTGTTTTAAGTGAATCCAAGATTTTTCTCATGATTGTTGTTTCTAATAATTCCAGTTTATCCAATCTTTATGTGTGTACACCAGGTCGGTGGCAAAAGGTAGTGAGTAAACTGCGAATAAACATGTCGATAGCAACACGTAGCGAGTTTCACGTTAGTGTGGTAATAAAAACAAAAGCGGTCGGGGGCATGGGTCATACGGTACGGTACAGCCAGTAGCATTACAGCTGGAACGGTACGTGAGGGTTGCAAATGTTTCTATGTACAAAGATAATTATAGTTTGTTCTATGAAGTCGCGAAAGTACAGTTGAACGCGTTGGTTCGTGGCAGACATGAAAGTTACGACCTCGGTCATAATCGAATGAATGCCTCTGTTCCACGGACTGCAAACTGTAGTTGAGGAAGTCTGATTTTGGTTGGTGACCCCGGTGAAGGAATGTTTTATCTGAAAAGTGGGAAAATAAATCTAGTGTTTTACCTTAACTGTGCAGATACTGTTGTTAACTTGCAAGCCTAACATCCGGATGCATGATTCCTGCGTTCTTCTGCTATTTGATTGAAATTCAATTTTTGTGTGTGATTATTAGTAGCAGAATACGTTTCTGCCGGGTTGCCTATCAAAATATAGCCGCAAGTATTTTTAATTAAATTTTCAAAAAAAATTATTTCAAAAAAAAAATCGATATTTTTTTTTAAATCATAATTTCAAACAGACGTGTAAAGAATAAAAAAATTATGGTTTGCCTATGTAAACGTGCTTGGAAGTAGGGGTCGACCAGCTGTTGCAGATATGTACAGTATGAGAGCTAGCGCACTACACCGTCTGACGTTAACAGCTGGCAATCCATACTTGCTGCCACTTTTACATAGGCAAACCATAATTTTTTACATGTCTGTGTTTGAAATAAATCATAATTTATATAAAAAAAAAACAAGTGAAAGAAATTTTTAATTTTTTGAAAATTTAATTAAAAATACTTGTGACTATATTTTGATAGGCCATCGTATTGTGCTGCTAGTAGTGATAGTGCAGTGGCCTGTACTGCAGGTCCTGTTATGCTGGCGACTTTCACCGCCTGCCGACCTCGCAGTGTCCACTCTGACTCGCCAAACAGGACAGAGGTGGCACGGCGCTCACAGCGTCTCACTCAACCCTACTACGTCTCTCTAACGGCGAGGTCTTTAGAGACGGGAAAGGATGGGGGTAGTGTTGCAAACTGAAAAAAATAAAAATGTTTTTTTTCAGCTTTTGTGAAAAAAAAAACATGAAAAAAAACCTAGCACCCTTGTTTTTTTTCTAAATTTGTGTTTTTTTTTTCAGAAAACAGAATATTTGATAAAATATAGTTTTATTTATGGAACTTACATTTTACATGTGTGTTTTAAATCTTACTGAATCATATAATGTCTTACATAATGATTCGTAAATGTATTTATATGGGTAGCATAATTTTATTCATCCTCTTATGTCAGTACCACATTCACTAGTATCAGCACTACCAACACTAGTTCGGTCTGTGTCGGAATTTTCTGCTTCTTCTTCTGTCTCCTCTAGATATACTACTTCTTTTATTGGTTATCGTTGTATTGTACGAAAAAGATTTTGAGATTGCAATTTTAAATTGTGAGCAAAGTACACACTGTGCATAAAGACTGCGCCGATAATTCTGTATTAAGGTCTTTTAAGTTTGAATTTAAATCTGTTATACAAAATAACAGCTTTATTTGTTTTTCAATCGTTGGTTTACGCCAACGGTTGCAAGGAAACGTTTCATAATTACTGACAATTTAATGACTCAGTATCATTATACGCTGAGACTTTAACAAGTATATGAATATAAGTAAAGCACAATAAGTAATAAAAAGAGGCAAAAAGCCTTAGATAAATTTAAAATTCCTAATTTTTTGAAAAGATCCGTAAGTGTACAGATAAATTGGCAGGGTTGGCAGCGCTAGTTCAAATAGCGAGTATGAATCCAAACAAAAGGGAACGGGGATTCCTTCTCGTGCAACATAACCTCTTCGGGAAGTCCCCGTTCATAAAAGAAAACTTCAGTCAATGTTGCCAATATTTTCGTAATTTTCTTTTCTACTGAACCATAAAAATATAGTAGATTTAAAAATTAAGATAAGTACTTAATATAAACTCTAAAACAGTCATATTAAACGATAAATGCCTCACAAACTTCAGATTTAGTAGTTATGAAAAAAACGTGTCCCAGAAAAAAAAACGTTTTTTTTCACAGATTTTTTTCATGTTTTTTTTTTCAAGTCAGAAAAAACCGTTTTTTTACAACACTAGATGGGGGGCAAGGAATGAGAAGGAATTCGGCCATGGCCTTTTGAAGGGAGCATCCCGGTATTTGCCTGAAGTGATTTGGGAAACCGTGGAAAACCCAAATCTGGATGCCCGGACGGGGATTCGAACCGCCGTCCTCCCGAATGCGAGGCCAGAACACTACACCTCTAACAGCGCACTGCTTGGGTTCCTACCACGGGCCAAGGGAACAGTGGGCAGGATTATTTATAGAGGATAGAGGGGGGAGCGGCCTGGAGTCCTTTTTCCTTTCATCCGACGCTGTGTGCAAGATTTTACAGCAAACGCATTAAAAAAAAATCCCCTTTATTTCCGAAACCACTGACCCAAAAGTTCTATCACAATTCATTGTGATTTGTAGAACAGGAGAACTATAACTACATTTTTTTGAATTTATCCTTTCTGTAAAATAACTAAGTGATTTAGACACTTCAGGTGATAATTTGTTTCGACTAAAAAAGGACTCTGATAGCAGTGCTGGATTTCCCATTAGGCTGTATAGGCTCCAGCCTAGGGGCGGCAAATTTCCTAGGGTGCCCGCTTTAAGAAGCCGTCAAATTTGTGTGTGATTATAAACATAATAGAAAAACGTCTACTATAAATTTTCGTGACATCTAGTGGTGACATCTAGTAGTGAAGTGACAAACTCGTAGCAATTAATAGGAAAGAAAAATACGTTTACTATCAATTTTCATTTAGGTAAGTGATGACAGCGAACAATTAGCTAAATTATTAATTTAATTCTTCAATAGTTTCCCGACTTTCTATCTTGTTCAACGCAGTCAGTAGCCCGTCGTATATTTCCGAAGGAAGACTCTATAGACAGAGGTAAGTTTCTGCTGACAGACTTACATTTCATGATTTCTATGATAAAAATACTTAAGTATGATCTAAGATTTCATTAATTGAGTATCTGGATGTTGAAAGTCCCCGAGCACTCGAAACTTCTAATTTTATTGAAAAAATCATTGAAAAGTCAATGATTTTTGAAACTTGTAATTTCTCAGCTAATAACGAGGAAGCAATCTCTGCGTAACAGTTACCCGAACTTGGATATATCTCTCCGCATAACACTTTGCACTCCAGCCACAAATTGTTCTGGAGGAAGGAACTTTTCCTGCTTAAAACGAGTGAAGAATTACCAGAGGTCTTCATTACCTCAAGAAAAACTAAACTCTATATATAGAAGCAGAGATAATGAACACCATAAACTATGATGACCTTATAGATGACTTCGCCAATCAAAAATCGCGTAGAAAACTACAATTATGTATTACATTTTTTATTTTCTTGTTTTGTATTCTTGTTTCATAACAATCATTCATTTTTCTTGTTTCTATTTTATGACTAAATCTGAATACTTTCAAGTAATGAAGTCACTCTTAATCTATATCCATTCACATATACATATAATCGTTTGCTAGCTAACAAAGGTAATACAAATTAGTGATTAGTATAAGCATGAAGGAGAAAAGGGCGGCACAAAATGAACAGCCTACACTAAAAAAAAAAAGCTTAAATCCGGCCCTGTCTGATAGTAAATATCTTCTGAAACTACGTACTTCGTACTTTTTTTAAAAAAATTCAAAACCCACAAATACAGTTTTCAACAGATTTTTTTATTTTTATTTTGATTTGTATGTATACCACCTTAAAAATAATTTCTCAAACGCACAATGAGCACTGTTTGAAATCCAGCTGTCACTCCCCTCACGTAGTCTGTTAATGTGCGGACGAACCTCTTTCTCCGCCAGCCAGAAACCGAAAAAAAAAAACACAGCTTAACTGCTCCCAACAATTCACCCTCCCCCTTTGTGGCTTTACACCTCATCGAAGTCGAGAAGTTGAAAATGACTGTGGAGGAGAAACGGGAAGTATGTTTGCCATGGCATTTTGAAGGAACCATCTAGGCATTCACCTGTGTCTTCCGGCGCTCGAGCACTGGCGGGAGTAAACATTTCGACTGCGAGAGGCGACCTCCAACTCGATGCTGGCTTTCGGACACGCTTCATATTTTCGACGTCACATCAAAACGAAACAAGCCGCGACCGTGGACTGCATGTACATCAGCCAAAACCTCACACAAGTGCGACCACTACTTCAGCCAAAGAGGGGCGGAAACAGCTGAGGGAGCGTCCATAAGGGACTAGGGGGTTGGGGGAGGGGGGTGGAGAGTTCCGAGCCAGGCCACGTAGCTTTTCATTCGTATTGATTGCACAGTTAAAATAAGGTACAGCACACACAACAGAATGTGGATATTTACTTCCGTCAATTATCACCGCATCTAATTTACGACAGTCTGGCAACAGAAAGCAGTACAAAATGCCTTCTGCAATCAATGGGGGAAAAGATACTTGCTACGTAAGGGGAGGGGGGTTCACAGGAGGCCAAAACGGAGCTACATAATTTATTGATGGACGATGCCTAGTGAATAATGCCCCATACTCATTTTTTCAACAATATATTCAATGCACACAGTCGAATGTCGTTATATTTATACAGGGTGATTCAGGAGAAATAGTAAATATTGAAAGAGATGGTGGTATGAACAATATTAGTAAAAAAGTTCAGATAAACACGAGTGCTATTTCCATTCTGTTTCGAGATACAGGTGCTGGAATGGTATGCATAAAATAAATCTCAGAAAATGATCAAGAGCAGATAAAAAAACTTATTGAAGTATTTCGAAGTGCACGAGGAAAAAGTAAACAGATTGGAGTTGGTCGCATTGTAAACACTCGTACCTTGATAAAAGCACTGCAAGACGCACTCAGAGGAGCTACAGGTACTGCTGCGAAGAGAGCTGTGCAGTTTATTGAAGACGGCGGTGGGAATTTCGAACTGTTGTATAATATGCGCGGGTGCATACATGAATAAGGTACTTCAAGGTATCTGTGTTTTCCTGATCATTTTCTGAGGTTTATTTTATGCAACTCGTTTATCTCCAAAATGGGTGGAAATCGGACGCATGTTTCTATGAACTTTTTTTTACTGAATATTGTTCACACCAGCTGCCCATTCACTATTCACCCTGTATACTGCTAGAGTCGCTCTAGCCCAGTGATACCACCCCCGCTGAGGGTTGAAGAGGACCAACCCCTCCCCCCCCCCCCCCCCCCCCCCCGCCCCTGCTCTCCAGTATTCCATCCGACATTAAGGGCTGCTGCGTGCTGACGACCACATACACCCGAAAGAGCATTTAGCACAGTCAGCGATTTATTAGCTAAGAAAACAGACTGTCAGTAGTGGAACGTGAGGAATTAAGATTGCTGATGAGGAATAAGGCTCCACATATGCGAAACTAGTGTCACTATACCAAGCTCAGCCGCCTAATAACATTTTTTTCTATAATATGTATTTCTTAGCCAAACTGAATAATACACCAACATTCTTAACATCTATTGATGAAGTAATTATAGAAATGTGTCCTTTTATAAACGTAACGTAAGAGAAACGCCGTGGAATCACTGTATCAAAGCCGAGCACTAAGGGCAACATTATTCACTACAAGAAGGGGAGTCGGTCTGGTTTATCTTTCTCAAAAGGGGGCGTTGAGTAATTTTTTTTGTTTGGTATTGGGAGCGGTAGTAATTATTTTCGAAAAGGGGTCACTGGACCAAAACAGGTTGGGTACCTTTGCACTCGACAGTAGAAGGCCGTGAAACGAGAGGGGGAGGGGGTGTGGGATTTGTTTCTATTGTGAGCGTGCAGTTCCCACCCCCGCCTACAGGAGACGGCCAGGGTGGTTCCCGTGGGAGTGCAGACGCGGGGTGTGCGATCAAAAGGAGAAGCACCACAAAAAAACAACAGCAGCGGAGCGGACGCGGTGAACCAAGACACACTGCAACAACCCTCCAGGCCTCATCATTGAATCGATCGCTTTCTAGCACCTGAAAAAAAAATACGCAGCACTTGTGTATTTGAACGCCGTTATAGAAGAAAAACTTGCGCCCAAAAAACAAACGCCGAATTTTTCCTGATCCTAGCACTTAACGTATTGATGAACGTCAGCTGTGTGAACGTATATTATCCCAGCAGGACAGCAGCTAGCAGTGGCTGCACGTGATGAAGACGACACAGAAACGACGCAGAAACGCAGTGTTTGTATGACACCATCCAGCTAGACTGCGCTGCAGTGTCCATTGTGAAGGTCTGTAAACACTAAACCAATAACGCTACCACCAGGGAGCGTTCATAAAGTAAGTCGTAGGTCTAGGGGGCACGGGTTGGCTGCAAAGCTACGCTGGACTAAGAAAGAAAAAAGGGGGGGGGTTCCGAGCCAGGCCACGTAGCTTTTCTTTCACATTATTTGTCATTGTCCGTCATTTAATTATCTCCGTACGTAATTTACCATAGGTGACAAGAGAAAACAGTACAAAAAGTCGTCTGGAAAAAAGAAAAGTGCCGCGCGGGGAGGGAGGGGCAGTTGGGGGGGGGGGGGGGTAGGAGGCAAAAGCCACGTCGGGCTACGAAGGAGGAAGAAAATAAGAGACAAGCAGCCAACGCAACAACCGAACGCGAATACACACACCACCACATTCGCTCTCATTCCGAGACTGTACGTGCTGTAGGCCATGTGCTGCAGGCCATAGCAAGCTCAGCATCTAAATAAAGCGTCCAGTCCAGCTTCCTGTCTAGTGCGAAGCCCCAGTATCAAGAGCTGAACGTCTTCTCGCCACGCGAATACAACTGCTCCGTTCATTACTCGTTAACTTCGCTGTCTCCTTTGTGCTTGATGCTAAGGCAAGTGACTCTGTTGGATGCCTCTGCCTAACTTAGCACTCGTTAGGTGGCTCTATCGTGTCACGTGACCGCCATTTATTCCTTCGCCAACAAGTCCTCTCTCTTTTAGTTACTGCTGCAAGAGTGACTCCACTCCTCACATCAGAGTCACCAACATTACTGCTTCCAAAAAAATAAGTGAGACGCATCCCCCTATGTTTAAAACAAAAATAGAGAAGAGAACAGGATGAGAAAGTAGTTCTGGTTTTCTTTATAAATAATTCCTACCTTCTGTAGAGTCTATAAGCAAGTAAATACTCTCTAATAATTACTTTTTGTTCCTTAACAAGATGCTTTGTTTTCAAACATTACCATTTATTTCTCTGTAACTCAGATATTTGGGAGTTTTGTGCTTTCAAATAAAAGCCTACACTAAACGATCATAACTCTGACATAGCAGCCAGTACCTGAAGATGGCGGCAGGGTACGCCGCAGAAACCTCGTGTTTCGTTTACACCATCCGGCAGCGAAGCCGCGAGCGTTATATCTGAGAGAAAAGCCGGGAAACACTCCGCACACACACGTGTGTGTGTGTGTGTGTGTGTGTGTGTGTGTGTGTGTGTGTGTGTGTGTGTGTGCAAAGTCTACTTCGCGACAGCATTCGCCTAGATCAGCCTTTCCCAATCGGAGGATCAATAAATTGACCACTAACTTATGTATGTCACTAACATTTAGAACATATTTTGCTCTATCATTATAACATGATAAATCTAAAATTATGTTCTGAATTTTTAAGGAAACAGTTATGAAACTGGAAATGAACTATTTAAAGTTGTTTACACACTGACCACATTTAGTAACCAAATGAGTAACAATGTTACTGTAGGTTGGATGTTACTACATACCAGCGATCTATATGGACAAATGAAATTTGAGAAACGAGACGTGACAATTTTTATTGTTGTTTTCTTGACCACTCGTATAGATACCAAAGTTACGACGTACTGCGGACCCCCGCAGATACTACAAAACTCTCAGAAAATGCTAAAATGTAATCCTCAAACGAATTGAAACGTTTTTACTGAATAGCTATTGTAGGATCAACGTTGTCCTAATCTCATATTCTGCAAATGCCAGATATATGCCAGGTCGTTGAAATGTTCACGGCTTTTAAATAGCTGTGCTTATAGCTTATAACCGTCTACAGCTTTACACAGCACGAGTGCGGTAACTGAGTTTATAATATTCCGCCTGCCGACGACAGGTCGAGGAACACTGGTCTAGATGATATCCGCAATCAGAGCGCATAACATGTCCACGTGTTGTCGAGTATGCCGACACTGCACTTCGACCTCGTCCTCTCGTGTTCTTGGAGACGCGGCTGTAGTCGCTTCCTGCCGGTAACAAAGCATTATGGCCGCCAAGCCAGCCGTAAACGACCAATACCCGCCCTGTCGGCGGGAATGAGGCCATGGCCGACTTCCTTCCCAGTCCTCTACTCACCTCGACCAGGCATAAAGCCCTAACAGACAGACACATTACTGTTCTGCAAGGAGCGGCGAGTTTTAGATAATCTCAATTCAACGCCACTAAAAGAAGGAAGCGCACAAGTCGGTAGCAGTCGACGTTACCCTGAGTGGGGTGTGTAGCGTAACGCGAGTCTCCCAAACGAAACGAGGGAGTACCAGCCACGCACAGAGTACAGGGTGTTTCAAAAAGGACTTTACAACTTTGAAAATTCATATAAATTTTATGAAACAAGGTACAGAGCTGGTTTTGGTGTTGTTTTAAAGGAAAACACTTCAAGTTTTTTTTTACCTTAAACTAAAGATGTTCTATGTGGCTTCCGTTGGTTATTCTGCAGACATCCCATCGGTAGTCGATTTCTTCCCAGACTCGCACTAGCATTTCAGGTGTAACTTGCTCAGCAGCAGCGTAAATTCTTGCTCTAACTTGTAAGTTCAGGTAGAGTGGCCGGCAAAGGAGGTACGTCCACCATATCTTTTATGAAACCCCAGAAGAAAAAATCTAGCGGTGCCAGGTCTGGGGAACGGGGGGAGGGGGGGGGGCATGCAATTGGCGCATCTCGGCCAATCCATTGACCTGGAAAGCGGTCATTGAGAAAATCCCGGACGTCAGTCAGATAGTGTGGTGGTGCATCATCTTGCATAAAGAAAACATTTCGTTCTCGGTCATCCTCATCGATGTGTGGTATCAAAAATTGTTGCAACATATCAAGGTACACTATCCCGTTGATGGTTCTCTCTTGGAAAAAAAAGGGGCCGTACATTTTCCTCTTGCTCAACGCACAAAAAACGTTGCAATGTTTCATGCGGATTTTCACTGCCCCAAATCCTACAGTTGTGTGTGTTAACCTTGCCACTTAAGTGAAAAGTTGACTCGTCAGAAAAGATTATGTTGTCCAAGAAATGTTCATCATCATCCACTCGATTTAACATATCCACACAGAAGTTCCTACGTGCAATGTTATCAGTGTCTTTAATTGCTTGTAAAAGCGAATATCGGTATGGTTTCAAAAGCAAACGTTTCCTCAACACACGTTTCCTCAACACACGCCAAACCGTCGTATGCTCAATGACCTCGTCAGATGTGCTTGGACGACCTGAGGATTTTTTATGTTTTACTGAGCACCCTGTTTCTACAAAACATCTATGCCACTCATAAATTCTAGGCCTACTAGGAGGATCTTTAGCGTACTTGGTACGAAAATTACGCTGAACTGTTGTCGCAGACTTCGATTGTTCAAACCAAAACACACAGCTAGCACGCTCGGGTCCAGTGAAGGCAGCCATCTTTAACGTAACTGCCGCTAGCGCTTGTGCGGCGCGATTAGGCACTAGCGGACTACGCGAGTCAAAACTTGAAGTGTTTTCCTTTAAAACAACCCCAAAATCAGCTCTGTACCTTGTTTCATAAAATTTATATGAATTTTCAAAGTTGTAAAGTCCTTTTTGAAACACCCTGTATAAGCGGGCATAGACGTAACGGTGCACCTGCAGAGGCGAAGAACACACACACGGTACGGTACGGCACAGCGGAGGGATTCAGTTCAGTCGAGGACGTGGCGACCAAGCAAGGAGACGACGAGATCGCTGTGCTCGGATTATTAGTGGCCATCAAGTGCAACAAAAAGAAAACACAACACATGGGACTTCTGAAAAGGAATCAATAAGCCCACACAAGAATTAAGTCCAGAGCCATTTCTTTGTTTTACACCTCGTCGACCTCGAGGTCATTAGAACCGGGATGGGACTGTGGACAACGAAAGGGAAAGAATTCGGCCGTGGCCTTTTGAAGGAAGCATCCCGGCATCCACGTGGAGTGATGTGGGGAAACCATGGAAAACCCAAATCTGGATGCCCGGACGGGGATTGGAAACGCCGTCCTCCCGAATGCGAGGCCAAAGTGAAGTTCAGATCCAATGGAATACCTTGATCACTAGGGGACGAGCGAAGACGTCTATCAAAATTTGCTGTTAATGGTAACTCCTTAAATACAAAACAACAATACAGTTTGTAACGAGCCGCGCTGTCGCTACGTTACAAGGTGCATTTTTATTATATATGTAATAATATAAGAGTAATTTACATAAATCTTGGGCGACCACCTAAATAGATTTTTGTTGTAATTTTATAAAGTACGCAAGATTCCAAGTGAGGACTGTAATGAAATGATGAACATACAGTGTATCTTGGTAAAGCGAATATTCAAGAATTATTGAGCTATGTAGGCTTGAAGCTAATCTTGGTGTTCCCGAGCCTTGGCGACAAGACGTCGCGGATTTGGGTTTTTGCCGGACCACACACACTGCTCCCTGGGGATGGGTCACTCACCGAGCGGGAAAAGCCTGCCGTCCGAAACCCGAATGTTCTCTCGCCCCGGCGAACTTAGCCGAATATGTCCGACCTCTGTTGGATTCTTTGGCCAAATCACATATCGAGGATATCACGTGACATTAGGTGCCGACCTGAAGGTCCAATCAAAATGAGCGTATAACTCAAAATCCTGGGAATTTTTGTTGTATGTGAGCTTCGAGACTACAAATGGGCGGAGCAAGAAGTTTCCTCGTGGACCGAAGAGCGAGGAGCTGACATTCTAACTTCGATCGCACCAGTCTGAGGTTGACTTGGAAAGTTGACTTCTTTCGCTAACTGCAGCTTGCCTTGCTGGAGCGAGCGTATCACCGCAACACAGCCGGTAATGCGATGATGCGCATTGCCAGACCAGAGATGCCTATAGCCGACTTGTGAGATAATCTCACATATCGTGGGTCCGCTACACTCATCACAGACATCAGACGCAGAACTACAATGGTAATTGATTACGACCAAGCCATGTGATTGTGCATTCCGTGAAACAGAACCCGTAAGCGACTTTGAGAGGATAGGTCCATGTTCTCACTTTGTAATTGTAAAAACCCCTGAGCTAGCGGCATAATTTGCCAGAACTAGTTGTTTTCGAATGATATATTGTTCATTCTGGCGCCCATGATTTTCTTGTTTAACTGTAAAGTCACAATATTATGATACCTTTGTCTGAGGTCATCATAACTTGTATTTTTATTGTTCCAATTGTCATTATTTCTTGCATTTTGATTCTGAGATATATTTAAAAGTAAATATACAGTTGTTTGCTTGCTCATGACGGCTAATTGTAACTCTGAGCGTTGCTTTTATGATTTTGCCAATTTGTGTTAATGTTAACGATAAATTCGCTCAGACTTGTAATCGCCAGTGATAAGAAAATAAATGTCATATTGTGACAATTTTTCCTAAATTCCAACTAACGTCGAGATTCTTGCAAAATTAATAATTTTCACTCCTTCATAAAAAATTAAAATTAAAAATCCACAATTATTAATCATAAAGGTATGAAATATAATTGTAACGTGGTTTGCCCACCAAGGCACCCACCACAAGTTATGAGAGCTGCTATTTCTCCCCATGAAACTTTGACAGCTACCTTAACTTGTAACTGGCCGGTAATACGAATGTCTCAAGTATTGTACGATAATACCGCCCCGAGCTCTTGGCAATATAATACCGGGGACATGTGAAGTTGTATAAAGCGCAGCGAAGGAACGCACGAACTAGCGGTATCTTAATATCCCCAGAAAATCGTATAACTTTGTTGTGCACAAGTTTTCTGCTGATGCCGCAGGTAAATCACAGATATTGGATTCTTGTCGCGATAGACGGCTGAAACCACATGTGTGTGTATAAGGACTACGGGCAGTACGGTGCAGTTGTGATGACGGGGTGTCGTAGACGGTTAAGAATCTTCAGTTTCACTAACTTCCAAAGGAGAGGAACGAATTAAAATTTAACACATTAGTTTAGTGAACTTAATTTATAACGAAAATGTGTGGTATACAATAAAACGCAGATCAAAGGTATTGAGGTATGCTTGAGGTAGGTAAGGGGTAAATATGCAATATTGGACTTTTTTTTTTTTTTTACAATCTGGGAGGAAAAGTTTTAACAGTGATCCAAATTACATCATCCCGCTAATACGGGAGTAGTCTAGAGTTTCCAGTGAGTCACAAAATCAGTGAAATTTGCATATCAATGACTTCTACACCAAGCACAGGATCGAAACAGAGTTTAATGTGCTGGCTGAGCTTGTTGGTGCCACATATCATTTGGATCGAGGACAATTGAGGCACAGAAATGGTCTGTACCTGTATCGCTGATGGAACTGATGGAACGGTGGAGTTGGCGGAGGAAGATTGTCTTGAGGAGTCGTTCGGCAATGAGCCACACAATCCGGGAGTCAGAAATACCCTACTGGCTGGCGGAAGGTTACGCAAGTCAGTTATCGCGCGATAAACTGGAAGCAGTTTTGGTTTGCGCTCTTCTGGAAAAGTTGAACTGCAATCAATTCCGCATTACTAAGGGTCGACAGCGAGCAGTCACGGAACGAGAGGCCATCTGGAATGAGTTCCTTTCCTTCTTGCGCTACGTGCGGTCCCACAGTGCAGTGCGACTGTATTGTAGGGGGGTACTCTCTCTCCTACATTGGAAATACATTACATTACATGAGCTACGCCGGGCCGTTCCGTGGTTCTGATTCCACGTTAAACTGCAGCCACTGAAGAAAAGAATTAGCCTTCTAACCAGTGACACAACAGCTTGCTACAGCTCCTTCGGGAAGATTCGTCGAACCGTCGGGATGTGGACTAGGTTAGATTTTTAGTTTTTGAAATGAAAACTTCAGGCGCATTGGGCGATTTTTTAATGGGTAAAATCTTAGGAGTTCGCACTACCGACATGCTAATGTTAGCAGTATATCTGTGGCTCAGTGGTTAAGGGGTCTGACTAGTGAACGCAAGGTCCCCGGCTCGAATCCAGGGGGGGACTTTCATAGCCCGTTAACCCAACCTTCACCTCTGGCATAGCTTGCTGTGTAATATGAAGTACACCAGAACGCTTCCGTGATTTGGATTCGACGTTAAACTGTAGGTCCCTTGTACCTGGTAGCCCTACCGGGTTAGGTTAAGGCGCCTAAGACAGGGGCGGAAAGGCAGCCAACAGAAACCCTGTAACCAGTGCATCACGACCACACGGAATTACTATCGTTTAGTATATTTGTAGCTGTAAGTACTACGTGTTGCGCGTATGATAATACGAGGGGTGATCAAATGAAAAGATACGAAACGACGTAAAAAACGTAACAGTTAAATATTTGCATATTCCGCCATGGGAGAACGTAGCGAGACATCTCGGGATGCGATTGGAGTCTCTGACTGGGATCGGAGCATGCACGGGCGCCCGCATGTGCAGTAGAGAGCAGAGGCTCTTATCAAAAGCGGCGTCCAAATGATGCGGCAGTCCGTATGAGGACAGGATGGCGTACAGGTGGGGGATGTGTACTGTGAGACACTCCGACGCCTTCGCAGGTCCATCAAGAACAAAAGACCGGGGCTGCTCACGGAGGGTGTGGTTCTGCTCCATGATAACGCGCGTCCACACGTCTCCAGAGTCACACACATGGAACTGGCCAAGTTCAAGTGGGAGACGTTGGACCATCCGCCCTACAGTCCGGACATGTCGCCCTGCGATTTCCATGTGTTTGGTTCACTGAAGAAACACCTGAAAGGGAAGCGCTTCAACTCGGACGACGTACTCAAGGACGCTGTGAAGGACTGGGTCTCGTAACGGCCACAGGACTGTGGGAACAAGGAATCCTGCGGCTTGTTCATCAGTGGGATCGTTGTGCTCAGGCCTATGATGTATATTTTGAATAAAGTCTACATTTGTACCCATCGTGCCGTTTCTTGCCTTTTCATTTGATCACCCCTTGTAGTTTTAAGTTTTCACTTGTGGTTTTTAATTAGTGAAGCGCTCTACGCACGGCGACATTGCAGTATCAGAAGAGACCCTGGACTCGAAGGGCAGACCATAGCGCCTGAACTCATCTGGTCCAGGGAACCGCTGCACTGCTAAACTAGTCGGTCTCAATTGAAATGAAATGACTAGTACAAGCAAAAACAACTTGATACGTAGAGTTCGGATCTTTAGGACCAAACAAATATAGAAATATGCAGGCAAAAATGACGTAAAAAACGGGTAAATGTGACCAAAAAATAACGAAATATGACCAAACATTTACATTTACTGTACATCTAAACATGTTCAATTAGACATCATTTATTTCATCTAGTAGTGTCGCTTTCATGTAGGCAGCATAATTTGCTTCCGTGCACTCGCTGCACCACTGGGAAATTAAATTTTAAATCATTTTGTTGAAATAACTTCAGTTTCAGATAAATTACAGAATAGAACTCTTTCATCTGTACTACAATACTCCTCTCTAAATTCCCTTACGCAACTTCGCTCTTTCAGCAAATTTTACTTTCGGCTTGGCGGTAGGTCTACTCACTGATCCACCGCAGACTTAACGATGACTGAGGATATTTCATTGAGATATTGATTGACGCGGCTCGACACAGGCATGCTGCTGCTGCATTGTCGAGATTAAAATGCGGGCGGAACATTAACGTTTAGAGAGTGACAATAATGTATAACTTTAATTCTTGACTGGTGAATTGTGACCGCAGTGAAAATTAGTGTTCTCTTTTTCCCCACCTGTATGGCAGAACTACAGTTCTGTGAATAACTATCTTCATTTGTTTTCATATACATCTAGTGAATTCCCGGTACTATTAAAACAGTACCAGATGTTTCCTCAAAATATGACAATAAATATTATCGAAATATGAGCAAAACTAGGAATATGGTCTGAACATGCATTTATATGCCATATAATACATTTAAATACAATCAGAAAGCTTGAATCCGTGTTTAATTCAGCATTTCAGATCAAAAAGAAGGCAGGAAAAAATATGACTTGTCTAAAGATCCGCACCCTAGTGATAAGAGATTTGTAAAAACTGAGTGTGTTATTTACTTTTGCTCGGATGCAGGACCGGTGGATAATGTGGGTATGGTGGGTAGCAGTACCCCCGCGGAATCTAAAAGCGATCGACTGTGCGACGTGCACGAAGATAGCCTAGTCAATAAAGGGCCAAAAACAGTGAATGTCGGAACTTTCTCTGGTAAAGCTGAATTTTCTCCCAGTAGTAGATCACTATTAGAGAGACATTTTCTGAAAATGTCCCCGAAAATTCCAATGGAGCTTCCCCCCCTACCCCCCCTTTAAGTTTAAAATGTAGAGTTTTACGCAATCGCATATAACTTTTTAACCAAAAGTTTATTAAGGTTATATTGCTTACAGTTTTATTCCCTGATAAATATTCTACAACTTTTATAATAACATAATTTATGATATGTGCAGCAGTTTTCCCGTAAATTAACGAAATGTTGTAAAAAAACAATATTTTTTTGCCACCTATCTACGTTTTTGCAAAACCATATTTTTATTCGTCACCAAATGAAAAAATGCTTCGAATAAAAGTTGTAGCTCATATATTCCTGAGTACATCGGTGTATAAACATATACAGTTATGTGTATTACTCTACTAGTAACATAGAAAACAGTAGCTGGGTTTTGAGCGCGTGAGCGCCCGGGAGTCGGCGGGCAGCGTGAGCCGGCCGCGCCCGTTGTGTAAGAGGAAGAATAAAGGTGCTATTATTTCCAAAATTAATTTTTAATGCATTTAACAGCGTCCGTTTGATCTAACGTGTCAGGGATAGTTGCTAATGTAGGAAAATCTTTATTAGCCCCTATATTTCATTACTTTTAGCATACATTTTAAGTACATCCCACCACTTCCATACACATTTTATTAAACAGCACGTTCAACAAAATTCAAATTTTAAGTAATAACGATCATAGCCAAAATGAAGGGAACTAACTTCCATGATATTAAACTTCACAGGAAGGATATGGTTAAGACTCAAGCAGTGCAGAAGTCAGCATTGGTACGATCAAAAGAAGTTTGTGTGAACTCCCAACAACTTTTTAACTGTATTTTGTGTGTGTGCGACAGTCCCGGAAAATTGAAGACTTACTTGGAATTCGAACTTGCTCATCGACCACCTGCTTTGTTTGATGATGTATCCTTAAGAAAAGGAACAAAATCGTCACTGATGAAGGTATTTGAAGAAGGTGTCATCGACGTAACGGACCAAAAGGTGCAACTTATGTTTTGGACGGGGGATTTCTTCTACACAAAGTAGCGTGGCCAAGAAATTGTTCCTATGGCGTCATCTTAGAAACTTACTGTACATATGTTGTAAATAAATATGGATCTAATTCAATTGTAGTATTTGATGGCTATCCAGACGAGCCAACATCGAAAAATGAAGAGCAAACAGAAGAGCAGCCAAAAGATCTTCACCTGACATAGTATTTGATGAAAACACAATTTGTGTTACTGGAAAAGAGGAGTTTTTAGGAAATACTAGTAACAAGAGGAAAACTGGTACTAGCTTTGGCATCTGAATTCAGAAAACGAGGACTACAAGTTGTTACAGCGGAAGATGATGCTGATGTGCACATTGTTATGACAGCAATTCAACAGCAGAGAAGTGACTGTAAGGTATTTGTCGTTGGAACCGATACCGACTTAATAGTATTACTTACGGCACTGGCTCCTGAAAGTACTTGTATATACTTCTGTAAAGAGATAGGGGGTGCAGTTCCATTAACAGTGTACTACAGAATCGCCACTCTCGAAGAAAAGTTTGGAGATCAACTTCAGTTACTTCTGTTTTGTCACGCTATGACCGGATGTGATACCACATCCAGCATGTATGGAATGGGCAAATTAAAAGCGATAGAATTGCTCAGATCGAAACATGATATGCAGAATACAGCGAGGAAGTTTTTGGATGATTCTACAACAAGAGAGGACCTTTTGATTGCTGGTGAGAAATTTGTTTTATGTTTTTATGGGTTAGAGAAATATTCAAATCTGAATGAAGCCCGTTACTACAAGTTCTTGACAGTAACAAAGAAAAGTTCCCTTAGATCATATTTTCATCTAGCAACATTACCTCCAACGTCTGAGGCATGTCGTGAACATTCGCTGAGAGTATTTTTGCAAGTTCAAAAATGGTTAGGTAATACTCTTGATGCTACAAACTGTGGTTGGAAAATTGAAAACGTGAAAGAAATGAGAGGTACCAAAAGAACATTGAAACCAATTCCTACCTCGAAGCCATTTGCTCCAAACGAACTGCTGTACTTAGTGTCATGTTCTTGTAAACGAGGATGCGGACAATACTGTGGATGTAGAAAAGTGAACCTGAGTTGCACTGCAATGTGTGAACACTGTAGTGGCTTATCTTGCCTAAATTCACACCTGTATTCAGAAGAAGAAGATGAATTTCCTCATACAGACTAATATGTAACCGTTATCAAAGAGACATGCTTCTAAACATAAAATAAGTTTTATGAGTTACAATAATCATGACTTGTAAATATTAAATCGGTGTATATAATATTTGTGGTGGGTGGGAGGTCCGTGATGCTGTTTTAAAACACAAGTAATTTAAAACAGCTGCCGGTTTAGCCAGTCCGGGACACGGCGGGTCCATAGGTGGTGGATAATGGAATGGCCTGATATAACAAGGCTAGGTTAAATCCCCGAACCAAAACTGGCATACAAATGTGTACAATAATTAATTATGAATAAAATTAAAATCTTTAATTCAAATATGTTACAATCAGAAAAACAAATTTTACTTCTCATATCACTCTAATGTTATTTTGATTATACACAAATATTTACTAAATTACAAATTAAAGGTCGACACACTATGGGCTAGTACGAGTATAAGTGTTAAAAATAGATGTTATAATTACAGTATTAACTAATTGAATAGGCATATGAGGATAAGGCGCGCCTACGCCCGCCGACTCCCGAGCGCTCTCGCGCTCAAAACCTAGCTACTGTTTTCTATGTTACTAGTAGAGTAATACACATAACTGTATATGTTTATACACCGATGTACTCAGGAATATATATGCTACAACTTTTATTGGAAGCATTTTTTCATTTGGCGAAGAATAAAAGTATGGTTTTGCAAAAACGTAGATAGGTGGCAAAAAAATATTGTTTTTTTACAACATTTCGTTAATTTACGGGAAAACTGCTGCACTTATCATAAATTATGTTATTATAAAAGTTGTAGAATATTTATCAGGGAATAAAACTGTAAGTAATATAACCTTAACAAACGTTTGGTTAAAAAGTTGTATGCGATTGCGTAAAACTCTACATTTTTAAACTTAAAGGGGGGGTAGGGGGGAAGCTCCATTGGAATTTTCGGGGACTTTTCAGAAAATAATCCTCTCATCAAGGTCTATCACCCTTGAAAAAATCAGCTTTACCAGAAAGAGTTCCGACACAAAACCTTTATTGACTGGGCTAAAGAGAAATAACTGAGAAAAAGAGACAGAACAGACCAGCAGGATAGGCCCGCATAACGCAGGGCACAATGAGAAACGATGAAGCCACGTGTCCTGTATTCTAATCCCGTTTGGCGGTTACAGAGACTTAACGGTCGTGGGTCCGAACCCCATTTGATGATATTTCTACACAGCAGTGACTCGTAGCTTATTATGTATGTCTGCTGTACATACAGTCACGTGGGAGCCGTCGTTATTGGTAAGCGCGTACTGGTGCCATCACTGGCAGGCGAATGCGGGATGGTTCCTCACAATAGCACATGGGCGCCTCCTGCCATATCCCGTATATCCAAACTATTTCCCTTTAGGATAGGTGCAATGCACCCTCCGCCACACACTCTTAGTGTACAATAGATAATGAGAGAGGGTTACTGCAAGACTCACGAGCTACCGAGATCGAAAATGTTGTAAGATCGACTCAGTAATATCGCAATATTACATGTTTATACTAACATCACTGGTGAACTTGTTTTGTAAAAATTGTCGAGTTAGTTTATTTCAAAAAATGCAAAGAGCAGTACAGGTTTTCCACTGCGCAGTTACCACTGAGTAATAGTCAATTTTTGTACACAATTAAAAAACATTACACAATAAATTAATTATGGAGATTTAATTTATTTTGGTCATTTTCCCCTTATGAATTTCTATTGTTTATGTCCGAGAGCTGTACCGCGTGGATCACGTATTCAGTGAGTTTCCAATGAGGTGTCACTGTTACCTTACTAATAATAATATAGTGGTCGGGGAGCGGCGGAGCGACTTTTCTTGTGACGGAAGTAGGGCGCGGTAAGAAAAGCCTTGGGAACGGCTCGCGCGAGCCATGTTGAAGGGCGCTCGCGCGAGGCAGGTACTGTGTGCAGTGCCGACCACCCCGCCACAGACTACGGAACACCTCTCGACAGCACACGAAAAACTAAAGTAAGCAAAACCTAGACAAATTCCTGCTGGGCGTCTCTTGTTTAAACAATACGGCTGCCGTGTAGGGAGCGTCCATAAACTACGTGGGGGGCAGGGCCGGCGTTAGGGGTGGTAAGCGCGTCAAATACACCCGGGCCCGCCCGGCTGATGGTGGCCCGATCACCGGCTGTAGGGGTCCCCCGCTCGACGAATTGTAGAGCTAACAAAAAAAAAAAGTCGCCCGTTTGGTCTGAGAGAGGCCCTAACTGACGAAATCGCCAACGGCCACCAACTGGTTACCCCAGGCCCTAAAATCCTACCGCCGGCCCTTGGAGGGTAGGGGGGGGAGGGGGTTGGTTGGAAAGCTACGCTGGGTTTCGTGGGGGGAGGGGGGGGAGGGGGGGTTCCGAGCCAGCCACGCAGCTTTTCATTCATATTATTTGTCACAGATAAAATAAGGCACAGAACACAAAAGAGCATGTGAATATTTATATCCGTCATTTCATTCATTATCCCCATATGTAATTTACGATAGTCTCTAAGAGAAAACAGTAAAAAATGTCTCCTGGAATCATTGCGAGAAAAAAGCTACGTGCTACATGGAGGGGGGAGGGGGTAGAGGCAAATGGTTTAAGGACGCTCCCACAGGAGGAGCGGCTAACATATTAGGAAACACACGTGCTCTAAGGAGAAGTACATACCAAAAAAAAAAAAAAAAATAGGGAAGGGAAGAGGGTAGCTTGAAACTTTTTTCCACAATATCCCAACGATTTCTTTGGGGCAGTAAAAATCATCTTGCTACTTAATTTTGGCTGAACTACGAAGCTTTGACCTAACTGCGGAACTGCTAGCTAAGAGAAGTTTCTCCTCGAGAGAAGAACATAATTATGTAACATTAGTAAAACGTTTCAGAAAGCCTTTTTCTGTATCTATGAGTCAAAACCTACAGTTTACAAAAACCTGAAAAACAAAAGGCCAGAAGCTTTCTACATGGGGTAGCGGAGGGTAGTGATGGAGGGGATACTGTTGATAAAGGACGCTAGAACGCACATCCTAAAAGGTATTGTGGAAAGGAGGAAGGCAAGTGTCCTCCTCTGGACTGAATATGAACGACATGAACAAAGAAAATGTCTGGGAGTAAAGAGAGCCAGTTTTAACACAAGGATTCCTGGTACTGGTAGAGCCTCTATAATGACGGCAGGGATTACGACGAGTTGTGCGTGTCACTACTTTAGCAACAAAGGGAGTTACTATCAGCTGACGCGGCAGCGTGCTGACGGACCTTGAAGTCGGCCTCCACACTGTGTGCGGCAGAGGGCTTTTGTATTGGAATGCTTGCGGCACGAGGAAGGACTCGAGCATATAAGCACCGGTGCGGCAACTTAAAGTCAGAGGCATCAAGGTCTTGGAACTTAATACCTTCATTGGCTCAGGCCAAGCTAGATGATGGCTGGCTGGCTTAACTGCTATTGCGCCTCGGATTTGTTGGTGGGCACGAATTCTCCAGATATAGTTTACATTGGTTATTTGCACGTTTGCCAAATGTTATTTTCAATTCTTCCGCTTTTCTTTGTTAAACTGTTCAGCACTTCCTGTTGTAATTCTTCCAATATATTTGTGGATCCCGATTAGAACCGAAGTTAAGAATTCAAGTTTAATCACATATTTAAGCATCTTGGAGTCACAATTTTCACAGCACTACACTGTGTCACACGCAATGCTGCAGCTATTGTAGTACGTTCAAACTAGGACTGTTGATAATGTATCGATATTATTTTTTGAAAATATTGATATTTATGAGTGATATTTTTAGGACGATATATCAATACAGTAGCGTAGCTAGGTCAACAAGGACCCCGGTGCAAAAAAAATTATTTTGGGCCCTCAGGCCAGATGGGCGACCTTTTTTTTTGTGTTTTTGTTTCTGGTAAGGGCCCCCAGAGCTGAGGATTGGACCCTTGTGTTATGCTTAGGGGCCCCCAGAGCAGTGGTTGGGGTCCCCTGAGCAGTGGTTGGGGGCCCCTGAGCAATGAGAGGGCCCTTAGTGAGGGGCCCCCTTTGGCGACGGTAGAGATAAAAAAAAACAGTTGCCAGTTTGCCATGAAGGCTCGTGGGCCTCTGAACTGCGCTTGGGGGCCCCCAGAGGTGCGCTTTGGGCTCCCAGAGGTATGCTTGGGGGCCCCCTGAGCGTAGGGGCCCTGGTGCACTGCACCGCCTAGCCCCATAGTAGCTACGCCCCTGTATCGATATGGAAAATGTATCCCATACTACACCACGGTATTCAACCAGTGGTCTGACCAGTTTAGTAACCCAATTCCCTCACTTCTCTGATATATTGTCTCACCACTCTCCCTATCACATGCCTATTTTGGTTTATTATCGTATGTTATGCCTAGATATTTACACCTCTACTCTTCAACAAACAATTTTTCCTTACACTATAATCATACCAGTAAACAAAATTTAGTTTATCTGACTCCTCTTTGCATTTAACTTCATCCCATATTCAGCTACTCAGCTAGATATCCATCGAGGTCACCCTACAGCTCCAGTTTTGTTCCTATTATATAACATTACATCATCTGTAAACAACCTAAATACTGTGATCACCATTTGTTTAAAATTAAACTAAAATATTTACCACACAGAAGAATATGAAGAAATATAATACTGACAGCCTACAAATTATACAAGAAGCATTAAATTTTTTTTGGGAAGGAATAAAAGTAACTCTACATGGTAATTGGTACGATGTATCTAAAGAAATAAGCAACACAGCTCAGAAAACATTTGGATTAACCAAACCTAAAAAGAAAACTTGGTGGAATGGAGTATGTTAAGAAGTGTAAACTGAAATTACAAAGCAATGGAAAAGTGGAAATGCTCTGGAAAGATTGGCCACTATAAACAATTCAAACATCAAAGGAAAGAAACCACAACAATAGTAAGGGGACTTGAAGGAGCTTTTGAGAAATCAGAAATCACTGAATTTCAAGATAGGTTTGTTAAAAATAACTTTTGAAACATTTACCAGACTTTTAAGAGTATATTAAGGGGCTATGAAGCCCCCAGCATATGCTTCAAATATGAGAATGGTAGAACGAGTGTTTCTCAACCTGGGGACCAGTGAATCGTTAAACTTAATGCTGCGGGCTGCTTACTTATAGCGACCTGTGTGTTATTGCCATCTGAGACTTATTTTACTGCACCATTATAACATAATAAATCTAAAAGGACATTTCAAATTCCAACACAAACACAGACACGGATCTCGAAGTGAACTATTTGAATATTGACGAGACTCTTAAAATTTAATACCAAATAAATAATACGATTACACAATAATGTTACTGTAGGTTGGATGCTACACTATACCACCAACATACATACACAAATAAAATACAGTAAATGAGACTTGACAGCTTTTATTGTTGTTTACGTCATCACACTTACGTTATCAACCCATCCACATACTGCAATCCCTCACACTAACAAATAGTCCCTCAGAAAACAGACATTAACGTGACCTTTAAACAAACGGCACTATTTTTTATGCTGACTGGAAATGTATTTTGTGGAGGAACAGAGCTAATCTATCCTCATATGCTGAAAATGTCAGACTTCTGCCTGGTATTTAAAACATTCATAGCTTTTAAACAGTCTTGCTTAAACAGTAAGAATGTGTTATCCAAGTTTTAAATATTCTGTCTGCAGACCACAGGTCAAGAAACTCTGGCCTATACAATACTTGTAAAGTACTCTGGTCAGCTTCTAAACTGCCCTGAACCAAACAGTAAATTGGAATTTTCAGAAATTAATGAAAATCTAGAACAAGATACACCACCCTCCATTGAAGAAATTAAAGAAGTAACCCACATTTTGGGTATCAAATACAGGAGTTAGAGGGTGTGTAAAGAAGAGCAGCTAGATTTGTTTGTGGAAATTATCGCTGGGTTGGGACTCATTGGAGGAAAGGAGGAGGGTGAAGAGAGTGCTGGGAATGTACAGGGCATATGTTGGTGATGGGGCTTGGAGGGATATTGGTCGAAGAATTAGTAACAGTGCATGGTTGGGGAAAGATGACCATGACCACAAGCCGGCGCTCAATTTCATGCATAAGGGGGTGGAAAATTTTCTTTGTTGGTAAGGGTGTCAGGGACTGGACAAATTACAAGTGCCATGATGAATAATTTACCAAAAAACGCTTAAGGAATTTAAAATTACAATTTCTAATTTGGAAAATTAAATGGGGGAGGAATTTAACATTCCAGTTATAAAAGAAAATTTTAAAAATCTTTATATATGAAAAGGGGTAATTAGATGACAATTGGAATTGCCATTGGAGTGTTAGCTGCATCACAATTAAAACCAATAATAACAACAATCCAAAAAAATAATAAAGCTAGTGGAGAAGACTGCATAACAGCCAAACTTTTAATATGGTCTGCAACAAAAATGCAGTTAATTTTTGAAGATATTTGGAGATCCTAGAAGATCCCAGAAGAATGGAAACTGGTATTAATACGCCCATTGCATTAAAAAGGTGACAAAAAAATATTGATAACTAAAGGGTGCAAGCCCTCTACAAGTAGAGTAGAACTCCAATTATCCGAACTCTGATTTTCTGAATCGCTTTTCTAACTAAGACAGAAACGTACTGCAAAAAGGCTTCCCCTCTTTTAAAAAACCAACCCAAATTTTGGATGACTGCAGCTTTGTTTACCGAGTGGTACGGCGAAATTTTCATCCCTGAAGTGGAAAAGCACCAAAAATCTCTTGGAAAAGAAGACATTTTCAACATATATACAATAATTAATTAAAATAGACCCTTTTTCGGAAAAAAATCTGGCTATCCGAATGGGGTCCGGTCCCAATTGATCGGATAATTGGAGTTCTACTGTATTCCCAAACCCTTGCTGAGCAGAGTGGAGACAACACTCGGTATGCAATGTGGCGACAGTCGAGATGGATTTCAAAAAGGTAGATCTTACTCAGAGCAAATATTTAATTTAATAACCATAATTCATCACCAAATACTAAACTCAAAAGAATATAAGTAAAATTCATAGATTATAAAGAGGCTTTTGACTCTGTCGATAGGGAAACCTTGAATAAAACGATTTGTGAATTTGGAGTGAAATATAAATTGTTAAACCTAATACTTGAAACACAGATGCAGTTGCAAAAGTAAAATTTATGGGCGGAATACCAAATACAAAATTTCACCAATTATTTTGAGGAGAAAAACCAAAGGTGTTGAAATGAACTTCCTGGCAGTTGCAGATGATTTTGCTGTATTTTCAGACAGTATTACAAATGTTACAACCCAAGTCAATGTCTTAGAAGAACTACCCAACAAAACTGGTTTGAGAATTTATGCAGGGAAAAAAAAAAAAAATTGTTACAATCACCAAAAGTGTTCCAAAATTTCTAACAATTCATATTGCACGAATAGAGAAAAAATAGAAATTCAAGTATCTGAGGACAATAATTCAAGAAAATGGGTTACATAAATCTGCCAAAGAAGAAATTAAACATGAGATGGAAAGAGTATCACTAAGAATTTTTGTAACAAAAAGTGCTTATTCAAAAAAAAATTAAGATAAGGTACTACAACCAAGTTGTGAATGCAGAATGTCTATACACTGTTGATATTAGCTAAATTGGAGTTACTAGACGGAAGAATCGGGAGAAAAATCTTGGGTCCAGTGAAATTAACAGAACTATGGAAATTAAGAAGTAATAAGGAAAAATACCAGAACATTGAAAATATAACAGAATCAATAAGAAAAAGGAGATCACTTTTTTACATATCTATAGAATGTTTGATAACAGAGTAGCAGAAAAGATATTTAGTTACCTTGGGGAAAAACATAAACAAGCTGGACTCAAGAGGTCAAGAAAGATTTGGAAAGAAATAAGATAAGAGGAAACTATGATAAGAGAGATGTTTAGAAAGAAGGCACTAAGGATTCGTATTAGAACCTTTTCCCTTCTGATGTGAGGTGGTGCTGTGCACCGGCAGCCACTGAATAGGTGTAGACAGGAGCGAGCCAGATACGATGCGCACTGTCATTCGAAGCTGAACCTCCACCAGCTGGGTGTGAGAGCTATTAAGCCACACGCTGGAGCAGTATTCAGCTGAGGAGTAAACCACGGCTATGGCTGTTGTTCTTCATGTACTTGCATAAGCTCCGGGCCATGAAATTCCTGCCTGCCATTGAAGTAAGTGGTTCCGACTTTTAAGCTTGGCAGTTGTATTCTGAAGGGTGTCTTTTGTAGGTTAGGGTTCTGTCTAATGTCACACCCAGGTGTTTTGGGATACTGTTATGCTTCAGCATCTGGTCTCTGAACAATATATTTGGCTGTTAGTTCATTTGTTTGTTGCTAAGATGGAATGTAGCTATTTCTGTGGATTAGGTTGAAGGCGTCACCTTCGAAAGTAGTCATCAATTTCCTGAAGGTCATGAGTCAGGATTTCTTTAGCCTCCACGAAGTTAGTTCTTTGCACTGTAAGATTGGTGTCAGCAGCAAATACAAATTTGTGAGAGATTGTGCCTGGCAGGTCATGAGTATATAAACTGAAAAGTATATGGGACAGAACTGAGGCTTGTGAAATCTGCTCCTGCTGAACCCAGTGTGCACCTGGAACAGGCGTTTACTTAACGTGTTTTCCGGTAAATAAATTATCTTTATGCAAGGAACTGCTATGATCTGTTTGAGAAGGAGACCCTCTCTCCAAACTGTATCGTATGCTGCCGAAAGATCTAGGAATACAGATATGTTCTTCATTTTCTTCTGATAACCTACTTCCAAGTAGGTGGTAAGAGACAGGACCTGATCACTACAGTCCCGACTGGGACGGAATCCAGCTCGTTCCACAGGAATCAGAGCTTCAATTGCGGGAGCTATTCTGTTCAATATAAGCCTTTCCAGTAATTTTAAGTATCACGGAGTAAGGCTATTGGGGAAGGCTTTGTGGGAAAGTTGGATTTTTTCCTGTTTTGAGTAAAGCAATGATTTTAGTTCGCTTGAAGATCTGAGGAAGCTTCCAGATTGCAGTATGCAACTGAGGAATGAGGCAAGCCAACGAGATGTAGCTGGTCCACAGTTTTCCAATAGTTCTGGAAAAATCCCATCTAATCCTGCAGCTTTTCCATTTTGTAGGGTCTTTAAACCTTCCTGAACCTCTTGTAATGTGAATGGGTGGGAGTATATAGAGTGAGGTTGAGTTTCACGCTTTAGACGTTTAGCCTCAGATTTGACCCGTCTAGTGAACTGCTTGTCCTTTTTGTTTAGAAGTATATACAATATGATTTGCTATTG